>JBCNJP010000024.1:50611637-50684259 GCA_039602395.1 Deinandra increscens subsp. villosa | reverse complement strand
TAATTTGGGCAGAGTAACGTTATGAAAACCCTAATTTTGACCCGTTAACAAAACCATTACCAAACCTTTTCCAATTGTGAAATAAACTTAGGGCTTTCTTAAAACACATTAATTTAGGATTACCTACAAAAATTTAGACCCTAATTCCCACCCGATCACCCGATTTGAGCAGAATAACATCAAGAACCCTAATTTTACATCATTTTTAGAAAGCATACTTAGAGATCGAATTAGACAAAACTGAAAGAGGTTATTATTAAGCATACCAAATAAGGGGTGACTGCAGAAATTCGGCTTCTAACTCTTCTCCGGTTGCTCGAATTGCTCCGACGAAGTTCTGATGAGGTTTTAGGGTTTTTGGGTGATAACTCAGTAAATTTGCGAGTTGTACTGCTGATTTGAGGTATCTATTTATACTAGGGGGTGCGTCCTAAGGTCCCAACACGTCCTATGGTGACTCATCTTGAAAATCGACGCGTATTACGGCCTAACTTGGGCTCCAAGGGTGATTAACGTGGCAAAATTCGAACCTGGAACAATTCTGCTGCAACTGTGTCCCCTCGCGTATCGCGCAAGATTTAGAGGAGAGGCTCGCGATACGCGAGCCAGTGATGTTCCGGCCAGCTTTTGGATTTTTACATGTTAAGCCCTTCTACTTTGGTTTAATCCATTTCTAGCCCCTAAACTTCTAACCTTTTATCATTTTATGTACCAAAACATTAGGGGACATATTTCTAACAATTTCTAAGGTTTCTAAGGCTCGGGATTCGTACGATAACATATATATACATTTATATATATTTTCTTTATTAATTGCTAAATTACGTTTTAGCCCCTCAAACTTTACAATACTTATCATTTCACCTTATAAATCATATTAGGATATATTTTTACTATATTCTAAGCCTCGGGATACTTATATAATCATAGATACGTATAATATCCGTATACGTTTATAACTTTACAATAATTACACTTTTAGTCCTTTTACTTTTCCGTTAATTATTAACACACGTAATTATACTTATATATCCATCAATTCACACATGTCTCATTATGTTATTCATATAAACATATATCCATCTCATATTTTACCTTCGTTAACGTTTAACACATCCGTTCATGCATATTTCATCACGTTAGCTATAAAACACGTAATTCTAGCACATGCAACTTATCTAATGCATAGTCTTATCATGTATCAATTAAGCTTACGTATTTATAATATAAACACGTATTTACTATACATATAATGTATCTGTGAATTTTGGGGTGTTACACATTAATAAATGAACACATAGCACATATGGGCGGGTTCGGTGATCAACCAAAGGTCGTGGACGTATTCGGCCTAGTTAAGTATTAGTTACTAAGTTAACACTTATAACGTAACTAACGGAGTTTGTCTAACGGAAGTTAACCTTGGAATTCTCGGATGTCACAAACAACCCGGTGACTTACAAAACAGCAAAACGGGACCACACTTACCATGGTTAAAAGCGCTAACACCTCCGGACGGAGTAAAACAAAGTGGGTGTACAACCACGAATGGCCAACAAGCCAAAGTAAATATAAATAGAGTAACGAAGGCCGAACGGCCCATACAATTAACACAAATACAGATTATGAAGGCCACACGGCTCAAACAAACGACAAACAACTAAATACAACGACATATGCTAAATAAAAGCCGAACGGCTCGATACATGAGATTGCATTTTAACTTTGCAGGATTTCATTCAACGATAAAGATTTACAAAACAAGGCCGAAGCCAAAGGAAATTACAAGAACTATACAAGGACGAAATAAAATAACTACATAAGCCGCACGGCGGCAGTCGTCAAGCTTTGGCCGAAGGATCAGGGGTAGGCTCTTCCGCTGCTTTTTCTAGTACGGCCTTGGGCTCCAAAGCTTGGATAACCTCGAGAGGTTCGGAGGCAAGGTCGGCAAGCTCCTCGAGGTAGGGATACTTGTGTTGCTCAAAAAGGGTAACCGCCTCCCTCAAGTCTGCATCGGCATTAGGCTTCACGGCAGGGATGTCAGCAAGGGCATACCCCGAGCTGGCAAAATCATGACCGGTCCGGATGCCTTGAATGGTACCCACATCCATCACGGCTTTTTGCACGGCCCCCAGCTTACTTTCGAATTCATGGCTCCTCAACAGCCTTAGAATAACGTGCTGAAAGCCCTCCGCCACCAGCCACTTCCTATCCGCCCACGCAGAGTCAGCAGCTGCGTGAGCCCTGGCCAGCTCGGCATCCACCCCAGCCTTATCCTTCTTTAAGGCCTCCAGTTCGGCCTCAACAGCAGCCTTCTCCTTCCTCGTCGTCTCTAACTCGACAACTCGAGCCGAGACCTCCTCCCTCCGACGCTCCCCCTCCTCCGCCAAGGCTTTCTCCAACCCAGCCGCGCGGCTGTTAGCAACAACAAGTTCGTTGTCAACAGCAGCCTTCTCCCCTGTTACCTGCTCCACCACCCTCCTCAACTTCCTCACCTCTTCGGTATTTAAGGCAGCCAGCTGAGACTTACTCTCAGCTAACTCCGCCTCCCGCGCCGTCAGATCCCTCTTCAGATTGCGAATAGTGCTCCGGTGCTCGGCATGGCGGTGGATAAGGTCTTGAGTTTGGACGAAGGATTGCGCCAAACGCTGCGCGGTCCTCTTCATCGCAACGAGGTCAGTATCCTCCTCCGCCGCCGACACCGCCCCAGAGGGAACGGCGTGCTGCACAAAATCCCACGCCCTCTTAGGCGTGGACAGCACATCCCCGACTCGCAGCTTCCAGCCCGGCACATATGGAGCGTCAGGGTCGGCCTCGGAAGACTCACTATCTTCCACAGGCTCCACCTTTTTATCGGAACCGGGCGGCGAAGACATGTCGCCAGCTGCCATGGCCTTAGCAATGGCATCGGCGCCCTTGCCCATGCCAGGCTTTAGTTTCCGCCCGACTATATCAGACATATAGTCGCCGCCAGTCTCAAGCGCATGGGCGAAGCGCTTCTCGCTAGATGTGGGGGACGCATCCCCCTCCGGACGGCCGGCAGCATCATCCTTCGGCCCCTCAACCTCGGAGTCAGTGTTGTGGATTATGTCCACGTCACTTTCAGACTCGTCCCCGGCCTTATAAGTGGGGTCCGGAGACCCTTCAGTAGAAGATTCGTCCACCAATGCAGGAGAGGTGGACGTACCAGACTTCTTCTTCTTGGATTTAGAAGGCCCCTTAGAGGAGGCCTTCTTCCTCTTACTGGAAGCCCTTCCAGACGGCGCGGTGGCCTTACCCTTCGCCACATCAGCACGCTGCTTCAGCGCCAGTTTGTGCCGCCGTTCGGCTTTCTGCTCCTCAATCAGCGTGTGGGAAGCACCGCCCAGGTCCTTACCTGTCACACCCCGGACAAATGATTGGGTGTGAGCGAGATGGAATCATAGTCACAGATATACAGAACAACTACTACTAAATTCAAACGTTAATTAAAACATAATATCATTAATTGTTGCAGCGGAAAGTGTGGCATACGATATTATCTTACATTTGAACTTTAAATGTCAAGTTTCATTTATTGAAAACATAAAGTAGTTATTTAGGATAGATAGGGACTAGGACTCCAACGAAGCAGGTCCGAATATAAAGGCGAAGTCCCATTTGCACGGCTTCCATGATCAGCTTAGTTACCTGAGAAATCATGAGTTTAAAAAGGTCAACATAAAGTTGGTGAGGTTCACAGGTTTAGGACTCGATAGTAAGATTGTAAAACAGTTTTCAGGAAACTCAGAATGTTATATTGACTTACTGTTGTAGTTGTATGATCTCACCTGAACCTTGATTTCAAATACTAACGGTTTACCCACCCATGGTATCCTCGCCCGAGAGATACCGAACAGGCAAGAATAACTGACGTGTACCCCTTGACAATATACGAAGTCAGAATTGGAGCTACCAATCTGGGCAGGGTTGTCAACCCAAATAGATCTACTTACTAGTTATCGTTTCGATCAGAAATAATTGAAATCAACTAATGGTGGGATTCAGTTGTACTAACGTTTATAACGATAAAGTACCAGTTGGGCAATCAGTAAGGGAACAGATAGTCATACGGCTAACAGTAATCATAACATTAAGTTAAAACAGTTTATCAGTTCATGATTTCTCCCCCATAAGTGTAAAACAGTTGTAAGGAAAAGGGGTCGTGAAACTCACTTGATTTTCAGTGATGATGAATTGCCGAGTGGCAACTAGCAAGTAAAGTCCTATTAAAACATAAGACAACATGCATAAGGGTCCACATAATCATTTGAGTAACGAATGCTACCCAAATGATACCGGTCAAGTCTTGACGTATAATCCCGTTTGTAGCGTTTGAAAACCCGTTAGTTAATCAGTTTACAAAATCAGTAAATACGAATGTTCACGTATTAAGGCATTTATGTAAATAAATACAAGGAATGAACATGCGATAACGTATCATGAAGTCCAGTTCAATCAAGTATTAAACATCGATTTAAATAATAATATTTATTATTATTTTTATGTTCGCTCGATCGATTGATTTATTAATCGCGTTAAGTTATAATATATATAACTAGGGTTGATAATTATTATTAAAATAATTATTATAACTTGTCGAAATAATTTTATTAAATTATTACAAGTTAAATGATATAACATAAGTAGGTAAATATTAAAAGTTATTTTAATATTTAAATCATGTTAAGGAAATTAGGGTTATGAGTTGATATAAATATAATTATAATTAAAATAATTATATTTACAAACCAAAATGATTTTAACTCAAATTAGGGTTTCTAAAATTCGTAAAGATAATTATTTGTTGAAAATAATTATTTACGATTCGTTACGTCGTAAAACGTTTTTAAATCGTTTAAAGATTTCATTTCAATTTCAAACGTTTAAAAATAAACATTTGATCCGGTTAAAACGTTTTGATTATTTTGATTGATTTAAAATAATCAAAAATGTTTAAAATATGTTTTTCATAGTTTCTATAAGTCTTTTGATTTTATTTTTATAAAATCATTTTTTTTTAAATAACTTTATTTATTAAACAAAGTTAGGGTTTTAAATAAAAGACTTTTATAGAAATTTATTAACATAAAGTGTTTCTATTTTTGTATAAAATCCAAATGTTTTATACTTTTTGTCATTTATTAAATCACTAGTTTTTATATTTTGTCCATAAAATTTATTTAAATGGTTTTATGTTATCATTTTATGTCCAATATTTATAAGATCATCCTAATGTCCAACTAGTCCATAAGTGTCACTAAACATCATCTTAGGCCATGAATATGTGTCATTAGCATATAACAAGATGATTAACAATATAAGTCACAACAATAATCCTATCATTTTATGTTATAACAAAATCATTTCTAGTGGACCATAACCTATTAACACATAAGATTAACAATGATTAAACATGTAACATATGTTAAACACTTATAAGATAATCATAGTTAACTAACAAGTCATATAACTTGAATTTTCATGTAATAAAACACTTCATAACCCATGTTCCAACCATGCAACCTTTTGTTTTAATAAGATCAAATTTATGAACAAAACAAGTAGGTTAGAGACTTGGGTTTTAAAAGGATCGTTTGTCAAGACTCGTGGGATCGTTTGGGACGTTTAAATCGTAACGTAATGTAATCTAGACGGTTTGGAGACTCACAACGAGGGTAAAAGGAAACCGAGAAAGGTGGCGGTGCGGGTGACGGGACAGCCGCGGCAACAGGAGCACACAGCAGCTCCGGCAGCAGTAGTTTTCCGGCAGGGGCAGCAGGGTGGCGGCAGCAGTGGCGCACAGCAGCAGCAACAGGTGGCGGTTCTCGGTGGTGGTGGTGGCTGTTTGTGCGACCAGAAAAAGAGGAGGAGACGGCGGCCTGTGGTGGTTCCGAGGGGAGGAGAAGGTGGCGGTGGCTGTGGGTCTCGGTGGTGGTGGCAGCGACTGAGATGGTGGTGGTGGCGGCTGAAGGTGAGGGTGGCGGGGGTGGCTGTGTTCAGTAGCGGCAGTGGGAGGAAAGTGGCGGGGGTGGCTGTTCGGTCACGCAAGAGAGAAGAGGGAGGGGCTGAGGTTTATGGTGGTGCCGGCTGGGGTTGATGGTGGTGATACATGGTGGTGGCGGTGGTTAAGGGGTGGTGGTTCTGTGGTTGTTTTCCGGCAGGATTCAAACAAGGAGAAAAGAAGGATGGTGGAGGGTCTTGGTTGTTCCCATAAGACACAAGAAGAGGAAAAATTGGGTTTTAGAATTTGCCAAATAAAAAAATAAGGAGAGGGCATAAAGGGGTGAGGGTGGTCGGTCTCTAACAGGAGAAGAGAGGGAGGGTAAGGTGATGTTTGAAAGAGTTGGTGGATGGGAAAAGGTGCAAGTCACCTCCAAGTACAATGGTGACTATTTGAAATGATGAGTTTGAGTGTAGGTTGTAGGGTGAGGATGTGTTTAAGCATTCATCACAAACTTTAAAGAGGAAAGAAATAAAAAGGACAATCTCTAACCATGTTTTATAAAAAAAAGGTATGTAGGTGACTAGCTTTTATAAAACCATGCCATGTTTAATAAAATATAACTAGTATCATGTATTATAAAGGTTTTTTTTTTAAAAAAAAAGTTATAAATATTTGAGGTGAAGTAATCTAAGACTTTCATGAATAAAGGTTTTATAAAATTTTATACAAGTTCATGGCGAATTTTTATAAACATAATAAGTGGTAACAAGTTTTATAAAAATCTATGCAAGTTTGATGGGTTTAATTTATAAAAATAAACCCATTGGGCTTTGGGCTTTTTATTGGGCCAAAACATTTAAAAGAGAAATGTATTCGGGCTCGTTTGTTGGTAATGGGCCGTGCGGGCCCAAACGGGGCACCGGTTCTAGGCCCGGGCCCGTTGTGTGTCGGATAGGTTTTCGGATTGCCATGATTAGTCGGAGTATTATATTTGAGTAACGGATCGAAGTTTCGGGCTCGGTTTCATTGTTTTAGGCTTATTGGGCCTATTGGGCCATGTCGGGCCCAATTGGGTGTTCGGTTGGGTTTTGGCTTAAGTCTTGACAACGATTTCAGTTCGTGATGTTTTTATTTCATAAAAACAATTGTTCAAGTTGATTATAAAAGTTTTTCAGAAATCAGTTATGTTTTTCAGTTTTTCAAACGGGTTACGGATAACGTTTTCAGTTTGTCAGTTTGTAACAGTTTTAAGCCCGATCGTCCAGGTTGTTTAAAACCGAATAGTTCTAAACGTACGATCGCTTATCAGTTTTGACATGTCGATTTATATAAACGTTCGACACCAGTTCCAGATAAAATATAAAAATACATTTTATATTTATTTTTCTTGTTATTGAAGTTCCATGATTTATACATGAAATTTCCAAGTATTTAATGGGTATACGCTTCTAGTACAATGTAACCTTCGTGAATGAAACGATTATCCGAGTTGGAATTTTCAAATGAGATACTTTCAAAAGTTTCTGAATTACAAATTGGGGCGGTACGCCTAGGATAGAGAAATCCTAGGCGGTACGCGACCCGGATGGTAAACGGGTCGGATTGCGGCACCCGTCGGATTCTGGTATGTACGAATCTCAAAATCCGGGCGGTACGCCCCAGAATATGTATTTTGGGGCGGTACGCCTCGATTCCAGTTCGATAAGAACTATGATTTTGGCCTTTATAGCCATTCCCAACTTGTGACTCTTTGCATATATCCGTCCAAGGGTTCTGTGATAGTGTTCCAGACCTCTGTTCTACCAATTTCAAGCAAAGGGGCTTAGATTTGAGGTGTGTTCTTCAATGGTAAGTTCTCATTCAATCACTTTTACCATTAAACCCATGATTACTTAAAGATACCTCCACTCAAGGCCTAAACCTTCACGATTGCAGCTGTGTATATGCAAAGAGGGATGATCAGAGGGTGTAGGAACTGAATTCAAGGTTAATCGAGGTGAGAATGTGTTGATTCTTGCTTAAGAAGGTTAATTAGGGTTTGTTTAAGATCATACATTCATAAATTTGGTTATGGATCATACATGCAATCAGAGTTTAGCACTTGGGAAGCAGATTGGGGACTGGAGAAGGCAAGTAAAGCTGAAAAGCTCGGTTGTACAAGGATCTCTTCACAAGGTACAACTCTTCTATGCATGCATGTTGATTTCTTTCCATAAATGGAAACTTTGCAAATTAAGATCACTTGAATTCAGAATTGATCAGCGTATCTATATAAGAAATGAGTCATTGGGACATAGGGATTTTGTCCCTAATGAAATCTGTACGAAACGGGGGTCGAAACGATGAAAATTACCATATTTGGAAAGCTCGGGAATTGGGGTTGTGCTTTGGTTAAGGTTTTAGATTGCAAATGAACCCAAAATTGACCCCTCGGAATATTATGAAACTGATCGGGTATGAATCCTGGACTTAAAACTCCAAAACATGAAAATGGCACTAAAAGACAAAATAGTCGGGCCGCTGTTCACAGATGGGGGCGTACCGCCCAGGATCTCTGCATGCAGAGCGGTACGCCCAGTAATGAAAAATAGAAACCGGAATCTCAGATTCCAGCGTACCGCCCGGAAACTTATGAATCGGCGCGGTACGCCCGAATTTGAAATCTGAAAAATCAGGCGACCATTTGAAGCGTACCGCCCCGAAATGTAAACTTCCAGGCGGTACGCCTATGAAGGAAAATGACAGAATGTTTGGTCAATTTTTGATGAACCAATATTTAACAAGACTGATTCAGTGACTGTAATTTATGATAACTTCAACCAGAGAATGATATGGGACATGATTAGCCTTGTATATGACAAATATGAACATGATAACGATGATAGGTTGCTAGGAATCTAAGAGAGGATACCTTCTCGGATATTCTGTCTAGCCACCGTTTCTGACTTCTTTGGGTGAGTCTTCTGACTTCTCTCATGAAATTAACTGTTTAAGATCACAATTCTGTTTGATGTATTTGTTATATCTGTTATGAACTTATCTTGTCAAACACTGTTAGTTCGGAGATGCCCTGCGTGGGTTATCATATACTTTCTGGTCATTAAGGTTGAGCCACTAGGCATATAAGGGATTATAACGGCCATTATAGTTGATTTATCCATGTTCATCCGGATCCTCTAGTATTAGGTAACTAGGGGGAATATGTCCTTATATGTTGAATATGAATTCTTACTCGTTGATGGTTTACGGCTGATTGCGACGTACCGTAGAGTACATAAAGTTTGACCTTTGGTGTGATTTGATAATTTCATAACCAGTACGTGTTTGAAAACTGTTAATGATATGATAGTAGTTAAGACTCACCAACAACATTGTTGTTGACCATGTTATGAATGACTTATGTTGCAGGTAAGCAAGTGTAGGAATGAACCTATTATGAACTTGGAACGTTGCTGGGTTGTTGTTGTTAATATGAATTTGGGCATGTATGAACTATGAAATATGAACCATGAACTATGAATGAACTATGAAGACATGATAATGACTATGTTTCCTTCGATATAATGTATCCTTATTCAGTTCCAGGCCATATCTGGTGGCTATTGATTCTGTTAGATCGAATAAGAGGTGCGATACATCCTCGCTCATGTGTCGGTCTAACATTTTCTTATGTGTGGACTGGATGTCCGTTGTATGTGTTTGTGTTTGTTGTTAGAAGCGTTGGTAATCTCGGGTAATGATACGGACAGCCGGTCCAACGCCCTCCCCCACACCTGGCAGGGTGCGGAGGAGGGGGGTGTGACATACAAACACGGGATTAGGTTTACGTCATCAGTTAACAGTCAGGCACAGTAATTTGCAGTTTAAACAGAAATCAGATCAGATAAAGCACAATTAATACTTAATTAAAAGTCAAAGTAAGTGGTTTGACCTGGATTTTCGGACGAGGTGTCACATTCTCCCCCAGTTAGAAGAATTTCGTCCCGAAATTCAGTTCTTGATCACTGGTTGACTGCGACGTTTCCGAAAAGTCGAGGGTACTTTCGACGCATCTGATCCTCGCGTTCCCAAGTGTACTCCGGACCTCGTCGAGAGTTCCATCGCACTTTGACAATGGGAATGCGGCTATGCTTCAATCTCTTGAGTTCTCGGTCAAGTATCTCGACAGGTTCTTCGACAAAGTGGAGTGTCTCGTCAACTTGAATCTCATCAAGTGGGACGACAAGCGTTTCATCAGACAAGCATTTCTTAAGGTTACTAACGTGAAACACATTATGCACATTGCTTAGCTCTGCAGGTAGACGTAGACGGTAAGCTACCGGTCCGATTGTCTCAGTGATTTCAAATGGACCAATGTAACGGGGGTTAAGCTTTCCTCGTTTGCCGAACCGGATGACACCTTTCCAAGGTGACACTTTCAACATGACGCGGTCACCCTTTTTAAAGGACAGGGGTTTGCGGCGGTTATCGGCGTAACTCTTTTGTCTATCCCTAGCAGCTTTCAGTCGGTTACGGACTTGAAACACTTTCTCAGTCGTTTCAAAGATCAGTTCGGGACCAGTCAGTTGACTGTCACCGATCTCAGTCCAGCAAAGCGGAGATCTGCACTTTCTTCCGTAAAGTGCTTCGAACGGAGCGGCTTGGATGCTAGTGTGATAACTGTTGTTGTAGGAGAATTCGGCAAGTGGGAGATGCTCATCCCAATTAGGTCCGAAATCGATCACACATGCACGTAGCATATCCTCAAGCGTTTGGATCGTTCTTTCGCTTTGACCGTCGGTCTGGGGATGATACGCGGTACTCATGTCAAGGCGAGTACCCAACGCTTTCTGGAGGGACTTCCAGAAGTTCGCAGTGAAACGGCTATCGCGATCGGATATGATAGATATAGGTACACCGTGACGAGAGACGACTTCCTTCATGTAAATCTTAGTCCGTCTTTCCATACTATCGGTTTCCTTAATCGGCAGGAAGTGAGCGGATTTCGTCAGTCGATCCACTATTTCCCAGATAGCATCACAACCAGATCTAGCTTTAGGCAGCTTGGTGATAAAGTCCATAGATATTTCTTCCCATTTCCATTCCGGAATGATCGGTTGTGTCAGTAGTCCGGACGGTTTCTGGTATTCGGCTTTGACCTTTGAACACGTCAAGCATTTACCGACGTAGGTAGCTACCTCGGCTTTCATGTTCGGCCACCAGAAGTGATCCCGTAGACCATGATACATTTTGTCCGATCCTGGGTGGATGGAATATCTTGACTTATGGGCTTCATCGAATACGAGCTTTCTCAAACCTCCAAAACTAGGTACCCATAGTCTATCCATAAAGTTCAGGGTTCCATCAGGCTTTTCAAGCAGTTGTTTCTCCATACCACGTAGGCATTCGTTCTCCAGATTTTCAGGCTTAAGAGCTTCGATTTGAGCGTCACGAACTTGTGACGTGAGATTCGAGCGTATGGTCATACTTAATGCTCGAACACGACGCGGTTTGGCATGTTCTTTCCTGCTTAAAGCGTCGGCTACAACGTTAGCCTTGCCCGGGTGATAACGAATCTCACATTCGTAATCGTTAAGCAGTTCAACCCAACGTCGTTGTCTCATATTTAGCTCTTTCTGGTTAAAGATGTGCTGGAGGCTCTTGTGATCGGTGAATATGACGCACCGAGTCCCATAGAGGTAGTGCCTCCAGATCTTGAGGGCAAAGATAACGGCTCCAAGTTCTAAGTCGTGAGTCGTATAATTCTTCTTGTGAATCTTCAGTTGTCGAGAGGCGTAAGCAATGACTTTCTCACGCTGCATCAGTACGCAACCCAAGCCTTGATGCGAAGCATCACAGTATACAACGAAATCGTCGATTCCGTCTGGTAAGGACAGGATTGGGGCGTCGCAAAGCTTTTGCTTCAACAACTGGAAAGCAGCTTCGGTTTTATCATCCCAGATGTACTTCTTATCTTTCTGAGTCAGGGCGGTAAGCGGCTGGGCTATCTTGGAAAAATTTTCAATGAATCGACGGTAATAGCCAACGAGACCTAAGAATTGTCGAATCTCGGTTGGGGTCGTGGGAGTACTCCAATCCTTGATTGCTTCAACCTTAGCCGGATCAACGTGAATACCGCGGTCGTTGATCACATGACCCAGAAAGTGTACTTCGCGAATCCAAAAGTCACATTTGGAAAACTTCGCGTAGAGCTCTTCTTTCTTCAGCAGTTCTAAGATAAGTCTCAAATGTTCCTCGTGTTCTTTCTTATTACGAGAGTAGATAAGAATATCATCGATGAACACGATAACAAACTTGTCCAAGTATGGTTTGCACACGCGATTCATTAAATCCATGAATACGGCCGGTGCGTTAGTCAAACCAAATGGCATAACGAGGAACTCGTAATGACCATAGCGTGTTCTAAACGCTGTCTTCGAGACATCTTCATCTCTAACTCGGAGTTGGTGGTATCCCGACCTTAGATCGATCTTGGAATAGAAGCATGATCCTTGAAGCTGATCAAATAAGTCATCGATCCTTGGAAGCGGGTAACGGTTCTTCACAGTCAGTTTATTCAACTCTCGATAGTCGATACACATCCTGAACGTTCCATCTTTCTTCTTCACGAACAACACGGAAGCACCCCATGGGGAGTGGCTTGGACGAATAAATCCCTTATCTAGCAACTCCTGTAGTTGGCTAGATAACTCCTGCATCTCAGACGGTGCCAGTCGGTAAGGGGACCTGGCAACGGGGGCGGCTCCGGGTGTTAGGTCGATGCGAAACTCAACCTGTCGTGTTGGAGGTAGGTCTGGCAAGTCTTCTGGAAAAACCTCCGGGTATTCGCAGGCAACAGGAACGTCTTCAATACGCTTCTCCTTCGGTTTCTTCTCAGTGACATGAGCTAGAATGGCATGGCATCCTTTGCGGAGGAATTTCCGTGCCTTCATAGATGATATGATATTTAGTTTGGTTCCACTCTTCTCGCCTTGCACGTTCAGAGTGTTACCATCTGCTAATGGCACTCTAACCATCTTCTCATGACACACGATTTCCGCGTGATTCCTTGCTAACCAATCCATTCCAATAATTACATCAAAACTACCTAAATCAACAGGCATCAAGTCGATACAGAAAGAATGGTCGGAGAGTTCTAACGGGCAGTTCGGATAGATGATTCCGGTTTCTATCAAGTCACCATTCGCTAATTCTACTGTGAATTTAGTGTCTAGGGCAACAGGGGTGATTTTAAGCAATTGACTAAAATCAGTAGACACAAAGCTTCTATCGGCACCAGTATCGAATAAAACAGAAGCATAATGGTTGTTTAGTAGAAACGTACCCGTCACCGTGTTGGGGTCACGGCGGGCATCTCCGGCATTGATCACGAAAGCTCTTCCCCTAGCCTGGTTAGCACCTTGATTCTTCATCTTCGGGCATTCACTCTTGTAGTGACCAGTAGCTCCGCAACCGTAGCAAGTGCGCTTTGGGCAGTCGCGTGCTACATGTCCCTTAACCTTACAGATGTTACAGTAGACATTATCACAACCCAGAGTGTGGTGAAGGTTGCATTTGGAGCACAGAGGAGAAGTACCGGTGTAACCGGTTTTGCGGACAGGATAAGAAGGAGCAGTGGCGGCATAGACCTTCGCCGGTGCAGTTTCCTTAACTGGGGCTTTCTCAGAGTTCTTATCATCGCGATTCTTCCAGAAAGAGCGCTTCCTCTTGTTATCAGGTTTCTTGCTCGACGATGGATTGGTACTAACATCAGAGGGCTTGTTCTCAGACACTTTCTTGCCAAAGTTTACACCTTGACGATTAGCTTGGTAAATGAGGTTGTGTGCCATACGCACAGCATCCTGAAAGGTCTGAGGGCTCAAGGAAAGGACATTTCCCTGAATGTGTGGTGCAAGTCCCCAGATGTAGCGTTCGATCTTCTTGTACGGTGGAGTGATCATTGTGGGACAGAGGTGAGCAAGCTCACGGAACCTCTTAGTGTATCCAGCAATGTCGGCTCCATTCATGGACAGATTCCAGAATTCAGATTCGAGTTTCTGCAGTTCCTCCCTGGGACAGTACTCATCACGCAGCAGTTGTTTGAGTTCGTCCCATGACATTTCATAGGCTAAGTTAGTTCCCATAGCATCAGCATGGGAATTCCACCAAGTCAGTGCACTATCAGTAAACGTGCAGGTGGAGTACTTCACCATGTATTGTTCAGGGCAGTTGCTAATACGGAAAACTGACTCCAGCTTTTCAAACCAGCGAATTAGACCAACAGCGCCTTCAGAACCCTTAAAGTAAGTGGGTTTGCAATTCATGAAGTCCTTGTAAGAACATTCACGAGGGCCTGCAATGTTAAGTGAAAACGTTGATCACAATTTTGCGAAATTGTAGTCTAGTGTTTTCAAACATTGGTTAATTCGTTCTTACCGCGTGCTCCAGCGTCAGCGTGACGTTGGGTAGCAGCAGCAGCAACGGTTTCTGCAACGCGTTGAGCAATCATCTCCTCGATATCAGTAGCACTCATGGCTGGAGGAGGTGAAGTGTTTCTGGTGGCTCGGCGTCTAGGCGGCATGTTTTCGCTTTAAGTTATCAATGGCAACATAAAGGGAAAAGTTAGATCATATGTAAGTGGGGTTATTACATGCGCGAGAATAACAGCCACGACATACATCTATAGTACCATGATATGACACGCGCAAGCACAACCAGGAAACATGAAATAGCAAGGAGTATGGTTCGCGAGTGAACAATCACGACATAATGATAATAACAGAAATAACAGAAATCATAAACATGGCAAACATACACAACACGTCATAAACATAAACATACTACCATTACATTCCACCATATTATCCGATAAAACATACAATAACAAAAGAGGACAAGTTTTTAAGTGTCTTGGGCACGCAGTCCCATAATACATCACTACAAAATATATAAATATGTTTCGTCGCTAAAATGGTGGGTCAAAAGCCTAGATGTTAGGTAAGTCATCTAAAGTGGAGGTGGTCCAGGGGGTCCAGGAGGTCCAGGGGGTCGGATCAGAGATGTGGTGATCCTGGAGGTGAGGTCCAAGAAGGTGAACACTCGACCCGCGAATTCCTCCAAAACGGCAAGCCGGGTTTGGAGGGACTCGTTGGCCAACATCAGTGCAATGTTGACCGAGCACACATCAGTCATGTTAGCGTGCAGGGACTCCATGGCTCCCTGGGAAGCGACCTGAAGCTGCTCCAGCTCAGTCACGCGGGCTACTAATGCATCATGAGCATCCCTGGTGGGAAGTTCAGCAACCCTGGTGTCCAGGTCGGCGAAAGACAGCTCGTGGCGACGAGCACGGGCCACCAGCAGCGGAATAGTATCCGCGATGGGCTCTCCGGTCAGGATGGAGTAGCCGGTCAAAGGGTGGCGAGTGGCATCACCTCTGGTAAAGGACTCGCCTGGCTCATACAGGCTAGGAACTCCCTCAAAAGTCCTCCATGTGGCTAGCTGCCCTGGAATCCAGGCAAGGTGAGGGTGGTCAGACGCGCAGTGCCGCTTGGGCACAGGCTCGTCTGCAGGGCCCTCAGCTGCCCTGCGCCGGGAAGGGCCAGCTCCCCTCCCGGGGGTGAATCCTCGCCTACCGGCACCTCGAAAGGGTCGGTAGGTGCGTACAGAACGTCGTCTGTGCGCAAAGGGGTCCATGGTGCGTGTAGCACCAGCAGCAGTTGCAGCAGTAGCTGCGGCCGCACCGCTAGCAATAGCGGTGGGCAATGGGTGGTCAGATGAGTCGTCTGAGACCCTTGGTCGAAGGGGCCTCAGGAAGCTCGATGGGATGGTCGATAGTCGGACAGTACCCACTGTAGGGATCTCAGCCTCGGGGCTGGATGGTACATAGTCTTCTGGTGATGGAGAGTACTCCGGCACCACTTGATCGTCTCTGCCAGAATCAGAAATGCAGATAACCTCGTCCGAGGAGGAAGTCATCACTGCGATAATATTCCAACAGAGAACAAAGTTAGTACCATGATAATAGCATTTAAAACAAAGATATAAATGCATGACAGAATTAATAACTCATGTAAAGTTAACATAATAAATGAGTAAGGAAATGGTCTTGCGTGCAAACGGAAGCTTCGGAGCCGGTCATAGTCCAGGTTTGGTTTTAGTTAAAGTGTTTAACCTGGTTCGCTATAACTGCGGCTCTGATACCAATCTTTCACACCCCGGACAAATGATTGGGTGTGTGCGAGATGGAATCATAGTCACAGATATACAGAACAACTACTACTAAATTCAAACGTTAATTAAAACATAATATCATTAATTGTTGCAGCGGAAAGTGTGGCATACGATATTATCTTACATTTGAACTTTAAATGTCAAGTTTCATTTATTGAAAACATAAAGTAGTTATTTAGGATAGATAGGGACTAGGACTCCAACGAAGCAGGTCCGAATATAAAGGCGAAGTCCCATTTGCACGGCTTCCATGATCAGCTTAGTTACCTGAGAAATCATGAGTTTAAAAAGGTCAACATAAAGTTGGTGAGGTTCACAGGTTTAGGACTCGATAGTAAGATTGTAAAACAGTTTTCAGGAAACTCAGAATGTTATATTGACTTACTGTTGTAGTTGTATGATCTCACCTGAACCTTGATTTCAAATACTAACGGTTTACCCACCCATGGTATCCTCGCCCGAGAGATACCGAACAGGCAAGAATAACTGACGTGTACCCCTTGACAATATACGAAGTCAGAATTGGAGCTACCAATCTGGGCAGGGTTGTCAACCCAAATAGATCTACTTACTAGTTATCGTTTCGATCCTAACTAATTGAAATCAACTAATGGTGGGATTCAGTTGTACTAACGTTTATAACGATAAAGTACCAGTTGGGCAATCAGTAAGGGAACAGATAGTCATACGGCTAACAGTAATCATAACATTAAGTTAAAACAGTTTATCAGTTCATGATTTCTCCCCCATAAGTGTAAAACAGTTGTAAGGAAAAGGGGCCGTGAAACTCACTTGATTTTCAGTGATGATGAATTGCCGAGTGGCAACTAGCAAGTAAAGTCCTATTAAAACATAAGACAACATGCATAAGGGTCCACATAATCATTTGAATAACGAATGCTACCCAAATGATACCGGTCAAGTCTTGACGTATAATCCCGTTTGTAGCGTTTGAAAACCCGTTAGTTAATCAGTTTACAAAATCAGTAAATACGAATGTTCACGTATTAAGGCATTTATGTAAATAAATACAAGGAATGAACATGCGATAACGTATCATGAAGTCCAGTTCAATCAAGTATTAAACATCGATTTAAATAATAATATTTATTATTATTTTTATGTTCGCTCGATCGATTGATTTATTAATCGCGTTAAGTTATAATATATATAACTAGGGTTGATAATTATTATTAAAATAATTATTATAACTTGTCGAAATAATTTTATTAAATTATTACAAGTTAAATGATATAACATAAGTAGGTAAATATTAAAAGTTATTTTAATATTTAAATCATGTTAAGGAAATTAGGGTTTTGAGTTGATATAAATATAATTATAATTAAAATAATTATATTTACAAACCAAAATGATTTTAACTCAAATTAGGGTTTCTAAAATTCGTAAAGATAATTATTTGTTGAAAATAATTATTTACGATTCGTTACGTCGTAAAACGTTTTTAAATCGTTTAAAGATTTCATTTCAATTTCAAACGTTTAAAAATAAACATTTGATCCGGTTAAAACGTTTTGATTATTTTGATTGATTTAAAATAATCAAAAATGTTTAAAATATGTTTTTCATAGTTTCTATAAGTCTTTTGATTTTATTTTTATAAAATCATTTTTTTTAAATAACTTTATTTATTAAAAAAAGTTAGGGTTTTAAATAAAAGACTTTTACAGAAATTTATTAACATAAAGTGTTTCTATTTTTGTGTAAAATCCAAATGTTTTATACTTTTTGTCATTTATTAAATCACTAGTTTTTATATTTTGTCCATAAAATTTATTTAAATGGTTTTATGTTATCATTTTATGTCCAATATTTATAAGATCATCCTAATGTCCAACTAGTCCATAAGTGTCACTAAACATCATCTTAGGCCATGAATATGTGTCATTAGCATATAACAAGATGATTAACAATATAAGTCACAACAATAATCCTATCATTTTATGTTATAACAAAATCATTTCTAGTGGACCATAACCTATTAACACATAAGATTAACAATGATTAAATATGTAACATATGTTAAACACTTATAAGATAATCATAGTTAACTAACAAGTCATATAACTTGAATTTTCATGTAATAAAACACTTCATAACCCATGACGGTTTGGAGACTCACAACGAGGGTAAAAGGAAACCGAGAAAGGTGGCGGTGCGGGTGACGGGACAGCCGCGGCAACAGGAGCACACAGCAGCTCCGGCAGCAGTAGTTTTCCGGCAGGGGCAGCAGGGTGGCGGCAGCAGTGGCGCACAGCAGCACAGCGGCAGCAACAAGTGGCGGTTCTCGGTGGTGGTGGTGGCTGTTTGTGCGACCAGAAAAAGAGGAGGAGACGGCGGCCTGTGGTGGTTCCGAGGGGAGGAGAAGGTGGCGGTGGCTGTGGGTCTCGGTGGTGGTGGCAGCGACTGAGATGGTGGTGGTGGCGGCTGAAGGTGAGGGTGGCGGGGGTGGCTGTGTTCAGTAGCGGCAGTGGGAGGAAGGTGGCGGGGTGGCTGTTCGGTCACGCAAGAGAGAAGAGGGAGGGGCTGAGGTTTATGGTGGTGCCGGCTGGGGTTGATGGTGGTGATACATGGTGGTGGCGGTGGTTAAGGGGTGGTGGTTCTGTGGTTGTTTTCCGGCAGGATTCAAACAAGGAGAAAAGAAGGATGGTGGAGGGTCTTGGTTGTTCCCGTAAGACACAAGAAGAGGAAAAATTGGGTTTTAGAATTTGCCAAATAAAAAAATAAGGAGAGGGCATAAAGGGGTGAGGGTGGTCGGTCTCTAACAGGAGAAGAGAGGGAGGGTAAGGTGATGTTTGAAAGAGTTGGTGGATGGGAAAAGGTGCAAGTCACCTCCAAGTACAATGGTGACTATTTGAAATGATGAGTTTGAGTGTAGGTTGTAGGGTGAGGATGTGTTTAAGCATTCATCACAAACTTTAAAGAGGAAAGAAATAAAGAGGACAATCTCTAACCATGTTTTATAAAAAAAAGGTATGTAGGTGACTAGCTTTTATAAAACCATGCCATGTTTAATAAAATATAACTAGTATCATGTATTATAAAGGTTTTTTTTTTTAAAAAAGTTATAAATATTTGAGGTGAAGTAATCTAAGACTTTCATGAATAAAGGTTTTATAAAATTTTATACAAGTTCATGGCGAATTTTTATAAACATAATAAGTGGTAACAAGTTTTATAAAAATCTATGCAAGTTTGATGGGTTTAATTTATAAAAATAAACCCATTGGGCTTTGGGCTTTTTATTGGGCCAAAACATTTAAAAGAGAAATGTATTCGGGCTCGTTTGTTGGTAATGGGCCGTGCGGGCCCAAACGGGGCACCGGTTCTAGGCCCGGGCCCGTTGTGTGTCGGATAGGTTTTCGGATTGCCATGATTAGTCGGAGTATTATATTTGAGTAACGGATCGAAGTTTCGGGCTCGGTTTCATTGTTTTAGGCTTATTGGGCCTATTGGGCCATGTCGGGCCCAATTGGGTGTTCGGTTGGGTTTTGGCTTAAGTCTTGACAACGATTTCAGTTCGTGATGTTTTTATTTCATAAAAACAATTGTTCAAGTTGATTATAAAAGTTTTTCAGAAATCAGTTATGTTTTTCAGTTTTTCAAACGGGTTACGGATAACGTTTTCAGTTTGTCAGTTTGTAACAGTTTTAAGCCCGATCGTCCTAATTGTTTAAAACCGAATAGTTCTAAACGTACGATCGCTTATCAGTTTTGACATGCCGATTTATATAAACGTTCGACACCAGTTCCAGATAAAATATAAAAATACATTTTATATTTATTTTTCTTGTTATTGAAGTTCCATGATTTATACATGAAATTTCCAAGTATTTAACGGGTATACGCTTCTAGTACAAACACGGGATTAGGTTTACGTCATCAGTTAACAGTCAGGCACAGTAATTTGCAGTTTAAACAGAAATCAGATCAGATAAAGCACAATTAATACTTAATTAAAAGTCAAAGTAAGTGGTTTGACCTGGATTTTCGGACGAGGTGTCACATTACCCGCAATCACCTTCTCCCCATCCTTCACAGTAAAATCAGTAAACCTCCTCTCCTCAGTAGTCTTCACAACAGTATCTTGCCCCTCGGGCACTGGCTTCGTCGTGTGCTCAACCTCAAGAGTAGACGGCAGCTTCAAATAATCCAGGAGACCCATCTCTGCACAAGAAAAAGAAAGTTAGACAGATTCAGTACAAAAAACAAAACAACAACAATAAGAAGGAACCGTACCGGCCCCATTCATTTTAAAACAAGGGTCGGTGAGCAACCCTAGCCAGTTGCGGCTCATGCCAGTCATAACCAACACCTCCTCGGCCTGTTTGCGATGAGGCATTTTGTTTGCAATCAACCTCGCACGGCCGACCGTGTCATGAGGAAGTTTGTACACGTCGTACGGCACCAGGTCCTCCTCCGACTTTCTCCAGTGCATCTTCCCAATGCAAACGTCATCCACCCAGAAGAACTTGTCCTTCCAAAATTTCAGACTGGTGGGAGGAGTGAACAGCCGCACGGCCCCCTCATGGCGGGCGACCTCTATAAGGTACCAATCCCCTTGGTGGTTCAGGCGAAAAAACTGCCTAAAAAGGTTAACGGTAGGTTTTGCCCCACACGCCCAGCAGGCAATTTCAAACTGAGTTATCCGTGCGACGGCCAAGGGGGGAAGCTCCCGAATGTCAACACGAAGGGCTTTGATAAGATTGCGAAAGAAAACGGTAAAGGGAAGGCGAAGGTGAGCGAAACTGAAGTGATGAAGGTAAAGCCCAATCTTACCGGGCAGGCAGTCAAGGATAGTATGGGTTCTCTCCGGCAAAGTAGGATGCAGTTCTAGAGGAATGTCGTACCACGCTACCTCAGTGCTAAGGGTTTTCGGAGTAAGGCAACTAAACTGAACGTCCATATCGGACTTACTACTCTTAGCCATGATGCAAGAAAACAAAATACAAATAAAAGGGTAACGTACCGCGCGGTATGAAAGCAGGTAGTGTTTTCGGCAAGAAGTTTGGCAGCAAGTTTGGAAAGAAGACGATATGACCGAAGGGAGTTACGTTCGGCTATATATAGGCTATATAGAGGGCGACGGTTGATATTCCTGACGGGACGGTTACCAGGCCAGCATCCAATCAACGCGCACCAACACAGGGGGCCCCGGAAGCCCGGCCCATCCAGGCCCAATAAGAAGAGAAAGCCCGAAGCCCCGCTACATGACAGCAACGCTTCGGCATGGGGGGTTGATGACGTGGGTCCGGTCCGGCCAAATATCGGAGGTTACCCCTCATCAGGCCGAACCAAACACCCACTCTAGCGGCACGCGACACACACGAGTTGGCCGCACGGCCCGCACGAGTAGCATGGACAGGCAATGATTGGTACATTATAAGCCAATCATGCGCCGCTTTACCCAAAATGGGACTGTAGGCTACGCACCTACTGCGCCCGCCCATACTGTTAGCCGCCAGGAGCATTAATGACGCATCAGACAAAGGTAAGTCACTATAAATACCCCCAACCACTTGGGGGGAAGGACACTTAATCTCTCCGGACTACAACTAGCTCCGGCACTAAAACGTCTCTTCTGACCGCACGGCAGAGCAGACATCCCAATTCCCCACACACACATCCTGTACTCACGAGGGTAGACCTGGGATGGCTATGATGCATCTGTCAGTCCCAGTCTGAGCCGGAGGACAATCTCCCTCCTATGTTCTAACTCTTCCTTCGTGACAGGTACCTTAGACTAACCTACCGAAGCAGCCAAGACGCTCCCGACCGGAGCGACTTAACTCATCAACCCTCCAGAAGCTCTTCACTTGGCCGAACCGGTTCACCCTTGATATCCGCCCGGCCGAGACCACAGTTTCTACATAGACAAACCTATATACGTCCTCCTAGAGACTAAAGAGCACGACATCAAATTAGTGAGCCCACAAATAAGCCCAATTTGAATTAAAGACTAGAGTGTCATTCTTTTCATTGGGTCACAACATAACCATTGATGTTTAATTACAAACTAGATTTTATTGTCCTCCTGTTACTACTGCAGAAATAGTACTGATAGAAAAATAGTGGCAACAATGTAAATAAAAAATGACCGTGGAATGATTTATAAAACAAATAAAATAAAGAGAATAAAAAACAATACGTAAACGCAACTGTATGAAACTCGAACAAAGGAAACCAATAAGAAAAGGAAAAAAACAAAAAAAATTACCAAAGAAAAAAGAATTAGAAGTCAAACGTTTTAAGAATTGAACCTACGACCTAAAAACTTTTTACACGATTTTACCCACCACACAAAAATAATACAATATAATAGAGAATAAAAATGTTAATAATAGAGAAAATAAAAAAATGAAACATAAACGCAATGGTGTAAAACTCAAACGAAGGAAACCTAAAAGATAAAAAAGATTATCAAATAAAAAAGAATTATAAGTCAAATACTCCAATAACAAAACCTAAGACCTAAATGTTATATTACATGAGTCTACAAACTACATCACCTAACTTTGTTAAATATGTTATGTTTATCTATGAAGTAGGAAGCACTTATTTAAAAAAAAATATTGGGAGGGTGCCGGTGGCGTTCAATGACCGGAACCACATGGCCCAATCATACCGAAGTATATTCATTGTAATTTGAAAAACGTTTATCTCTAATCTCTAATCCTAATAAAGCAATAAAATGAGTGCCACATGTCTCATTTCTAGGAGGTCCACATCAACATTGCCACATGTCAAAATCACATTCAAGTATTAATTTGTTAGATTATCAATTAAGTATAATTACCAATTTTGTCAAAACTAAATTTCCATTTAAATCTTTTTTTGACAAACTTAATATGAATTTGATAATTTTACTCAATAATTTGATTATTATAAAAAAACTAATCAATAATTTGTCAAACATAATAAATTTGATTATTTTAACCGTTTTTTTCCTTTTTGTATATGTATCTAAAAGAACTCGACCCGTGTAATATACGGGTTACTAACCTAGTAGTATTAATATAATGTTTTTTTTACAAGCCTTTGCTTCAAAAGGTCATGTTTATCAAAATTCTATTAATAGATACAAACAAATTGCAATCAATTTACCTTGGCAATGGTGTAAAATTGGTGAAATAAAAAAATTAGTCGTTCAAAAAAAAAAAAAAATTGCAATCAATTTCCTAAAAATATAAATTTTTGTGACATTCCAATCAATTCCAATTTCCAAAAAAGTATAAATTTGTGTAAAATTTAAACTAATAGCTAATCTCAATATGGAAGTGCTAAAAAAACTCGCATAAGCAAAGAAAGATTTTTTTTGAACAGCGATTTCATTAAAAATAACAGGCCGAGCCTAGCAAGAAGCCAGGACACGGCCGACAAAGAACAAAACAAAAGGAAGGGGACTTACATTATAAAATTGTCCCAATCATCCCACTTAAGGCTAGCCCATTTCCCTCTATTTTTAACCCACAAAAAACTAAGACATTTGATCTCCTTGAACATCACGACTTCACTAATTTTGATGCCTTCAAACGTAGCCTTATTTCTGAAACTCCAAATAACCCAGCACGCGGTGAGAATGATCGCATAGAAAATCATTTTCGCCTTCCTATCAAAACGGGACTCCTCCACCAAGACCAGAAGGTCTCCAATCTCGAACGCAAATATAGGCGGGACTTTGCACCACGAAGCAATCATCTCCCACACTCTTGCCGCAACTTTGCATCCGATGATAAGGTGATAAACCGATTCATAAAATTCCAAGCACATTTGGCAATTAGGATCACTAATAACCATCTTCCTTTTGGCCAAGGCTTCTTTAGTAGCAATGCGGTCTTTTAAAATACGCCAAAAAAGGATATTAACCTTATTCGGAACTAATCTATTCCAAGGCATGACGACACCTTCGGATCGACTATACCAATTCAGTAAACCACGCACATTTGCTACCGAGAAGCACCCAGCCGGATCCCCACACCAACGAGGGCCTTGAGCTGTCAGCTGGATCAGACCCAAAACATCTAGCCCATCCTCTTTCATGATATTAATCGTTTTAGTGATGTTGGCCCACAAACCACCAATCTCTTTTCTAACAGGAAGAATCACATTGGTACTACATCCCCCATGCACACTTTTGACCACCTTCACCCACAATTTGTTGGATTCTGTTACAAACCTCCATGCCCACTTAGACATAAGGCATTTGTTGGACACACTAAAAGGAACAAGGCCTAACCCGCCCTCCTCCTTCGGTTTCGCCACCTCCTCACGAGCCACCCAATGAATACATTTCTTCTCCGGATCTCTTCCCCCCCAAAGGAAACGGTATCTAATTGCTTCAAGTTTTTGGAGAACTTTGACTGGCACCTTATAAATAGACATAAAGTAGGTCGGGAGACTCTCGAGCACCGCTTTAGCGAGGACAAGCCGACCTCCAATGGAAAGGTTAATACTACTTAATTACCAAAAAACTTGGGTCTATTTATAAGATAAGGCGCCGGGACCGGACGGTTTCATTTTCGCTTTTATTAAAAAATTCTGGTCTCTTTTTGAAGATGATTTCTTTTTGATTTTTGATATCTTTCTGAATAATATTATCTCAATTGATCTTAATCTAAGGCCGGACAGGTGGTAAATTTTTAGTTTACTATATGGTTTGAACTCTCACCACTTAAAAAGGATACAACTTTATCCAATATCAAGATATCATTGATCAAATACCCTTTAATTATTAATAATTAATTAATTGGAAAAAGTATCTAAATCATTAGGTAAAGATGTGACAATACTAAATAATAATTTCAGTTGGAAAATTATAGTTGTGATAAGAAATGGACAGAAAATGAGAAAATACCATTCTAATTGATTGGATCAATGGGTTATTAACGATTAACTCAAAGAAATCTTTTCATTTGGAGTGTAAAAAGAGTGTAAATGAGTAGAGTCGCTTGTGGGTTACTCGATATTAAATTATTAAACGCTTGAATTGAGCAAGTGTATTAATATGGTCAGGTGACGGGTTTGAAGACTTCTTGGTTCACTCCTTTCGTCTTAAGATGGAGAAGGTCATGTTCAACAGTTGGATAAATAAACATAATTGGAACCAACAAAGGCGGAATTACTGTCTAGAGGAGTAATTATTAGCAAATTCGGACTTATTATATAGGGTGTGGGGTCAATCAACCTCGTATTGTTTTTTTATATGTATCTTATTGTATATCACAGTTTTTTATCGACCCTTGAGATTTTTTAACGTCGTCTCTCAGATTTTTGAACTTACTTGAAAAAGACAATTTATACATGTTGTGTCATAAAATACAAAATGAAAGGAAAAAGAAAGAATAATGAATTCGAATAAGTACTCTAGTTATTCTTTCTAAATGGTTATTGAAAGAGATATAACTTTTTCGTGACCGTGATTACATAAGAAAATATCACTGTAGCTCTTGATTTTACCGTTACAATGATGAGATGTCAACCTAACCCGAACCAAAACCTTGAACGTCGAGTTAAGATAAATCCCAACACTAAAAAAACCGACTTAAGATATATAATTTTTTTAAAAAATAAAAAAAAACAACCTAAATCCACCGCTAGTTTTAAAAAATGATTAATGCCCTTTTTAACAATAGTCCCATTGTAATTCATATGGAATTGGGGGATATTATGGCCGAGTTTCTTCCTAAGGGTTAAGTAACGAGAGAGATCAAGTGGATAGGCGACATTGAGAGAGTCGTGAGTTTGTGAGAGAAGGAGGAAGCTGACAATGGGTTAGGCTTGTCTATGAAAGCGAAAAGCCCATGTTATTATGGTCAATGATAACAAAGTAGGAAGAAAAGGACTGTATTTGTTGTTGTATCTTACAATGTAAAAGACACCCCAATTTATAGGAGTATACGACCATACAAAAAAAAAGGGAAACAATGAGAGCATGTCGAATTGATCTTAATTGACAACTAATGATGTGTACATAATCCCACTAATTTCTCTATTTTGACTTTCCATTCCAAAACTCCCCCTCAATTTGAGTAGTGGGATCTCCAATACTTAACTTGGCTAAGCAATTGGTGAAGATTATTCCATTGACTACTTTTGTTAAGATATCTGCGAGCTGGTCTTTTGACGAAACGAATGGTAGCTCTATAATGCCTGCTTCTGGCTTTTCTTTTATGAAATGTCGGTCAATTTTAACATGTTTTGTTCGGTCATGTTGAACATGATTCTCTGATATTTGAATTGCAGCTTCATTATCACACATCCGCTTGCTAGATTTATTTGGGGTAAAACCAATTTCTTTTAGAAGCTTCCGAATCCATAATATTTCAGCTACATGACGAGAGATTCCGCGAAATTCCGCTTCAGCACTTGAAAGGACCACTACCTTTTGTTTCTTGCTTCTCCAAGTGACTAGGTTTCCTCCAACCATAGTGAAGTAGCCAGAAGTTGATCTTCTGTTTCCTTTATCCCCAGCCTAATCTGCATTTGTATATCCCTAGATTTTAAGGTGTCCGTTTGATTTGAAGATGACACCATAACCAATAGTTCCTTTGAGATATCTAATGATTCTCCATACAACCTTCATATGAGTCACTTGAGGTTGATGCATGAGCTGACTGACCACCCCTACTGCATATTTTATGTCTGGTCGTGTATGAGAGAGGTAAATTTTGCTTCCTCACCATTCTTTGATATTGGTCCTTGTCTGCAAGTTTTGCTCCTTCAGTTATATGGAGTTTATGGTTGACCATCATTGGAGTTTCTGCGGGTTTGCATTCCAGCATTCCAGTTTCCGCCAATAGATCAATGATGTATTTTTCTGATATATGAAGATGCCTCATTTAGATCTGAGAACTTCTATTCCAAGAAAGTACTTGAGTCTTCCTAAGTCTTTCATTCCGAATTCTTTAAACAATTTTTCCTTCAGGCTCAACATATCTTCTTCGTCATCCCCTGTAATTATCATATCATCAGCATATATAATCAGACAAGTTACTCGATCACCTCTTCGTTTGAGGAACAGAGTGTGATCAGAGTTGCTTTGTTTATAACCATATTTTTTCATAGCAAGAGTAAATCTGCGAAACCAAGCCTTGGGAGATTGTTTGAGCCCATATAAAGACCTCTTTAATCGACACACTTCTCCACTCTTGAATTCCTCTTGGAACTCCGAAGGAGCATCCATGTATACTTCTTCATTTAGTTCACCATGCAGGGAGGCGTTTTTCACATCAAATTGATGTAAGGGCCACAATTTATTTGCAGCCACAGAGAAGAGAACTTTAATTGTGTCAATCTTGGCAACCGGAGAGAAGGTTTTTGAATATTCGATCCCATATGTCTGAGTGTATCATTTAGCTACTAGACGAGCTTTATATCTTTCATCCATCCCATCTAGTTTATGTTTGATGGTAAATAACCATCGACATCCGACGGGTTTTTTACCTTCTTGAAGGGGACATCTTTCCCATGTGTCATTCTTCACCAATGCTTCCATTTCGTTCTTCATAGCATCTTCCCATTTCTTTGACCTTAGAGCTTGCTCCATATTTTTTGGTATTCCTTCCATGTAAAGGGCAGAGGTGAAGAATTTAGCCTCACTTGATAAATTACCATTTGCTACATTTGCTATAGATATCATGAGCCTTTGGTTTGCTTTTCTGGTGAGTGTCGCTTTAGAGGTATTCCTCTATTTGCACGTGGTGGCAGAACATATCTTCCGGGTGTTCTTTTTCAACATTGTGGATATTATATTTTTCTGGTTCACTCGAATGGTTATTAGTTCCACTTTTAGTCAACACATCATTATTTTCGGTTAACACATGTAACATCCCAAATCCAAGTTGAATATTTTAACCAGAATTCCCGAGGGTCGAATTACTAAGTTGTCATTTAATGAGAATATTTCAAAGTGACGGATGATTAACTTAAAAATATAAGTTAATCTTAAGTCGGGTCGGTTGTGTTATGTCCCAAATTAGTTTTTGGGGTTAACATTGTTAAAGATAAGAGTAGATGAGACTTTGAACCAAAATAATTAACATCTAAAGTGGAGGGGATTATGTTGGTATTTGTTCAAAGAAACATTATGTGGAAGGGGGCCAAATATGTAAAAATCGAAAATTTGGATATGAAAGAGGGTAGGGGTCGTGAATTTGGTCAGAGAACAAGAAACGCTTGTGTTCTTGTGAAGTATGGCGACTAAGACCCTAAATCCAAGCCAAAATCAAAGCTAAAATCCGAAATTTGAGGCTTTGCATGACTCAAAACTTCAATGGATGGATGGTTATGAGTTAGATTCACCAAGTAGCCTTCAAGGTAAGAATACCTAACTCACTTTTATGTCTAAATTTCGTAACCGACTTTTGGGGTTATAAGAAAAGTGGATTAAAACATCAAATTGGTGGTTTTCTAGTGATATTTGATCATGACTATAGTTATATTAATGATAGTTGTAATGAAATTCCATAAAGTTGAGGTTGTATGTGAATTTCTAACATGATTAGTGAAGATATGAAATGCTAGTTGAAGTATGTGATTAAAGTAGTTGAATGTTGATGAGAAAGATGAACTTTCACTAGATTAAATGAAAGTTTTAATTAGTGATGAAGTAATTTGGATGATGAGTTGAAAGTATGCTTAAATGAGTTATACCCTTGGCTAGATAAGTTGTAAATTTTGTGTAGAAATCGCATGCACACCAAGTGTTTGATGAAATTCCTAAGTGGATTTAGATACTTAAATTCATGGTTAAATGTGGTGTAAACACTATATATAATCATAATAATTGAATGGCAATACTTCTGATTTGCCAAGTATGTTTAACAAGTGAATTTGATGCATAAAGTTGTGAAATGGTGGGTTATGGTTAATAAGCATAACCCATGTAGTATTAAGTGCATAACTAATGGTACATGTAATATGTATGTGTTAAATATTGTTGAATATGTTGGTAATCATGTGAACACATTATGGAATTAGAAATCCTATGTTATATGCATGAATATGTGTTTAATCGAATGTTTATTTTTTTGGACAGTTTGACTTGTAGAAGTTAAACGCCTAAAAATGAAGAAAATGACTTATGTGAAAATTGACCCATAGAGTATAATAACCATGTTGTGAAATGACTAACTAGTCATCTTATGAGTGTAGAACATGGTAATGTTGATTCTTGATAAGCTAGATGGGAAGCTTGGAAACAAATGGGTCAAATGGAGAAAATGGCGATAAAGGCTCAAGTTAACTTTCAAGTAAGTATATCTTACACCATAGTTAGAAGATTGCATGTTGTATGCCTAATATCATGTACTCATGTAATTATACGATGAAAACATAGGTAGTAAGAAAGTAAAGGTTGGATATAAAGTACATGTGGATGTTTAATAATATGCTAAGTCTAAATATGACGATTAGACATATGAGCATTTTATTTGTGTTGAAATTATAAGATGTGATTGCAAAATGATTCTAAAGTCGTGTTGGTTGTAGTGGATATTCCAACGATAGTAATTCTATATATTGATTCGTTTTAATGATGTTGACGTGTGATACAGTAAGAGAATTACCCAAGTTGTAGGTTGAAAAAGACTACATATATGACACTAGCAAATGGTGTCCATTGTGAAAAGGGAAGTGAAGGTATGGGCTCATAGCTCTTGTTGCTATAATTGCATAATCGAGGTATGTGAGAAACTATGTCGATTGAGAAGTTGTCTAAATTGTTATAACTAGCACAAATTGTTTATGATTAAAATCCTAGTAAAATAACCGTAAGGTAAGTTGCAAGTTGCAGTTGTCAAATAAAAGAGTGGAACTGATGGAGTTTTATATTTGAAAGTATTCTAACTAATAAAGGATGGATATCCCAAAGTTTGTGGACACTTAGTTGTCCTTGCAAAGTGTCAATCATCTAAACGGGTCAACGAGTTGAAATTTGGTGCATTGTTAAATTGATTATATTAGTGGTGGATTGATCTATTATGATGGATTAATATGTCTAAAAAAGTGGTTGCAGGTGAGTTGGAAGGTGTATAAACTGGAAATCTGGAAAATAACTAAAAAACAGTGCAAAAACCGGCTAAGTATCGGATGCAGGTTAAAACGGACAGAATGTCGAAACGACCATTTCAGAATCATGCACGGCCGTTATGAGCTGCTGTTAGCAGATTTTGTGATTTTTTTTATTTAGCTGTTTCTTACGTTTGACCACTCGGGTCTAGTTGAATGCTTAGAAATCATGAACACTAACATGTTGTCGATGTTTATGATAGATCATGAATAGGAACCGGATGGGATGCGATTAAGCTGAGGTAAACGTCGTGAATAATATTACGAATGCGGCAAGTCATTGTGAAGGACCGTACACGTGGAAGGATGACCTAGAAGATTAACTTTTTCATGATGTTATTGTCGGGTCTTGATTTGAAGCAAATAAAGTGGAATTTCGGGTCTCTGAATTGGATTGTACGTAAGAAGAATTTGGTGGATAGATCACTCTTTATACTAGTGATCATACCATACATCTGGAATTCAAGTTGAGTTGTTTTGAGTTTAAATGAGTACATCAAGTGGGTGTACGGGCTTGTTTTAAATTAACCATTGGATTCTTTCGGCTATGGGATCACTTGCGAAACGAGTGATTAAGTCTTGACTTTTCAGAAGTTGAGTTGTACCACATTTTGTTAAAAAGTCTATGTACAAGTCGGTTTGAAATCAATAGTTGCATTTCAATAAGTTAAGTTGTGGTTTATTTTTATATAACTTTTAAAAAATGGGACCTATTTTCCGCTACAAACTTTAACCCAATTGAGTGATTCAAAAAAGAAAATGGGTGTTACAACGCATCATTATTATTGGCCAACACATCATTATTTTCAAGATCGGGAGAGGAGTCACTTACCTTAGATGTTAGGTTAGGTTGATCTTGTTTGGTGACACTTATGCCAGATTGAGTGGAAATTGGTGACTCATTTGGGGGACTGTGTTTCACTTCTTGTGAAGAAGGTATATTTTCTAACCAACTTAGTGCGTTAATATATTCTTGTCTAGAGGGTAAGGGTGGGTGGTACTTTTGTGAATTCAGTTAGGGTTTGGATATGTGTTTTGAGGTTAAGGGCTTTGGTTGGGAGACGATTGATAAGATAGGTGGCAGTAGCAAGAGCTTCAGGCCAGAAAGATTTTGGTGCTCGAGATTCAATAAGCATAGCTCGGGTCACTTCCAAAAGGATACAATTTTTCCGTTCGGCAATACCGTTTTGTTCAGGGGTGTATGAGCAAGATGTCTGGTATATAATTCATTTTGTTTGAAGGAATTGTTTCATGGAGTCATTAACAAGCTCACATCCATTGTTGGATCGAAGGGTTTGAATGTATTTGTGAAATTGGGTTTGGATCATGGCATTAACATTGCAAATTTTTTGAAAACTTCAGATTTGTGTTATAAAAAATATGTCCATGTCATTCGAGTACAATCATCCACAAATATCACAAAATAACGAAAGTTTTGCCCGCCAATAACTTCTGTGGGCCCCCAAACATCCGAATGAATTAATGAGAATGTATTATCAACCCGAGTATTATTCGGTTTGAATGTATGTCTATGGTTTTTTGCTAAAACACAGCTTTCACAATTCAAACGTTTATTGGAAGGAAATAGTTTTGGAAATAAAATGTACAAATAACCGGTTGATGGATGACCAAGTCTTCTATGCCATCACCAAGCTTCTCTATCACTACTTCCATGAGCCAACATTACAGTTCCCTGCTGAGTCACTTCATCCACATAGTACAATCCTTGGCGTTCAGTGGCACGTCCGATGATCTTACCGGTCCTGATATCCTGTAAGATACAAAAATTTGGATGCATTAGCACGGTACAATTCAACTCTTTCATAATGTGGCTTATAGACAAGAATTTGTGTGACAAATTTGTTATATAGAGGCAATTTGATAATTTCATTGTGGGAGATACTTCAATCGTTCCTCCCCCTTTTAATGCCACAACTCCACCGTTTGTTGTTTGAATAAGAGTTTTTTCTGGTTTGGATTGTACCACAATATCTGAGGCTTCAAATGTCATTGTGCCAGTTGCTCCACAGTCGAATATCCAAGATTTAATTTTTCTATCAAAATCTTTTGCCACATTTGCTTCCCCATACTTGGATACATTGGCAACAACTTTTGGGTGTTTAGTGGATTTTTTATAAACAAACTGGGGGTCTTTAATTATATTTGTAGAACATTGAGGTTTGTTTTGTAATTTAGAATTAAAGGGTACGTTTAAAAAAGTAGGGCTTGAGAATTCCTCAAACCCATTACCTTCCCCACAATTGGGATTGCTGTCGCCGATGCCATCAAATTTCAAGTCACCGCCGCTTCTAGTGACTCCCGAGTTGTCCACAACGGTTGCTCCGGTCACACTTTTAACGATAATGATGCAACTCATCACTTCATGGTCTAACTGAATCCCCTTTTTGACAAGCACCTGACCCACGATGTCGTTTGGTTCACACGCCCTGAGTCCGGGGGAGACTACCGGTTGGGAGGATTCACCCGATGATGCACCTATATTGGACTAATGGAATATATTTCTCCTTGAGATGGTGCAGGTAGTTTTGGTAGATGGGGGATAATTCCATCGATTTTGGGTCTAGGTATTAAGGTTGTTTTTTAGGGTATTGTTTTGTTGATTTACGGCAAGGTCACCGTCCATGCTAGACATGGCAACCTGCTGTATGGTAGATTTTGAGCAGTAGATCCCTGGATCAGAAACATAGCTTTGATGCCATATTGTCAATGATAACAGAGTAGGAAGAAAAGGTTGTACTTTTTGTTGTATGTTATAATGTAAAAGACACCCCAATTTATAGGAGTATACGACCATACAAGAAAAGGGAAATATGACAGCCTGTCGAATTAAACCTAATTAACAGCTAATGATGTGTGTATAGTCCCACGAATTTCTCTATTTTGACTCCATTTCAACAGGATCATGATCTGATTTAGCTCCTTAAGTAGTTCCGCTATAAACGAGTCGAAATGTTAAAATGTTTAGTTCGGGCTCGGTTTGTGAAATGATCGAGCCAACACATAGCTCGTCAAACTGGATCTTTTATTTACTTTCTATCTCTTTAAATCTTAAAAAATATATAGTTTTTACTCATATATGAAAAGAGAGAAAAAAATACTTAGAACATACAAATAATAAAGAATTCATAACTTCATTTTTTTCAATACTTTTATCAACAATAAATATTTTTAATTAATTATATCAGAGAGATGTTATTATGCGAAGTTTGGTTTGGGTAAGAAGGATAAGAAGTAATCGAAGCTATTAGATCTTCAATTAAATAAAGATCTATAGCCCAAAGTTTTCCAGTGTAAAATTAGAGAGAAAAACAAAAGATGGAAGAGTATTATTGACTTTTTATCAAGCTCTCCCTATTTTTTAAACATTTATAACTCTTAGATACGGCATTATTTTTTAAAAAAAAATTACACCATAAAACCGAACGTTTTTTTACCTTTAAAACGCGTACAATGTTGTTATATAAAAAATTTACTCTTTCGATTGTATCAGAATGTTCAGATTATTGTGTCATTGTGTCAAAATGTTCAGATTATTGTGTCATATTGTGTCAAAAATGTTCAGATCATTGTGTCATATTGTGTAACATGTTCAGACCATTGTGTCATATTGTGTCAAAAATCAAAGTAATAGTTTTTTTTTATTTTATATACGTATAGCGAAACTATATATAATTTTGACACAATGACACAATGATCTGAACATTTTGATACAACGACACAATGATTTGAATATTTTGTGTCAAAAATCGAAATAGTATTTTTTTTAAATATTATATATAGCAACACTATACACGTTTTAAAGATACAAAAACGCTCGTTTTTATGGTGTAATTTTTTATTAAAAAATAATATCGTATGTGAAAGTTATGAGTATTTAAAAAAAACGTTAGAACTTAATAAAAAGTCAACAATGATGCTAAGACCAAATTGTCCATCCTTCCTTTTTTTTATTAGATCCAGATCCAATGACTAAGATTATTTTTTATTTTCTTACCCAAAATAAACTTCTAATTTACGACGTCTCAAAGCTTGATTATTTTTCATAAAATCAACCGAACCAAATTTAGTCTTCAAAAGTTAATTTGGGGCTAATCTAAATATATATAATTACCAAATAAAATTTTAAGACATAACTCAAATGCTAACTCCATGATTTACTCAAAATGATTTATTTTAAAATACCAAAAATACTAGTTATTTTAATTAAAATAACTAAACATTCAAGATTTATTTTAGACATGGCCTAACCCTAGATCTAGGTTCAAAATCATATTCTATTCAATAATCAATACACTAATGTAACAATTTCTATGGTCTAGCATGAGAAATAAAGAAAAACACATAAAAATCGTCTTTTTACTTCATGAAGCCCTAGATCTATAATCATGGTGATGATTCCTTCGTCCCAAGCTCTAGATCTACCATTAAAATGGTGTCCATATCAAGATTCAACAATGTTGATTAGATATAACTTAGATCTATGAAGATCCAAGGAAGAAAATAAGAAAAAGTGGATCTTTTTAGTATAAAAATCAAGCTTTCATCACCAAAACACTAGATCTAACAATTATGATGTTTTCTCATTATAAATCTTGTATAAAAATGAAGTATTTTCGAGCTCTATCATAGATCTAACAAGATCTATAAAGATCTAGCATGTTATTAACAATAAGTGTCATAAAAATCTATAATAATTGATAAAAATCCATTTTTTTTGTTTAAAATCACTAGATCTAGCCTTGAAATGCAAGATCTAGGTTTAGGATTGTATAAAAATTGAATCTTGATGATGGAGGATGAAGGATGAAGGATTCAAGAAGGTGGAAGTTCGGTTTGATGAATCTAACCTTTTTTGTGAAAAACCGACTTGATTTAATGCTTACTAAACTAAAAAGTTAGAAAGAGACTTGATATTTGAGAGAATCGTAACACGTGAAACGTGTTGTGTTTTTTTTTTCATTTACCATATTTTTAAATTAAAAATAGTTGTAAAAGATTAACATTTCATTTTTTGATATAAAATAGTTAGAAGAGACTTTCCGATGTTAGTTATTAAGATTTGAGAACTATTTTTCAAATACTATGCGACACAGACACAGTCACGTATTAGATAAAATAATTCGTACACAATAAGTAGCTTAGTCCAGAGATAAATGTGTAGCTACTCATCTTAAAAGTGTTGTGTTCGAGTCTCATTTGAAACGTAGAGTTAAAAGGTAATAGTTAGTCGTTAAAAACCAAGTTACATATGGGATATTAAACCCCGGACAAAATAGTTATTGCATTTTTAAAAGTTTCAAGCAAATTGGTCCAAGTGTTTATAAACTCCAAAAACATATGGGTTTAAACATTCTTTTACCCCCCCCCCCCCCAATCGACAAGATTATTATGATAAGCTTCTAAAGTCGTCCTTTGTTTTAGAGTGTTTTCATACATTTGACAAGTGGAATTCCACCTTGTTGAAACGTCCCAACAAGAGACTAAAATTTAAAGAATTTGTTTATTTGTAAAACGACCTATATTCTAACAAGAGACTAAAATTTAAGAATTTATTTATTTGTAAAACGACCTATATTCTATTAGTCTTCCTTTAAATTGAAAAACTCTCTTAGCATTTGTTTAAAGTTTTTCTATTACTCATTCCATTTGCGAAAGCCCGATTCCGTCTTGCACACCTAAATCAATAACATGTGCAACACATCGAGTATGAAAAAAACACCCTTACAAATCGGATCATATTTAACTTTTAATCTTTGAATCGCACTTGTATTATTAGAGGCATTATCAGAAGATACTGAAAAAAAATAATTTATAAGTTTGAATAACAACATCTATACATTAAAACAAATATTAACCGGTCTGGGGATAGTCAAAAAGATCGAAAACAATGTCACATTTCATCATTTGCCACGTATTTGGATCTATCCAATGCGCGGTAACACAAAAATATGAGTCAGGTAGGTCGTGAGGGGCCGACTAAACGTCCCTTGTTAAACTAACACCGTATTTTAATTTTTAAAACCCAATATTAATTATTTTTTTTCTTCTTTCCATATTTTCATACATTCATGCCCAATAGTAGAATGCCTTATTTTGGTGATAGTGAGGTTGGAGTGCTTGATGAATTATCATTGTCAAGTGCGGGCTAAATGACGAAGCTTCTTGAATAATTAAAGTACCATGTTGGGATTGAAATTCCAAACATCACATTCGCTTGTCATCGTTGATTAACCTTGAGACAGGCTAGTCTTAATCGCCCTGCAATGCTTAAACAAGTGTCTTTTCAAAGTAGAATTCGACTCGTTCTTCAAAAGGGATCTCTTGCATCGAGCCCTTAGGGAGCAAACGACATCTCCCATAGATCGAATCCCGACCAAATATCGGGGTTCCTCATTGTTGGCTTGATCTGAACCACTTGTGGGTCGCTTGAGGAATCCTTAACATCAACCTAAGCTTGAGAACAAGAAGCAATGAAATAGTTTATATACGAGAGTGTTTTTTAGCGTTTTTAAAGTATTAGAGAGCAATTAAAGTTGTATGATCAAACATTTACAATGTTCATAAATCAATTGGTAACGGTAAAAAACGGCTAGTTTTTTTAGGTTAACATTAACCGGTTAAAAACCGATCTTAAAAATCTGGGTTTCTATTAATCGGTTATAAACCGTCGTTTCATTCGATTACAAAACGGTTTATGTAATACTTTTTCTTGTATATAATAACCAAACATGCATCTAAGGTAACCGGGTACTGCTTAGTTATTCTACTCAGACCACATTAGTTCAAGTCATGGTTACAAAATCTATTTTTTCAAACATTTTCTTTCTTTTTTGGTTGTTTTTTCTTATTGATTTTTGAAAAGCTTCCCTTTACCGGTTTATATTATCATGGTATATGGTTTAGTGTTTTTAAATAAAAGTTATAGCCATTATGACTTCCTTTTTTTATTCGTGTTATCTCCGTCACAATGCACATCCTTAAATAATTAAGTTAACGTTTTAAGCATATTAAAACTACGTTAGACATGTTTGAGGAGTATCGTCAAATATCCTTTCCTATTAAATAGTTTTAGAGATGATGAAATAACGAAATGACATTCGTCGTTATGGTATATGGTTTAGTGTTTTTACATTAAAGTTATAGTCATTATGACTTTCTTTTTTTATTCGTGTTATCTCCGTCACAACACACAACCTTAAATAATTAAGTTAACATTCTAAACATATTAAAACTACGTTAGACATGTTTAAGGAGTATCGTCAAATATCATTTCCTATTAAAATTTTAGAGATGATGAAATAACGAAATAAGATTCGTCTTTGTGGTTAGAGAAGCTTTTCCTTTTCACTCTACTCAAGGTTCGAATCTGATTATTGAACACCACTTTTGTTTTTAGTAGTTACTTGAAGCCTCATATTTTTTTTATGATAAATATGTGTACCTTACAAACTTTTGATTTTAACTCTTTATATTTTATTTTTTATAAATTTTATTAATTATAAGTAATTTAAGCCTCTTTTTATATCCATAATTTTTTAAATATATTTTTTTATTCACAACAGAAAATTACTACATGTCTATTTTTTGTTAACGATTCGAAATACACAATGGGTGAAAATCGAGGCTTCGAGAATTTCTTTTACAAGTTGTGTTATACGGTTTTTAGTTATATTGTTGAGTATGCGCGCCTATTTTGATCTACGTTTCAACATCGATTGTATTCTAAACCGAGAGTTGAGTAGATTGCTATTTTTTTTAGATTAAGTTTTATCTTATATTTATAAGATTTTGTTTAAAATCAGATCTGTTCTAAATTTGATTTATTTTCTATATAGTACGCATAAGAGAATCTTGCTACAAACGTTAGAAGTGATAAATACCAAGTTCTAATTAATAATACAAAAGCCTAACTAAAATTAGAGAAACATGTGATTATTGAGTACTATACCTAAAATAGTTCAAATAATACGTACCCGAGAAGAGTGTTGCTAATTTATTATGAATATACCGAATCTGCTAATTGTAAAAGAAGACCATAACATTAAATGTCCAAGGAATAAATCCAATCTTTATTTTTGCTAAAACAATATATTTAACCTGCTCAAAATTGTAAAAAAGTACCTTAACATTAAGTTCCAAATTAATAAATCCAATTCATTATTTTTCTGAAATAATTGTCGGGGTTAGGTTGACATTTTAACTTTACTTTTTATGGCCAAATTCAATGTTTTAAAATCAGATTTTTAAATCAGAACGGACCATGTGTTAAAAATGTTCAACTTGTTGATTCTGAAGGTCGAACTGGACTGTCTATTTAAAACTGTAAATCTTCCTACTCTAATAAACAATTACAATTGTTGACACATGTCAACACTATATTTATTCTCACAAAAGTTTTCTCTCCCAAATCTACTCCTTAATAAATTCTTTTTTATTAGAAATTATATCTTATTTTATAATCATGATATATTTTATCTATTTATATTTATGGGATTATAATAATCATATATTAATTTACATCTTACTTTTTTATTTAAAAAAAAATTTAAACTATTATTATATTCAGTTTAAAAAATATTTAGAAACTTATAAAATACCAATAAGCACTTATTTAGTGTGTTTTTAAATATAATTGATCAAATCATAAATAATTTTTTAATTAATGAATACCTAATACTATTTTACAAATTCAATCAGCGTTGCGTTGTGGGTGATACTATTTATAGAGAAATTAATAAGCAACAAAAATCATTTTCATAATATCCAATATTAAATAGTTTTTCTTACCATATCAAATGAGCCGTGTTCATCCAATTTGAAAATCTTAGACATCGCGACTAATATAATTGTAAGTTTTATAATGTATATCAACATAACATTTTTTATTGATAATATTATAATCTTTTTATTAGAAATTATATCTTATTTTATAATCATGATATATTTTATCTATTTATATTTATGGGATTATAATAATCATATATTAATTTACATCTTACTTTTTTATTTAAAAAAAAATTTTAAACTATTATTATATTCAGTTTAAAAAATATTTAGAAACTTATAAAATACCAATAAGCACTTATTTAGTGTGTTTTTAAATATAATTGAGCAAATCATAAATAATTTTTTAATTAATGAATACCTAATACTATTTTACAAATTCAATCAGCGTTGCGTTGTGGGTGATACTATTTATAGAGAAATTAATAAGCAACAAAAATCATTTTCATAATATCCAATATTAAATAGTTTTTCTTACCATATCAAATGAGCCGTGTTCATCCAATTTGAAAATCTTAGACATCGCGACTAATATAATTGTAAGTTTTATAATGTATATCAACATAACATTTTTTATTGATAATATTATAATCTTTTGATTATAATTTAGAATTTTTACTCAACAATTAGATTGTGTTCATTATATTTTTAAAAAACATTATGCTCATATAACTTTTTATACAGACTTAAAGTCTCAAGTTTGTCAATTCATAATTCATGTTAGTCGTTATTGAGGGTTTGATTGTTTTTTTAATCATGATCACGTTTATCTTGCATTTTTCAAATATATAAGTAGAGACATGCCTTAAATATATATATTTTTTTATAAAGAGAGTAAAGTCACCAATAATATATTATGAATATAACTTTAATTGTTTATTTATTATAATGTAATACGTTATTCCGGTAATAAGAATCGTATGCATGAATTATCAATTATATATATATATATATATATATATATATATATATTAATGATTCAACTCGTATAACATATGGGTTTTATCCTAGTTTATAATATACACTTTATAAACTTTCAAACATAACATATGTAAAAAACACCAATAAAGTCCTAAATAAATTATAATTATAAAAAAATCAATATAAGTTTTAGTCAAACTATATTATCCAAAATAAACTAAATTTGCGTGTTGTATACATCAAGTTCTTCATTATTTAGCGTGAGTGTGAGAATTAAGTTTTAAAAACCTGTTCAATTAGTGGCTGGGATCCGGGTTCGGCTTGTTAAGCCGTAAAAACCGCCGGGTCAAAAATTAGCCAGAAATTAGACTAGACCAAGCACCCCCAAACTGGCTTAGCCTTTGGTCGACGATTCAACCGGTCGAATCGGCCGTTTCAAAGCGGGTTTCACAACAATGGCTAAATTTAACTTTACTAACCGACCTGTAGTTTGTAATAATAAAAATAAACTTTCGAACTATCTCAAAAAGTGAATTGGAGTGTATATTTTGTGTAGGAACCGTTCGTCTAATATAATAAATGATATACTTTTATTTATGAATTACAATTACAATAAATAAATAATTACAATAGAATATAAAGAAATGGAACAAGGCAATAAACTTTACAATATAGTAACAAAATGATGTATCTTTTGTTCACATACTAAAGTATTGTAGTCTAAAGGATGGTAGACTAGTACTTGGTTGATTGTGATGCTCTATGGAGATTAATCAACTATAACATTCAAGATATACATGAACATAATAATGAATTTGTGTATAGACAAAGTTAAAATAAAATCTAAATACACTCTAAGCAATATGATATAACTTATGGAAAACTTGAATGACTAGATCATTAAAATTAATATTATATAGTTTTTTACGTCTTTAGTAATTTTGACTTCTTCCGGACAGGTTGTTCTGGACTCGTGTGGTTCTTCCGGACAGGTTATTACAGACTCGTGTGGTAGTTCTGCAAATTCTAGGTTTGTCCTAGATGTTAACTTAGATTTATTCCAAGTATGTGATGCTTTAGATAACAAACTTATGAAAAAGCATGTGGTGCTTAGATCAACTCAAAAGCTCTTGTGGGATAATATAAATTCAGTTGAGCATGATGACCTCACTGATACATATGTTGTTCAAATCATGAGGGTCTAGCATGATCGTAAGTAATGTTAAATGAAGCTTACCGAAATGCAAGCAATGTGTGTGTGTGTGGGGGGGGGGGGGGGTGGGGTGGGGGGAGAGACCATTTAAAGGAAAAAAAACCTTTGTGGTAGTTTGAAATGGTATTATGAGAACGACTCATAACTGTACAGAAAGCGAGGACCTTTCATTATCCAATTACCCCATTTGGATGTCATCCAATAACACTTAAATGTGGGGGGTAGCTTGCATTTGATTAATATTTGGCAATAAGGATTACAGACATATGACTAAGTGGAGTACACAATAGTCATTAAGATGTGTTCACCCTGGAAAGCAATTAGGACTTTGGTAATCCGCATTTGTAGGACTAAGTGGAGCACACTATGATCATAAAGAATTAACTTGCGAGTAAAGAGCACATCACAACAATTGATCTCGATTGCAAATAATTTTGGTTGGCTTGACGAAGTCAAAGATAATTATTTGGATCCAACAAACCCGCGGGTTAATAAGAGATCAAGTTGTGGAATAAGACTAAAGCCCATGGTAATGATGGTATATGAAGGCAACCTACCTAGTTGATTGGAGTCCCAAGATCTAGGTTCAACGGACAACCGACTCATATATCTAAGGGTGGTCACTATGGGGTATAGCTAAGTTACATAAGATTATATATATTTGATATACATAACCCCTAAATTGTAAAAGAGAGTGTTATAGATAAAAACACTTTCTAGTCAATCCGTAAGAATCGGTGACATGCGTGAGGTTTAGCGTAACACGAGTAATGATTTTATGTAAATAGTATGACCTAATGATTTTAATGATTTGTGACAAATCACCTATATGTGAAAGAGAAATGGGGTCGCTTTGAATGAAATTATGAGGAGTGTAATTTTTAGAGCTTTCACAGAACCAGGCTCGTGTTCCATGACCATTGTTGGACACGACAAAGAGGGGATGACCAGGCTAGGGAGAGTCTTGTGTAAACTTACATTGTCATCTACTATTATAACGCTTAGTTCAAAGATATCATGTCCACCAACAGTTTGGAGACTAAGTTTATTTTACAAGGAAGGGTACAAAGGTTAACACCTACCTTTCCTATGCAACATTTCAACTGTCGAGGTTTCATCGAGAAATTTGTGTTTTGATCGATTCCCAGTGGGGGATTTCTGGAAAATATAGTAATTAAATTGTTTGAGTTACAAATAATTATTTGATAATTGTTAATTGTTACAATTAATTATTCACTAATTTTCAAATTGTGATGAATGAGAAGATGTAATGAAGAGTTTATTATATTAATTCAGTATGAGTTATATAAATTAATGGACATAAGTTGTAGTGTAAATAAAACATGACAATTTGAAAAACACTTAACAATGCATGTTCTTAAAATCTCATAAGAGAGATCTCTTAATACTATAGATAAGCGTTTTCTCTATTTAAATATTATCTTCTCACTTTCATATTTTCCAAATTAAGAGATACATATAATCAATGAAACCTTAGGTGTGTGATTTTCTCCGACAATACATACCGCTTTCACTGTTATAATCTGAGAGACAGACGGGTTCTCGTGTAGAGACCCGAAATCTGTTTTAAGGGACCTGTGTTAAAAACGAATCCTCAGCTATAACCGTTAACATTGTTTGTTCATGATTACAGCAATGGAGGATCAAGAAAACGTTGTTGAATAACAAGGTTGAAGAACCATTTTTGTTCATAGAATATCTTCAAGTATCAAGAGTTATAAAACACGTTGTCAAAGCATATGTTGATGAATCAAGAACGAAAGAATCGTTTGTTTGAATCTTTTATGCTTTTGATATATTAATTTCAATTACTATGTTGTTAGTAATTTATTTGTATTACGATATTTACGACAACACATTTCGTATTTAGTAACAAGAGTATTATTATTATGATTATTGTTGTTTTATCTTTAAATAAAAGTGAACCTATTTCCTACATATTCAAGTCCCATATGTAATAAGAAACAAAGGTTTTAAACTAAAATAGGGGTTTCTTATTTAGAATGAGTTTTCTTTTGAAAATGATTTTCAAATCTTTCAGTAGGGAAATAAAAAAATTACCATTAATAAAGATACACGTGAAACGTGCTTCTTTTTTTTTTTTTCATTTGACATATTTTTAATTAAATTAAAAATAGTTAATAAAGAAAGGTTAACCTTTCATTTTTTAATATGAAATAGTCCAAAAGACACTTTCCAACGATTATTGGGATCTGAGAATTATTTCAGACTACGATGCGACACAGTAACGATTACATTAAATACATACGTAGCAGAACAAAATGCGGCATTAAAGTATGTTACGAAACTCCACATTAGGGTACCATATGGTTTAGGCAAAAAAAAAAAATAATAATAATAATAAAATAAAATTTTAGATAAACTTTTTAACCAATAGGGTACTAATATTAAGAAAAAGAAAAAAGTATAAACTTTTACGTGTTTTAGAGAGGGTATGATTTAGACAAACTTTGGTTAAGGCAAACTTCGTAAATTAGTTTTTTTATATTATTAACCTTTTTTAAAAACTAAAACATTTTAATTAAACACAACATAAAATTAAAACATTCACTACAACATAAAAATAAAACATTCATTAAATTAAAAAAAATTATAAATTCCTAAAAATATAAAAAAAGCTTTAAAAAATTACAAATTTCTAAAATAAAAAATAAATAACCAAACACCATATTATTTTTCAATTTAAAACAACATACAATCTTTGTTGGAACATCTACGTTTAGCTCTGCCTACGTTAATACGACATCCATGTTTGCCTAAAGCATGTATCGCTATCCCGTATCTCCAAATACACATCCTCATCGACAACCGACTCTACTGGAGGATCAGGAATGTGTACCGGTGATATAGTCATGCCCTCATCTATGAGTATCATGTTATGAAGTATCATGCAAGCGTACATGATATTCTCCAACAAATCTTTATCCACTGGGCGTGCTTTTCCGATCAATTATCGCCCACTTAGATTTTAACATACGAAACGCTTTTTCGACGTCTTTTCTTACACCCGCTTGTATCTTCTTCATTTTCTTCTCCTTGATTTCATATGGATGTGTATACGCCTTCAGAAAAGTAGACCAAGTGGGATATATACCATCGGCAAGGTAATAGCCACGCTTGTATTGTCGACCATTAACCCAAAAAGGAGCTTTTGAAGCAATGTCGTGCAACTCGTTCGTGAACAATGGTGACTGATTAAGCACATTTATGTCGTTATTCGAACCGACGAAACCAAAGAAAGCATGCCAAGACCACATTTCTTGTGACGCAACTGCCTCGAGTATTATCGCTGGCTTTGGATGATCACCCCGATTATATTGTCCTCTATATTTTGTTGGACAATTTCTTCATTCCCAATGTATACAATCGATGCTACCGAGCAAATTATGCATTTATATTTATATTTATTATTAGATAAAATAATTTCGTACGAAACTAGTAGCTTAGTCCAGAGATAAATGTGTAACGCTTCATCTTAGAAGTGTTGTGTTCGAGTCTCACTTGAAACGTAGAGTTGAAAGGTAACATTTAGCCGTTAAAAACAGATAAAATAATCTCGTTTATGGTGTAACAAAGGGATCGAGACTCACGCGAAAAAAAATCACTCGAAATTGGCTCATTCGTAAACGAGTCAAGCCCGAGCCATGATCAGCTCGACTCGTGACTCATTTGTTGGCTCGCTCGTTGCTATTATAAACGGTAGACATACCCAAACTGTTAACCAGTTATGAAAAAAACCGTCGGTTTTTTTAGTCAACGAGAAAAAAACGACGGTTTTTTAGTCAACGAAAAAAACCAGCTATTAACCAAACCGGCTAGGTTTAAAACCGGTTTGGGGAACCTAAAAATGCTAGCCTAAAACTGGTTAGGTTCCTAACCGAACTGGTTAGCCGAAAAAAAACGGTCTAAAATTCGGTTTTTCACTAACAAGGACACCGCCCCACCAAAAGCCCAACATGTTTTGGCGAGCGCCCTCTTTAGTAAAATTGTGCTAGATATGGAAGACACATTTGAGATGATAGTTAGGCAAAAAGCCGTATGGGAGTGTCTCCGTCGACTGCATGCCCAGGATTTCCTCATCGCTCTCCCCATTGACGGGTTGGGGCAACACATGTCGTCAGTCGAGTATCGGGTTGTCCTCAAGTACCGCCTCATGATCCCTCTGTCTCCCGTCGATGAGAAATGCCCTGTATGTAACAAGGCGTGCTTAGACTCGTTTGGGGAACATGCTGTGCACTGTAAAGAGCTCCCTAGTTTCAAGTATCGGCATGACGTGGTGCGGGATGTCCTATTCGACATCTTCAAGAGAGCAGGGATCTCTGCCAAAAAGGAAGCCCCAGTCGATTTTTTGTCGGATCCCTTGGATGGGCGTTCAACACTCTAGCCGGCTGATATCCTGGTTTTTGGGTGGTAGAGAGGGAAACATGCCTGTGTAGACCTCACTGGGGTTTCTCCCCTGGCAAGGCTGAGACCCGACTCATTCATGGCTGGGCAGGCAGCCTCTAAGGCGGCTGTTGGGAAGGTGAATAAACACAAGAAAGCGTGCCTTGAGAATCAACATGTGTTTGTTTCCTTCGTGTTTGACACTCTTAGCTACCTCGCTCCGGAAGCAGTGGATACGCTTAGCCGTGTCCAAAAGGTTTTGTCGGGCAACGTTTCGTCCCCTAGGTCGACGAACGTTGTTTTTACGCGTCTTGGGTTCGCTATTCAGAAGGGGTTGACGGCGCAACTTATTGCCTGCCTTCCTTATTTGGTGTCTTGAGTCGTGTCTGTATGTTCGTGGGGGGTTTTATTATGTTTATTGTTTGTATTTAGGAACATAAAATAAACTCAATAAAATGTATTCTTTTGTTTAATTAAAATAATTAAAAGCAAACTACCGAGTTACATTTCTTGAAAAAACAAAAGAAAGAGAAACTTAAGTGTAAAAATACATTATTAAAGTATTCAGTATCCGGGTTTTGTCACACCACAACCGATGACAGAATACATCAGAAGTGAGGATTGTTCAGATGCATAGTTGCATGCAACACTAAATTATGGTTGCGATAATTTTAATCAAACCCATTTCATGGATAAACAGGGTAACACAAATCCAGTGATAAGCCAAACAAACAACAACATAAATAACTACTTTTAATGTCTCAACTAAGTCATCATGCATCCTAAGTGTCAACATCGAAATTCTTCACATCAAACATCATATCCTGCAACATTTACAACGTAAAGGTCAACTATGAATAGTTGGTGAGTAACATAGGTTTTTGTGCATAACATATGTGTAAAGTATGTGATCCATGTGTTCAGTGATAATTCCATTGAGTATGACAAACGAGTAATGAAATAAATCAAATAATAGAGCGTAATCAAACCTTGATAATTAGGTTTCCAATCATCCAACGGCAATTGCTAGTCAAGTCAGGTCGGCTTTTAAACCAATAGCTCTAATGTTGTAACCCTAACTCGGTATGTTAATGATTACGCGTAGAGGTAGAACATTGAAGTTGAGGTTGATCCCGAAAACAATAATCCACACAATTTTAACATACTAGAACACATATAACAAGCATAAAGTTCGCATAGAGTTTTAGGGAAAAGTATATAGAGTTTGAGTAGAAAACAACGTACATGTTACACTCCAAAACAATGGAACTTGAAATAGAGGTTGATCCCGAAAACAATAATCCACACAGTAGCTCTAATGTTGTAACCCTAACTCGGTATGTTAATGATTACGTGTAGAGGTAGAACATTGAAATAGAGGTTGATTCCGAAAACAATAATCCACACAATTTTAACATACTAGAACACACATAACAAACATAGAGTTCGCATAGAGTTTTAGGGAAAAGTATATAGAGTTTGAGTAGAAAACAACGTACATGTTACACTCCAAAACAATAGAGAAAATGGGCTATAAATACTCACCTTGGGAGCGAGATATGAATAAGCCGAAAGCTTCAAGAGTTAGTGATTTGAATAAATGATAAAAAATAAATTATACATATTTTTATTATCAAATTTACTCACTTATCGGGAATAAACCTAACTACTAACATCAAAACAAGTCGATTTTGTTTTCTTTTTAGTTTTTCAGGTTTTCTGAGGCTAAAATACCAAAAGAAGCATAATCTCGCAGAAAAGTGAAGAAAATGCCAACTTTGGGGAAAACCAGCCTTAGCACGGCCCGTGCCCAGCCCGGCACGCCCCGTGCCCGACCCGAACACTCAGAATCTTCGCCTGATTCGGCATAACCCCGTGTTTCTAATGACACTCTTTGCCTCCTGACATGGCACGACTTGTTCCCAACTCAACACGGTCTGCGCCTCTGATGACACGAGATTTGGAGATCAAGCTTCTGACACGGCACAGCCTGCGCCCCATTCAACACGCCCCGCTCCACTGATAAAGGAAGATTTATGGATCAAAGTCTTTGACACAACACGACCCATGCCAAGCAGGGCACGACCCGTGCCTGTCCAGACGACTTGCCTATAAAAGCCAGCCTCCACCACTTTTCAATTCGCTCAATTCTTTCCTCTCCTCTCCCACTTTTAGATTAGTCAAGCCACTTGGCGTTTTCGAGTCTTTAAGTATGTCGGAGTCTGTAAGAACTATAACCAGCATTAGTAAATGAAAGCATTTTTTCTATGAAATTCTTCGTTTACTACCTAGCACATCTTTAAGCTAATCAACAATAAATCAACTCTTACACTTAATTGGAGGTAACCAACTTTTAATGATTTTTTGAGTTGTCTTTATAAAGTTGTTTAAGGTGTGTCTAATGACTTTATGCAAATCCTTTTTATTGAAAGTTTATTATTGGCTTTCTAAACTAAACGTGCTCTTCATATTACAGACCATTTGGGGAGTCGAAATCCCAAAGGCCGGACTTGTGACACCCGGCCGGGGGAGGATGCATGATCCGAAAGGTGACTCACGTCCCATGCTACATGATACGATCGAGGTCCTTATGTCTATGTAAGCAAACTCGACTGACCACGCCGGTGCGGGCTGAAAGTATTTGGTAGGGAATGAGGGTTGGTAATATTTTATCACTTCACGGAAGCCGAGATGGTACGTGTTTGAGAACTTGGCTCTGGGTACGTCGGACATACACATGCGGAGAGCTAGGTGCAAATGAAAGGGACTAGAGTCCCTTGAAAGTCAATTTCATAATAAAATAATTCGGCACGTAGGGTTGTTCCCCTGCTGGTTCATGACTGTGTGTCGAGTACGATAGGTCGCCGGTTTAAGGGGCCCCGTAAGTAAATGGCATTACACCACTTTGTTTGTTTATCAGTGGCACCTTCACACGACCTTCGTACTCCTCGTAGACGGTTGATCGTGGAGATGGTGAATCAGCCTAAGATTCCGAAAGGTGGCTGGTCTTCTGCTGATAAATAATCTTAAAGCAAAATCGTAAAGTAACAACTCGATTTCAAGTTAATGGTATGTTTCTCCAATCAATATTGACAATGACTACTTAAACCTCAAAACCCATTTTATTTATCTATCTATCTATATATATATATATATATATATATATATATATATATATTACTAAACGTAATTTCTAAAAACAAAAAGATAGAGTCTGGTTAAACGTTAACAAAGTTTGAGTATTGGGAGATCTCATTTTTCATTGTGTCATGATCGACCCCGATTCAACTTACCACTACTATACTGCCCACGATGGGTGCACTTGCCCGTGTAACGTGGTGAAATGGTAGTTGTCAAGTAAATCATGTATTATAAATTTAAAAGCTTCAAGTTGCTAAAAAGATTGAAGAAAAATTGCCATATTTTTAGTACACCTCAACACACGTCAATAAACTTCACCTATGACGCATAAATGTGTAAGTGTATGATGTGTTGACCCGATGCCCTGTTGTATACAAACAACGATACATTGACCAAGTTGACTCGGCTACACATTGGTGATTATTAAGTGAATGTCACTAATTGTTAATGTAACACGTATACACTACGTATGGATCACAAACAAGTAGCACATTTCATGCGACCAAGATTAAGTCTAAACAATATATCACTATCGAATTACACGCATAATTGATAATCATACGTTGAGACAAACATTTCATGCGTAGTAGTCATGTTTCCACGTAAAGATCTAATTTGTATCACATGTCCAGCATTGAAATTGCACATACAGTAGAACCTCTATAAAATAATACACTTGGGACCACCAAAATTTATTAATTAAAAGAGTTATTAATTAATCGATAAATTAATAATTATTAATTTATATATTCATTAATATTTTATTAATTTATAGTAGAATACTTAGTTTCCAAACACCTTTCAAGCTTCCATTTAATTATTGTATACAATGCATGTATATCAAATGAACGGTCCAATTTGAAAGAAACCTTCAATCTCCCACCTTATTATGCTTCTTGTGTTCAATGTATCACTTTATGGACATTCAAAATATTTTCTATATAAATACAAGATCAAAATAGGTCAACACAAACAAATCATACACACAACATGGCTTCCCATCTTAAAGGTGTAAAAAAAACAACAATGACAGACGAGATTCGGAGGGATCATACGAGCTTTTAAGATGCATTATCATCGTCGATATTATAGAAGTCTTTTGGAGGGTTATGAATTAGGGGTTCCAAATCCAGCAAAAATAAATGTATTAGATGCAATGAATCTTGAAATTTCAGCATGGACTATGGATGTTCGTGTAAATACAATTGCGAACTGCTTTCGTCATTGTAAACTTCGATCAACAGATAACATGACTTTTGAGAACTCATATGAAGGTAGTGAAAGCACTCAAGAACTCCAAAATTTGATCAAAGAGTTGGGTGATCGCAATGCAATGGATGTCGAAGATGTTCGGACTCACCCAGAAGAAAATGTAGTTGCACAGTTGTTGACTGATGAAGAAATTATTGAAAGCGTTATTGGAATTAATAAAGATGATATCGATGAAGAAGATGATGAAAGTTCTACAATGGAGCCCCCTTCGCGAATCGAAGCTATTAAAGCGGCAATCACATTGAACAATTTCTTGTTGAGCTATGAGAAAACAACACCAGAAGTTCTTACCATGCTAAGAAAAATTAGAGACGAGATTCAAGGGGAAATTGATTTCAACAAAAAACAAAAGACAATTGAGTCATTTTTCAAGAAACCTTCATAAATCATTCATGTAATATTCTATATATAAGGAATTATTAATTTATATTTTATATGGGGTCTAAAGAAATTATCAAAAATGTATTATCTTATAATTTTAGCGAATGATTAATTTAGCACCCTATACCCAAGTCGGGACCCGTAAAAATATTATCATAGAGAGTTTATTAAATAATCGAGTATTAATTTATCGAGTTTCTATACTTCATGTCGCATGAAAAATAAACCAACAAGGTACACACTTACTATCGATCATCATCAAAACTCAACATTTATTACGATACATGCATTGACCTACGCAAAGTTCCTAACTTTATCGCATATTCATCGTCAAAATTCATACTTTAACGACATTCATGCAAGATCTTATGTAAATTCACCAACTTTATAGCAACACAATCATCAAGGCATCATCTTTATACATAAACATGCTTGCTCGGTTACAAGAATACAATCTTTATTGAGCATATATCATCAAGGTAGCTACTTTATCATTCTAATACTTAGATCTAATGAACATGTAGTATTTTTATCAACATTCATGCATCAAAACATAATGTTTATAACTAACCATGAAAGATCCAACATCAACATTATCTTACATCAACTTTCAGGCACAAAAATCAAATCTTTTTCATCATACAACATAGAACTACACATATCATCACATGCGACACTTATATCACACCCAACCTATCATAAAAATCAAATCTTTAAGCATAAAAACTCAAGTAAAACATGAAATAACACTTATCGGATGAAAATGATTAATATGGTGATGGGTTTGAGTTTAGATCCATAAAAAAGGGCAAGATTTATCCAAGATGATGATGTATGATGATGGGACAGGAGCAAAGACAGCAATAGGGTGTTTAGGGTTGATGAGAATGAGGGAAAATGGGGTTAAATCGTATAAATAATGCGAAAAGAAGGTTTTGGCCCATCAGGCAACCTTCGCGGACCGTGGGAAGGTCACCGTCGTAGGCGCTTGCGATCCGTGAGCCGCCCAGAATTGACCTACCTCGGTCGGTTGCTCAGTTTTCGTGCTTAATTTTTTGCTATTTGGCATTTTCGACTGTGGTTTTCTCCGTTTTCACCATTTATTAATTTCCCATCATCACAACCACCACCAACACAATAAAAATGAATATAAACATGCCATGCATCAAAATACATTAAACACTTAATTCCATATAACATGTTTGCAAGCAAATTTGCGCGCGTATCACTTTTTTATTAACACCAATGTTTCGAGACTTAACTTAGTGTGTGATGTTTTGTGATGTTATTTAGGGATATTAGACTCATAAAATACTCAAATTGACACCCTAGACCTGTTAGAGCAAGAATCTTGTGTGGCTGTTACTATGCGAATAGATTAATAGAATAGAAGTTATGTTGTGTTAGACTGCCAATGAACCAGGCCACGAACCAAGGGTTCATGAGCAATGAACCAACGGTTCATTGCTTGGCTGGTTCATCGGGCAGTGACCACTTTTAAATAGGCGTCAGTTTGCTGAGCAACTTAAGTTTTGTTCATTTTGTCTAAGAGGTCTATGTGTGAGAGGAGAGGTCTATCCAACCTCTCCCAAAGCTTAACGATGTATACTTCTTTCGTTTGTAATCATTCCACACATATTGAATGATAAACTTCCGTCCCTATCTTGTTATAGACTTGAAAACAATCCAAACCAAGATTTTATAACTGATATCAGAGCTGTTGGTTCTGTTTCAAGTCATTCTGGTTTGTTTTGAGACGTTAAATGAGAGTTTAGGTGCAAATCTGTGACTTTTGATTGAGTTTGAGCACAATTGCGTCTTCGTTTATCATCTATTCACCTAACAGTAGTGATTGAGTGAAGAAATTCGACAAAAATCTGAATCTGGAGTGAATTAGAGAAATTGAGTGTTGGTTCGTTGCTTGATAGTGTTGGTTCGCCTAGTGTATGTTTATCCTCCAAACCGGGAAATATATCCACCGAACCATGAAACTCATTGAACGAACCGAGGATCTTCATGTCATGGTTCATGACGGTTATTTTACGGTTCGTGGCAGTTATTTCGCCGAACCATCGTTTCGTTGGATACTAATTGGTTCGTTGATCATTGGTTCAGTGGGCTTTGGTTTGCTGATATCTTGGTTCATTGATCAGCTTGTTGACTTATTACTTTTGATTACGAGTTTTCAAAGATCAAATTAGTTAGTTGAATTACCCCTGATTTAATAACTGTGGGCGATGTGAAGAATTCAAGGAAGAAAATACTTGGGTTTGTTTTAAGTTTAATAAATTCGTCTTATCTTCTTAAAATAAAATTGAAGAATTTCTAGATTCCGGTACTTTTTGCGGGTTAGTTGTCGAAATTCATAAAGAAAACATTTTGTGGGTAGTCATTGTTTTTTATGAAGGAGAGGGATTCAAAAACACGTGCTTCTAAAGATGGACAGAGATTCTGAGACATGGATATTATTACTTTGAGGCATCTAAGAGATCTGATAGATTGCGTCTATGGGATTGCGTTTATCAGAGACTATTTGTCTACACAACCTGAAGAAAGTTAAAGAATTGAATATTTCACTTATTTAAGGGGAAAAGTGGGACCCTAAAAGTTTCAAATTTCAATGATTCATAATTGAAAAGTTAATATTCAAGGCAATCAATAATTCATGGAAGACAATGATGTTTGTGGATTTTGTTTTTTATTCATGACAATTAGTGAAGTGATCCGTCATCACAGTGATTGAGGTGATCTCACCAAAGATATGCTTGAAGTTATTTCTGGTGGTTGAAGTGTCCCACTAGGTGATTGAAGTGTTCTCACCGTGGATGTGCTTGAAGCAAGGAGAAACTTATTGGTTGTGATGATTTTACAAGATTGCAAATTGTTGTCTACATTCCTGAATTTCAGTCCAAGGGGAATTTGCTGATGTTGAAGCGTCCATAACAAGTTGACTGAAGATTGCTAGAAGATCAAGACCTACATTCGACAGTAATGTCCAAGGGGGAATTTGTTAGAGCAAGAATCCTATGAGGTCGTTACTCGCAAATAGAACGAAAGTTATGTTGTATTAGACTACCAACAAACCAGGCCACGAACCAAGAGCCCGTGAGCAGCGAACCAACGGTTCGTTGCTTGGCTGGTTCGTCGGGCAGTGACCACCTATAAATAGCTGCCAGTTTGCTGAGGAACTTAAGTTTTGTTCATTTGGTCTAAGAGGTCTATGTGTGAGAGGAGATGTATGTCTAACCTCTCCCAGAGCTTAACGATGTATACTTTTTCAGTTTGTAATCATTACACACATATTGAATGACATACTTCCGTCTCTATCTTGTTCTAGACTTGAAAACGATCCGAACCATGGTTTACAAGACCCAATCATGTGATCTCCCGATAAATGACCAATCGCGTACCGAAATTGCATAAGAACCGCAAATTGTCTTATCTTCGTTTTAAGGAAATCAATTAATCCAAAAGTTTATCAATTAAATCTTTTTTAAATGATTATGGAACATCCAAAACCATTATTGGAAAACATAATTTAGCAAATACATGAAATTCTTCTAGTAAATGTTAAACCGAAAGTTTAAAATGATTGAAAGTTCAAAACGGGTCGGGTTTTGTCAAAACGGTTGAAACGAGATGTTACGGGTTTGGAGTGGAATTTCTCTGACACCGGAAAATTTAGGTAATTCCAGACAAACACGAACCTTTTTATTTTGAACACACGTGCATTCATACATCTACAAGTGTTCTTAGAGGTGTCGTTGAGTCTACGAGCATTCACACACGAATCGGTCCTGAACGTTGGGTGACTATTTAAAAAAATGATAAGCAAATGAACATAAATTATTATAACGTATAATTTTATGACACGGTATGACTTGCATGCGGCACGGACTAACTTAACTTGTGCTATTTGCAATTACGTGGTTTTAGGTAACCTCCTATGATAACTGTCTTATGTGGACACGATTTCATATTATTATGTATGTAGTTCTTAAATTATAAACAATATTTAGGGATTGTGCAAAGAGCGCATGCAAGCAACATAATTTATAAACTATGTGATTGCGAACGTTATAAATTAACCAATCGTTGGACCATTAGGAAAAAAAAAACAATTCACTTTAGAATTTTTATGAAAGTACGTAGATTAAACAAACTTGTGATATGAATTCTTATCCATGGATGGCACCTTGAATTTGATAAAAAGTCTCAACAACCCATGAAATTCTAAACAGACTCACAACTCCACAACAACCATATATAAAATTGACATTCAAGATCGCTGATCAGTTGTGAAATTGATGAGAAAATGTTGTTATGGTTTTTTCGTAGAAGAATCGATGGCAGGTTATAAACAGTGAGTAATAAAATTAAATTTCAATCGAAACTATGTCGTTTTGGTGAGTTTCGCATCTAAGCTTAGATGCTTAACAGCACCATATTCACTTTTCTTATATATATATACTAGTTTTTTATCCCGTGTGCTACACGGGTGGTTTTAAAAAAAAACTATAAATACAATCATAATCTACGACAATTATGTATTTTTATATCTTTAGTAATAAAATAATTGGTTATTAAATAATTTAGAAGGCAATAAATAAAAAGTTGGATATATATATCCATAACTTTTTATAGTAGAAATACGAATCACTTCCAAAATTAAGAGTGTGAATGTCTATTGGCGGGAATTATGTATTTTTATATCTTTAGTAATTAAATAATTGGTTATTAAATAATTTAGAATGCAATAAATAAAAAATTGAAAATATAAATCACTTCCATAATTAGGAGAATTGGCGGAAAAAATTGTTGAAGATGAATGTGGTGGTGCCACATGGCAAATTGTGGTGCCAAAAACTTTTCTTTTATTATATATATAGATATACATACATATATATATATATATACATATATATATAGGGGAAGGATCCTGCGAAAACCCTTTATATTGCGAAAACGCGAAAACCAATATTAAAACCTACATAACTTCTTCATACGTTAATGTTTTTTTCATAAAATTGGCGTCAAATGTCTTAGAATTACATTATCTTCAATTCGGGAAACAAAAATTGAAAAAAATTAACGGTTTTTTTTTCATGTGATACACATGTGTATCACGTGTGAACATGTGTATCATCATCATTACTACTGCACAAAAACGAATTATCATGTCTAAAAACACTCCTTATGTTAAAAACATATTAAAAACACTAAAACATTTATGGTACTAATGATAATGAAATATAGTGCACATGTGCAACATATAATTAAAAAAAGTTATAAAGTGTTTTTTTCATTAGATATAAAGATAACATAACTATAAGACTTATGGTGCAATTTCCTTTTAAAACTAGTAATGTATACCACATATATGAGGGTTTTTTTTTTGTGTGGTACACGTGTGTATCATTAAAAAAACACAAAAAAAAAATGACAGAAATATAACACAGGTCCGTCTTAGAGAAAACAAATATTAACTCATACTAAAGTATGAGTTTTTTTTTTGGTGGTACACATGTGTATCACAGAAAAAAATAAAAAATAAAAAACGTTAACTTTTGATTTTTGTTTTTATAAAAATTAAAGATAACATAATTATAAGACTTTTGGTGAAAATTTTTAAAAAATATATTAACGTATGAAAAAGTTATGTTGGTTTTAAGATGGTTTTAAGATGGTTTTCGCGTTTTCGCAAAATATATGCGTTTTTGCATGATCCTTTCCCTATGTATATATATATATATATATATATATATATATATATATATATATATATATCTATATAGGGTTAGGTTCCATAGAAAACCATTTTTTTTTGGAAAACTTGGAAAACCCTTTCTTAACCATTGATTTTAAATCAATGGACATAATTAAATAGGGTCAGATTTGTAATTTACATTAGTATTTTTCATTTAATAAAGGTCAATACGGTAATTTCTTTATCTAAAACTAGAACCGCCAAAAAGAAAACTTGCCTAATTACACGGGATTTCATTTTCTCTATCCATTCTAAAGCTTATTCAAGATTTTTCGAAATCTTTCAAGAAAAAAAGATTCGAGCACATATTCCTACTAATAAGGGGCGTTCTGAGACTTTTATACCTAGGGTTTTCCGATCGGTCAAGGAGAAGAGAAAAGGATGGTTCGGTACTGATCATAAGACGATTTCTAGACCGAAATTCCAACGATACAAGATTCTAGGGTTCGAATGTTACAGTGATTTCAAGAACACAGGTACGGATTTATTCCTAATGTATATAATTTAGCCGTAAATTGCATTTGTGTTTTCGTTGAATTGAATGTGTGACTAATTTTAGAAAACCTCCTCATTTTTGGGTGCGGTCATCCACTTTAACCTTTTGTTCCGTTCAACAAAGAATGGTTGTAAATAGTTTATTGTACATTAATGTAAATTTGTAATTGAATGCTAATATAAGATGAGTGTTAACAGTGTAATATTTTCATACATTGTTTGTGTCATGTAATAGTTACAGTAATGTTATTTGTTGACATCAGTACAATGGTTGTAACTACTGCTATATGTAATGTTGTTAATAAATGTTGCATTATTTGCCAATTTACCACAAATTAAGTAAATTGCAACTTGCTAATGTTATGTAAATGTTGCTTTCTGTATGATACATAGTTGTGAATTGATGATACTTGTCTATATTGATGTTACAGTGATGTTATTATTTTTGAAATCATTACAGTATTGTGTTATTATACTTATTACAGTACTGTTATTATAAAAAAATTTATGATTTTAAAAGTTGCAGTATTGTTTTATAATATCTATTTGTATGATGTATGGATGATTTGCATTACATATGTTTTATGATATACTTATTACATTACTGTTATCAAAGTAACAATACAGTGTGAGTAATGTTATGAAAAATGTAAGCTTTATGTATGATACATAATTCTGAATTGATGATACTTGTTTATATTGATGTTATTATTTTGAAAGCATTACAGTTTTGTTTTAATATACATTTTACCGTACTGTTATTAAAGAATTTTTTGGATTTTAAATGTTACAGTATTGTTATTATTGCATAACACAATCTGCAATTTGATGTGTATTTCTGTTAGCAAATAATCAATACATTGTTGTTATATGATACCAAATTACACAATTAAAGTAGTATGTATTCATATTTATGTTTCATTGATATTGTTAGTTCTTCATTTTGTAGTTTGAAAAAGGTTGATTTGGCTGGTAATAATCAGTTAGTAGTGAAATCAAAGAAATGGGTAACAAAGGAGAAGGTAACCAGTGTTTTGTTTTTTTAATTTTGTTTTTTTTATTTTTAGTGTTTTTTGTATTTTTGTTGTTTCGAAGGCACGATTAAGTGTGACGAGTTGTTTTATGATGTTGGAAAATGTTGTAGGTAAAAATTCAAAGCTTAAGCTTCCGAGAATAGAAAAGGGATCTAATGATAATGTAGTAATTGGGGAGACCGCTGAATTTAGTAAGTTAAATTTTTGAAGTTATATATCAACAATGTTTTTGAAGCTACTATGTATTATTATTAATGTTGTACATTATGAAATCAGTCGCTAAACGGGATGCAGCAAGGAAAGAGATTATGGGTAAAATTCAAGGTTTGCTCTCAAAAATTCGAAAGATTCCATCAGAAGGTATATAATAAACTATAACATAGATGTAATATTCTTGAAATAATTTTATGAAATGTGTCTTATGTTAAAAATGGAGACGGAAAAGGTTATAATGGGATAGGCGCGGATGGTTTGAATGACCTTCAGAAGGTGAAGAAGAAGAGAGCTATACTTGGGAAAAACAAAGGTTAGATGTAATGTAATAATTTAATGTGGAAATTCAGTTAATCTGTAACGTAATGTTATTATATTGAAAAATAGATGCCAAACCGGGGAAAAGTGTACGGAAATCTTCAAGGAAAAGACCGTTATCCCCAAAAATAGGGGAAGATAAGGCTAATTGTAAGCATTATTTCGGAACATTAATGAAGATAATTATCTACTATTGTTGTCCTTATTTTGCAATTTGTTAATGTTTAAAAATTTTAGATGTTGTTGATGAAGTTGTAATTGAAGATGTTGAAACAATCAGCAAGAAAAGAAGGAAAAATGAAGTGAAAAATTCTACTAGAAGAAAAACAACAAGGAAAGGTAATTATTATATTTACATTTTGTTTATGTATACAATATTAATCAAATTACATCAATAAGTGGATATAGTTCAATCACGGACTCACATTTGAATTTAGGAACAGTTGCTTCGGTACGAACTTCAAGTGACCTTTGTTGATATCTTTGGCCGTCTAAAATCGAATCAAAGCAAAGAAGGAATTGAACAAGATTGTTTGTTGGAGATGAATTCACCTTAAAAAGATGATTTGTACTCTCGCATACTGAAGTTGTCTTCATTAGGCAACACATTGGTAAATGGCGAAAATATCCCGGGACCCATTTCCGTCGTTTTTGATACATTTTACCAAGCCAATTGTGATCCTGTAAATTGTACCTCTCCATTAGCGACTTCCATCTTTCTTCAAACGTTTCAGGTTTGATATACACGTTCCAAACTAATTTGTGGAACTCTGCACGAAGTTTTGTATTCTTTAATAGATCTCCACAAACCTGAAATATATACTCAGATTAGATGTAATTTTTTAAACAAATTAAAATATACGTTGCTGTACTAAATTACAGTGTTGTAATATATTTATAATTATGTGTGTTAACTAAAAAAAAAAGGATAAAAAAACATGATTGTTACATGCATGTAAGACATGAATAAATAATGAAAACATTTGAAAAAAAAGGAACTGTTCATATAGTTTAAATGACCGACCTTCAAAGGAAGTTTTTGAGTGATGTGCCATGTACATAGACGATGAACAGTATCATCGAAGACAGCTTTAACTGCGGCTTTCATAGCGGGATCTTGATCGGTTAATATAATTGTTGGTTGCTTACCATGATGAGCCTCCAAAAACTTTTCAAGTAACCATGAGTAGCACTCAGTGGTTTCAGCTGACAGCAATCCAGCACCGAATGTAACACATTTTTTGTGATGGTCTATACCGGTAAAAGGAACAAAGACCATTTTGTACCTAAAAAAAAGGTTGTGTGGTTAATGATAACATGCATACAAAAAAAAAATATTCTTTAAATAAAATTTGGACAAAAAAACTTACAGGTTCGTATCATATGTTGCATCAAATGCGATTACATCACCAAAAACGTTATAATTACGCTTTGAGACACCATCGGCCCAAAAAAGGCATCTAATCTTCTTGTCATGGGCCAAGTAATTAAAAGAAAAGTTCTCAAGGTTCTTAGACCGCTCTAACATTTTGTCGACAAACATTTGAGCATCCCTTTTCCCAATATAACCATTATTATATCTTGACCAATTTTTGAAATCATTTTTGGTACCGCGTACATTGTGGTGTCCGCCTTTCAATGCAACTTGAAGAGTGTGAGCTTTTGTTGGACCAATTCTTGCCAAACGACATTTATTAATAAACTCTTGTTCGCAAAAGGTGAGCTTTCGACGTTTCCTCAAGAAATCCAAGTTGTCTTGAGACAGGAGACCATGATTATGTACCTCGTTAAACTTAAATACCTCCCACTGAGTTGTATTCTTTACAACTCTTATTTTCATGATTGCTTTGCAATCAGTCCTTTTAAAGCTAGTAAGGCGAGTTGGAGATATCTCTGTCGAATCAACTTCATTTTTCTCTTTTGAAGTGGGTTTAGCCCCTCTTGAACACGAAAGGTATCTCATTGTTACTTTTCCCGTTTTCTTTTGTTTTTTACTCTGAGCCAGTTTTGTTGAAAAACCAGCTTGCTCTGCATATGCTTCGTAGAAAGCATAGGCGTTCTCCCAAGAATCAAATTTCATATGCATCTTAGGTTTGGATTCAGATGGCACACTAGGGATCCAGTACCGAGTCCCATTCGGTGAATCATAAAAATTACTACAAATAGATTCTAAATAGAAGAAAGATAAACGTTAGACAGTATGAAATATGTGTATGAAAAAAATTAAAAACAGTATTAATTTGTTAATACATTAACATCTGTTACATCAGGGTAAATATGGCACGGGTTACACTGTTGTAACAATGATCTTAAAATTATATTAATATATCAAACGTATAATCGGATAATGTATTACACATTGCAATATATATACACGGCTACAGTAATGTAAAAATGAGTTTCACTAGTATTATATAACCGCATGATTTAAAAAATACTTATATATTTTATCGTGATGTAAATAAGTATTACGTTGCTGTAACATATAATTGTATGTTTGCAAACCTTCTTGATTAGCTTCATGATTAACAGGAAAATTTGTTACATCAGGGTAAAAAGGCACGGTTACACTGGTGTAACTATAATCTTAAATTATATTAAAAAATCACATGACTAAAAGGATAATACTTATATATTTTATCGTGATGTAAATAACTATTACGTTGCTGTAACATATAAATGTATGATATTCAAACCTTCTTGATTAGCTTCAGGATTATCCGCGGAATCAAGAACAACTAAATTGTTGCTTTTAACAGGAGTGGAAAGAGGGAGGGTGCTGTCTTGATTGGCATAGACATGCGAAGAACTCTGATCGGCATTTGTTTGATTGATATTATCGGTATTAATATCATGATCGTCTTCGTAAAATGTATTACATGATTCCACACCATCAATGGAATCGTGCATTTGATTAGATTGGTGTTCTTGATTGGATCGATGCTCTTGATTTGAAATAGATTGATTGGAAACCATGGATGATACCGAGGGGGTGAAGGAACGTGATTGAAGATGATGTTGGATCGAAGAACACTATATGATTTTAGGTGGATGAAAATGATGATGATTATGGCTAATGAGAACAAAACCGTGGAGATTTACTTGGATGAACAAAAATCGTGGGATATAGGTTGAAGATGATCTACGTACGATCAAAAAAAAAAACCGATATATTAGGGTTGAAAAAATCCCTGTAAATCTTGGAATCAGTTATATGGAATTAAATTTGAAAGATTATTACCTTAAATAGATTGGTTAATGTTACCATTATACCCTTTAATTAAAACAAATATGGAAAAATAAATGAAAATATGTGATTGGTGGAAAAAGGTTTTCCAGGTTTTCCAAGATTATAATGGTTTTCCATTGATCCCTTTTCTATATATATATATTATTTATATATTATATATATATATATATATATATATATATATATATATATATATAGGGTAGGAATCAATGGAAAACTCACATCTTTAGAAAACCTGGAAAACCATTTTTTAACCATTGATTTAAAATTGATGGTTGAGATTAAATAAAGGTAAGATTGTAAAATGTTATATTTAATGAAGGCTATAATAGACATACCACAATATTATTAATAAATATTTAAATCAATTTTATCTCTCTCTTATCTCCTATTTCCTAGAATATCTCTCTCTCATTTAATTTAAAATTTCCAGGTCAATATTTAGAAAAAAATACAAACCTATTTGTACAAAATAAAAAAAGAATCGTTGATAAGCAACCTGAAAAAACGACTATCATCAGTTCATCACTATCGTCACTGTGGTTACATAGGTGTAACAATGATTTCATGTATATTATTCAAGAAAAAATTAAAGGTTACATATGTATAACAATAATTTTACATATGTGTAACCAAATTAAACATTGTACAAACTAACAAAAACCCATTTACATTTGTGTAATGAATTCATAACTTCGTAATGATAGAGTATTACATCGGTGTAACAATAAAATTTACTCAGAAACTATAGTCTAAGAACGATACAGTATTACATCAGTGTAAAAATGAAATTTACTCATAAATTATAACCTGACAACGATACAGTATTACATCAGTGTAATAAATGAAATTTACTCATAAACTATAGCCTGAGAAATTATACAGTATTACATCAATGTAACAATGCGATTTACTCAGAAACTATAACCTGACAACGATATGGTATTACATCAGTGTAACAATTAACTGAGTGAACGTTCAAACCTTCATGATGAACTCCAGGAATATCCACGGATCGAAAAACACCTAAAGTGTTGTTCTTCAGAGGCGTGGAGGCTTGTAGAATATTATATTCATTAGCCGTCACAATCAAAGAACAAGGATCCGAGATTATATTCGTTCGGAGGGGTATAAAACAAATCATGTTTATCTTCAGATTCGTGATTAAATGATTCACGAATAGGACTGGAACATTCCACTCCAATTGTTTCATGATCTTGATTAGATGGATTAGAAACCATATTTTCCCGATCTTGTTTTTTCCTTCGTGATCTTGATCTTGCATGTCCTTGGCGTTGGAAAGAAAAAAGACGAACAGAAGATCTGGGTGTGTTGAATGTGATTAGGGTTTGATAGTGGAAGAAAGAGAACGTAATTAATTCCCTGGAAATCATCAAATCAGTTGAATGAATTTAAAATTGGAAAATAGTTTACTAAAATAGAATAGTTGAAAATACCTTATTACCCTTTAATTATAAGAAAAATAAAAAATTAAATGAAATGTTGTGATTGGTTGAAATAGGTTTTCTAAGTTTTTCAATATTTAATGAGTTTTCTAATGATCCTTATTATATATATATATATATATATATATATATATATATATATATATATATATATATATATAGGAAAAGGATCATTGGAAAACCATTTAACTATTGGAAAACCTGGAAAACCAATTTTAACCAATCACATCATTTCTTTTACTTTTATCTTTTTCTTTTATTTAAGGGGTAATATAGTAACTTGCCATATTCTATTTTAGTAAACAAATTTTTTTATTTCATTTAACTGATTTAGCTAATTTCATGGGATTTACTATGTTATTATCTTCTTCATCTTCTCCATAAACCCTAATCATACGTGAGGTTCGCAAAATAAATATTAGGAGAAATTAAATTCTCCACTAACTCCTTTATGGCCGAACAAAAGAAGAATCGCAAGTTCAATTCAAAATTGGGTGATAAACCCAATTCAATTAAAGCTCCAAAACGGCTCCGCCGATTGCCGCAACTCGCATCAGGGCATCGACATCGCGGTGTCATTGCTCCATCTTCCGGGCTCCACCGTGTGATCGCCATAGGACGACCACCAACGCGGCTGCCACATCGCATCGTCATCTCTTCGTCGTCGTCTTCCGGTTGCAAGTGTTTCGCCAAGTCGCTGACTAGCCCTCGCGCCTAGCCGCCATCGCCGGTTCATGACACGAATGTAAAATGAATGTAATATATAATATATTACATTAATGTAACACCTTGTTTTGTTAGTTTTGTAAACTCTATTTGTGGTTCTTTTGTTTATAGATCTGATTACACGTATGTAACACTTTTATTTTATATGTTTTTAACTGATGTTACATGAATGTAACATGAATGTAATATATATATATATTACACAGTTGTAACTAAATTTGTATACGTTGATTAGTTTACTTTATTACATCTTCACATAGGTGTAACAAAATTGGTATATGTTTCATGTTGTTCTTATCAGTTTATTATATTAAATCATTATTTTCTAGAAATATTACATGAAATTATTGTTACAACTATGTAACAATCGTTATTGTTACAACTATGTAACAGTCGTTACTATGGTGATGAACTGATGATCAACGATTTTTTTTCTTTTGTAAATTTGGTTTTTTTTTTTATATTTATCCTGGAAATTTGAAATTAAAGAAGAGAGAGAGAGAGAGAAAAATATTTTTTAAGAAAGAGGAGATTGGAAAGAGAAAATTGATTAAAACATTTATTAATAAAAATATGATTTGTCTATTATGCCCTTCATTAAACCAATAAGTTTTACTATCTTGCCCTCTTTTAATCTCAACCATCAATTTTAAATCAATGGTTAGAAAGTGGTTTTCCAGGTTTTCCAAAAATGAGGGGTTTTCCATGGAACCCTACCCTATATATATATATATATATATATATATATATATATATATATATATATATAGGGTGAGGTTCATTGTAGACACTTTCGCATGTGAAATAGCACACTTTCACATGTGAAAGTTTGTGAATAATGAGAAAAAAGAAAAAAATGGAAAAAGAAATTAATCACAACCATTAGATCAAGAGATCTAATGGTGAAAAAGGGTGTCTACCTGTCTACACTTATGGGGGTGTCTACAATGAACTTTTCACTATATATATATATATATATATATATATATATATATATATATAGTGAAAAGTTCATTGTAGACACCTCCATAAGTGTAGACAGGTAGACACTCTTTTTCACCATTAGATCTCTTGATCTAATGGTTGTGATTAATTTTCTTTTTCTTTTTTTCTTTTTTCTCATTAATTGGAAACTTTCACATGTGAAAAAGAGCTATTTCACATGCGAAAGTGTCTACAATGAACCTCACCCTATATATATATATATATATAGGGAGAGGATCATTTGAGAACCAATTAGATTTGAGAACTAAAAGAACTAATTAGAGCCACAAATTTATTTACATGAATCCCCCCTCCCATGAATTGTAGTGGTCTCCCCTGAAATTTTTGGTTAAGATTTAATTTTCAAAAGTTTAAAAGAAAAAGTTCTCATTTGAATGTAACCCTATATATATATGAAAAATAAATATGATGTTATGTATTTAAACTTATATGCAAAACTAGAGTGTGTTTATTACACTCAATATAAATTCAATCTAAATCTCGTTATTTTAGTACTAGGTTTTCTTTAATTAGCAAAATTTTATAAAGGCCAGGCCGCCAGAGCATCTAGCAACTACCACAGGCCATCACCAACATATTTATTTATTATATCTTCGATACAACGTTTGACAAACAAATTTTTTATCTTTTCAATAATTTCTTTACATATTAAAATAAAAATAAAAGAATATTTAAACACCATGTTATCCTTCGGATGGTTCCATCATATCTATAAAACCCCCTCCTGTATCTCAAAAGTGAAAGTACAAATTCCACCTTACATAGCAAAAAGATAGATGGAAAGTCTAAAGATTGAAGAAACAATCAACAAGGCTGGAGAAAAGTATCGATCATTTCTCCATGAAGAAGCCGAGAACACTCATTGGCGACACGGCGGTCCCCCCATCTATGATGCGGTTAACCAACTCTTCGAGCAAGGCCGAACCAAGGTCGATTCGATCATTTAATTATCATGGTGTTTTTATATAATTTTTTTGATCTTTTTTATTTTGTTGAAAAGTAATAATTTTTATTGATTTAGTTATAAAGTAATAATTTTTTTGATCTTTTTGTAGGTATGGGAAAAGGGGTCATTAGAAGAAACAGTTCAGAATGCTATAAAATCATGGGAGATGGAGCTGAGTCACAAGACTCGTATACAAGACTTTAGGACCATCAATCCTGATAAATTCAAGCTTATTGTCAATGGTAATTTTTTTTTGTTTTTTAACCGTAAAACTATACTACTCATAAACTACTTTAAATATTATTAATAAACTCTCTATGTCAAGAGTTAAGCTTTGAATTTTCAATTAAGAGGCAAAGCGTTTATCATGTGAGTTAGTCTCACATTAACGATAAATTATTTTCTTGATTTCACTTTAAACGCGTCCCTAAAACATAACATAAGTTAAACGCTTGAGGCACGTTTCATACGACAAGTTTGGTGAATAATAATCCAAACATAAATGCAAGACGTAATAAGTGAAACATAAATGAAATGTTTGTCTCACTTATTTTTCTCTTATAACTTTTAACAAGTTAACAATTTATCGACGGACAATTCATTAAAAAATGTTTCAATTAAGGTTGACAATTCCTTAAATTGTTTCAAGATTTTGTTTTTTTTTTAATCTTTTTCTCTTAAAACTTTTAGATAATTTATAAAATATCAAATTTGTCCTTGTTGACGTGATCTACGTTTCAACTAGATTTTTTTCACAACGTTAGTTTTTACATAAAATTTCGGATATTATCAACGTATTTTTTACAATGCATGGGCTTACTTTACGGGTTCACTTTTATATAAAGTTTTAAATATTATGAAGGCTCACCCGCAACACACGAGTTTATATCTACCAATCAAGATATAAAATTAAACAAGTACCTTATATAATTTTAATTTTAATTCACTAATAGAAATATACATAATTCAGTTTAAAGTCAAACTCATAAAAATGTCTAATTAAAAAGATAAATCTCGAGTCATTGTGATGAGTTCATGATTAAAACGTTTACTTTTATTATTTTTGTTACAAGGTATGATTATTCTTTTCAAGGGGTAAAATTAAAGAATTAAAGAACAAAGGTTACACGAGTCTTTGCGTCAACCGCATATATATATCCAACAAATTCGACTTTTAAGTTATCATCCTATCAAATGATCATGAATATGACTTGTGGATCTTGTCAATGCTTAATAAAAAATATTATTAAAAAAATATTAAATTAACATGATGGTTGACTCATACGTTTGATTACTTACATTGATTTAACAATAATATCAAAATTTTGGCTGGTAAACATTTTTTTATTAATTACGAAAATTGGTTGAACAAGTAACACAAATTAAAAATAGTAACATGTCCACTAACCACACGTCACGTGGCAATCTTTGAGAATGTCACGTGTCATGATTAAAAAATAAATTATTTATTTATTATTATCGTTATTTTTTTCTTATCGTTTTTTTCTTAAGCATAAAAATTTAACACATGGTTTAGTGTTTTAGTAAGTATGGTCATTTTAGTTTAATAGTTGGTGATGTGATAATCACAGTCATGTAGTAAGGAAGTTGGTGATACAATATGTATAGTTATGTAACATTGTTTGTTGGTCGTTACGTGTTTTTGGCATGTTATATTTACATACCGTTATAGCATTGCAATAGTTTTGCATATTCGCGTTATCCACGCGATAACGTAAGTATGAAAAAATCTTGTTAATTTTGAAAATAACCTTTTAATTAAAAATTACACAAATAGCTTTAGAAGTCACTTCTTTGTTCATTTAACAAGAACCAATAAAACATTATCACCACTTGTCTATGACTTACACAATATTAGTTATGATAAAAGATTTTTCTATCGATGTCAAGGTCAATAAAATGGTCAAAATAATAACAAAGTCAAAATCAGGGAGGGAAGGATTAACAGCTGAGGAAACACTGAAGGTGGGAAGTTACAACGCATTACTGAAGAGTACGCTTCCAGAAGAGTACAAGTACTACAAAGCAGAGGAAGAGACCTTCGAATCGTCTCACGAAATTTTCCGATCCACGTTTCCACGTGGATTCGCGTGGGAGGTGATCGGCGTTTATTCTGGCCCCCCGGTGATTTCGTACAAGTTTCGGCATTGGGGTTACTTTGAAGGTCCATACAAAGGTCATGCTCCGACTGGGGAACTGGTTGATTTCTACGGCATGGGGATCCTCAAGGTAGTACTAATCTTTAATCCTAACAAACTATTAAAATGATTGTAACATATCACCTTTCTAGAGGCACATGTCACATGTCACAAGTATTACAAATCAGGGGAAACTTTTGGGTGGACCGAGTCAGGAGTTACATTTGGCACGGGTTAGAGCTTCGGACCCGGTCAGAGATGTTTTTTTCATAAAATCAAACGCCCGGACAATTTATCGAGTCAGTTGTCAGTTTTTACCGAACCCAGTAAAAGCTTATCAAACAACCCCTAATAATTTGAGTATTTTTAAGGAAACTCATAAACAATTTGTAAAATATAATAAATTAATTTAATGTATTAAATTATCCATTAATTTTTCTATAATTAATTACGTCATTTAAAATTTTCAAATCTCTTTATAATTTTTTATTTATTTATATAATATTATATAACTAAATTCAACACGTGTAATTCATAAGTTACTAGAAAAGTAGTCTGGATATATATATACTAGGTTAGTAACCCGTGTATTACACGGGTTGAGTTTATAATATTAATAATTGATTGTTTAATTTGTGGATGAAATTAAAAGGTTGATGAATCATTGAAAGCAGAAGATGTGGAGATCTATTATGATCCAGCCGATCTGATTTCCAAACTGCTCAAGGGACCGCTGATCTCTGAACCGGAAAATGCTGACGTGGATGCTTCTCCGGTGAGCACCGGTGGCTGCCCGTTTAAGAAGGAAAAATGATCCGATAAGATTTGTTCTCACTCATTTACACGTGGAAGTATTGCATGTTTACTTTTTATTTTTATTGAATAAAGCAAAGTTTGTTTTGGTTATTATATATCATTTTGTCCGTCTTTATGGTATCTTATGCATATGTGATTGCGTGAACGTGATAGGGTTTAATATAAATGGGTTTCGGTTAGTTTCGGGTCGAACTGGTGAATCCGTTTAGCTAAATGGGTTTAGGTGTAACCTGTCAGGTTGACGGGTTGGCGTGTTAACCTTTTTATTTGATGTTTTATGTTTATGTATGTGTTTTATGTCATAAATTAAGCTAGTATTATAACTTTTATCAAAGTTGAAAACTTGAAAAGATAAATTAACATAAGTTTTTATGATTAAAATATAATTATATTACATAAATTTGTATTTTGGTGTAAAACTGTAAAGCAATCACCGTTTTCTCAATAAAGCTATCACTAGAGAAATCAACCGTTGAGTGCTATTTAAAACATGTTCTGGTTTTCACTTTATGTATTCAGATTTCTCAATAAAACAATCACCGATAGATCTAGGATTTTTTGGTAGTGTTGTCAAAAAGGTCAGGTAAAAAAATATATTACTGGGTTAGGTCAAAAAGGGGCGGACCCTTATTAGGCCCAGGGGGTGCCCGTGTACCCCCTCAACCTCGTACGTAAAATGAAAATTATGTGAACGTTTTTTATAAAAAAAATTGTGAAGAGGAGTTAATAAATACCTAGTTTGTGAAAATGAAATAAAACAAGTAACTAGCCTAGTGGTGAGATCCCTTGTTTAATTTTGAAGTGGTGCAAGTTCAAATCTTGTGCTCAACAATTTTCTTTCTCGGCTTTTTTTATTAATTTTAGTGCTATAAATGAGGAGAGTAAATGAGGTACTTCATTTTCCAACTCTTTTTTATTTACTTTTATTATAGATTCATTCTTTTTAAATATATTTATCTTAAACCCCTTTTATAATAAAATATATATAAAAATATACACTTTTTCTAATAGGCAAACATTTTGTCATATTATTTTTTTTCACGCGTTACTTTTTCTTTTCTCTTCATTTATAGCCATTTACTATTATTTTTTACTATTATATCGTTGTCAATGTTACAGTATAGAATTTTATTATCAAATCATGTAGAGTTTTTTTAATCGGTTATTTTTTTCTTTACTCGCAATATCGTGCCGTAACACGCGTCTGCATTAAAAGCTATTTAGTAAGTAACAGACCAAATTTCTTTATGTACGGTTTCATGTATATTAAAAACAAAACCGAGGGCCTTTGTGTAAATAAGTAATTTAGAAGGGTCCATTATAAAAGTTAAAACCTTTAATTAACTTATTCCTTAATATAATATTATAATTTCTAAACTTGGAGATTTTAAAAGATGGTAATAATATTATTTATTTTTACCAATTTGATTGCATTTTACTTTTTAGCTTTACTTAGTAAGGATCAATGAAAACCTCACTTTTTTGAAAAAATTAGAAAACACATCTTACACCATTGATTAGTTAATCTATGGTTGAAAATGAATGTGACATTTTTAGAAATAATTTGAAATCAATTTAATGCACCAAGGACATAATAGACACACTATATTTTTATTAATAAATGTGTAAATCAATTTTCTCTCACTCATATCCTCTTTCTAAAACTCTCTCTCTCTCCTTTAATTTCAAAATTTCTGGCCAAATTTTAGAAAGAAAAAAAACCTAATTTACAAAAGAAAAAAAACCTAATCTACAAAAGAAAAAAATCGCTGATCATCAGTTCATTACCAGCGTAACGATTGTTATATCGTTGTAACAATAATTTTAGTCTTTTTTCAAGAAAATAAACGATTACATAGGTGTAACAATTCAGAAAAGTTTTCTAAATTGTCGTGGTTCTATTGTTTCTTGATCTGATTACACGCATTTAGCACTTTTATTTCACATGTTTTTAATTGATGTTACACGAATGTAACACCATGTATTTTCTTTCTTGAACGTTATGAAATTGTTTCATGTGATTACGCATATTGTGACATCCGAGAATTCCAAGGTTAACTTCCGTTAGACAATTTCCGTTAGTTACGTTATGAGCGTTAACTTAGTAACTGATACTTAACTAGGCCGAATACGTCCACGACCTTTGGTTGATCACCGAACCCGTCCATATGTGTTATGTGTTTATTTATTTATTGTCATTATGTGCAACGTGATTTAAATGCATGATTATTATCAAAAGCATGACTATTTGTTTACTTGTGGAATTATGTGACAAATTGCTTAAATGTGTATTTATGTGATTAATCAAGTAATTAGAGTGTATGCATACATGTTAATCTTGGGCTAATCACTTGCTGATCATTGGGGGCCCAAATCCCAATGATAAGCCCAAAGGAGGCTTTAGTATTTAAATGAGAAATAAAACCCTAAATCTCATTTTAATGCATACATCACATAAAACACACACACACACACACTCTCCATCCTCTCTCTCTCTCTCGTGAACCATTTCTGGTCAGCCAAGAATCACCACGAGCCACCGTCATCTCAGCTGGTGAACTCACCCATTCGGATTCTAGATCAAACCGTGAGTCCCCAAAACCATCTTTATTGCATTTTCTATGTGTTTTCTTATAAAACATGCTTAGATCTTCATGAAATCGTTTGATCTTCTTATATGATGCTTAGGAATGTTAGATCTAGCATAAAGACTGAAACTTTACGTGTAAAATCATGCCATAATGAAGATTCATGCTAGTTAGGTCATTTTATGCTTAAAAGTGTTCTTGGAGATTTGATGGTGAAAATCCATGTTTAAGGTGTTAAATTTGCTTGTTTAATGTTGGTAAATGTTTATGCATGCTAGATACTGAATTAGATGAAGTATGGAAGCTGTTAGATTGATTTTTGGGCTGATTTACGAGTTTTCTGCGACCAGCGAAACTAACAGATTCGTTAGGCGAAACTGTAGTTTCGCAAACTGTTTGAATCTTCATCCAGCGACACTATACAGCGAAACTATAGTGTCGCCTGTGAAACTAAGTGTATTGCTCGAACGAAACTACCGAGCGAAACAACCATAGACTCCTGAACGAAAGTTCAAATCAGTTTCGAGCGAAACTAGATAGCGAAACTGTGCCATCAGTTTCGAGCGAAACTATCTAGCGAAACCGTGCCTTATATGAACGAAAGTTCAAACCAGTTTCGGGCGAATCTAGCCAGCGAAACTGTGGCATCGGGTATACCCTAGCGAAAGTGCTGCCCTTGCACATAGCGAAACTGTGTAGCGAAACTGTGCCAGGCCCAAAACCCAAACTTGTGCAACTTATTTGAATGTTATGCCACGACTTACATGATTATGCAATAATGAAACATGATTTGATTTCTGAATGATGTGAACCCTCGTTTATGATCAACCATCGGTGTCGTGTGTCGGTATGTCGAGTCGTAGTTTCAACGTGCTATGTTATGGGCCATAGTGACGTAGTTAAAGTTTAGACACAACCTAACACCTAAGACCTTAATGTGATTATTAGGTCTTCGTTAGCAACCATAATTGGATTATCTGAAGTGTAAGCTGAGCACCCTAAGGTGAGTTTCACTAACCCTTTAATTGTGAGCCCGTTTGGGTCACAACGAATTTACTTAACAGAAAACAACGCTAACATTTTGAGGTATTGCCAAATGGGATATCTGTTATGGAAGTTGAAGCGTTTTATGGGAAGCACTTGCAACTGTCCATCCTTGGGGTTTCAAATGAAATCCGCAACCAACTATTTCATACTTAAACTCATTTGGGATTTCAAATGAAATCCGGAACAATCCTTTTGACACTTAAACTCTTTTTAGGATTTCAAATGAAATCCAGAGTAAACGGTTTTAATATGACTAGTGTAGGTTAAAGTCTAAACCAAATGATATCACATGATTTCTAAGGATGCCTTAAAACTTAAAAGTCCTCAACAATTTAGTACCATTAATTTGCGAAGCGAGGGGATATTGGGTAG
>JBCNJP010000024.1:50552934-50611137 GCA_039602395.1 Deinandra increscens subsp. villosa | reverse complement strand
CTTTGGCGGAGAATTATCAACTGCCTTCATTACAGGAACGATGATTATCGCCTCATTCCGGTTAACCCATCGTCCAGTGGCGTGTGGAAAGCTATCCACAAGAATTGTGAGGTTCTCGACCGTTTGGGGTTGAAGCTAGAGAATTTTATGGCTGAAAATAATGGCCATATTATGTGGTTGGAGGACAGTTCTGGTATCTTCACTGTGAGATCTCTTCGAAAGTTATCACTGTCCAATCTAGTGGGGAGCAGGGCTGTGATTTTAAGTGGAGCAAGGAGGTTCCCCTTAAGGTCAATTTGCTTGCTTGGAGGGCTGCTTTGGATCGACTTCCTACGGCCGAGAATCTGAGGCGGAGAAACATCCATCCTATTTCGGTGACGTGTATTTTATGTGGGGAAGGCTCGGAATCCACGGAACATATTTTCACAGGTTGTCATTTTTCTAATTTGGTGTGGCAAGTGGTGGCGCAATGGTGCAAGATCCCTCCGGTTTTTGCTTTTTCCGTGTTAGATTTATTCAACTTGCACAAGGAAAAGTCCCTCCCTACTTGGAAATCGAAGGCTTTAAACGCAATTGTTTTAACAGGATGTTGGTGTCTTTGGTTGGAAAGGAACAAGGCAATTTTCAATGATCGGGCTCCGTCAATTCACCGGGTGGTTTTAGATATAAAATATTGGAGTTTTTTATGGTATGTGAATCGTTGTAACCTCCGATCTCTCTCTTGGGAAGATTGGTTTGCTTTCTCTATGTAATGTTTTGTTGTTCGGCCCGTCTAGTTTCTTGCTAGACGGTGCTTGTGGTTAATAAATTGCCGTTCCAAAAAAAAAAAAAAAAAAAAAAAAAACTGTGTCGCATCGTAGTTTGAAAAATGATTCTCAAATCCCAATAATTGACGTTGGAAATTGTCTTCTGACTATTTTATAGTAAAAAAATAAAGCTTTATCTTCTAAAACTATTTTTTAATTAAAATCAAGTCAAATGGAAAAAAGAAGAAGCACGTTTCACGTGGTACGATTCTATCTCTTAAATAGTCTCTTTCTAAGGCTATCCGTAGTGGATGGAGCCCCTTGTGGGCGTTATGCGCCATGTGGCGTCCACGTCATCAAGAGGGGCTCCATGACTAAAGTGGTGTAGTGGTAACCAATTTATAACGCCCCTCTAATTATTACCCAATTATTATTTAAAAAACCCATTCAATTAAATCTATCCAATAAAAAAAAAATAAAAAAATTTAAACCAATCAAGAAGGAGGGGGGAGGCGTTATTAACATGGCGCCGGTGATCCCATCTTCTAAGATGGCGCCCAAGGGGGGTGGGAAGGGGCTCAATGAGGGGCGTTATATTTAACATGGAGCCCCATGGAGCCCCACTACGGATGGCCTAACTAGGAACGAGCATGATTCATGATTCGGTTTGGTTTTTAAAAAGAAAAATCAATAGCTTTTGGTTTTTTTTGTTCTTTCCGATTCGGTTTTTTTTCTTTTTTAAATTTTGTAATATGTGGTTTTAATAATTTTAAAATTTAAATGTCTATTCTTAAAAGATAAATAATTAATAGTAATAAACAAATATCGTCATAACCATTAAATTCAAAAAATAAAAACACAGTATAACCATACAAAATACATAGTGATTTTAAATTTAAAGGTTTTTAACACTAAAAATACATATATATATATATATATTGAAAAGTTCATTGTAGGCTTGTTCTCTCTGGTCTTTTTCCGACGGCGTACACCTTGTACGATCATCGGAATTTTTTCCGGCGCTGCTAACCTACACTCCTAGCACTCCTGTGTTCATCGATTCAGCAAACGGGTAGTGATCTCATCGGTGAGTCGCTAGGGTTTACCCATCCTCACCGGTGATCGAATCCTCCGGGGGTTGTTTTCAGTGGAACGAGCTCTGCTATCAGTGGTCAGGCGTATGCAAAAGGAGAGATCAGGGATCATGGTGCCTGGTGGTGATGGGTGGGCTGTAGTGCAGCGTAAGAAGAAACCAAAAAGTAAAGGATTCAACTGGCCGAAAAACACCATCTCCTACTTCATTTCAAACCTCCCTGAAGGCTGCTCCAAAGCCTCCTTGATGAAAGAGTGCGCTTCCTTCGGTAGAGTGATTGATGTTTTCATCTCCAAGAAGAAAGGTAAATCGGGTTCCTTATATGGCTTCGTCAAATATGATGGGGATGAAGTCAAGGACAAATGGTTGCTTGAAAGGGTCCTTGGCAAGATCAAACTTGATGGTTGTGTGCTCAACGCTAACATCGAGCGTTTTGATAGAAACAGGAACCCTATTGCCCCGGAATCCATCGTTGGTGATCATGCTCCTCCCAAGAAAGCGGAGGTGTGGTCCCGCCTCATTGACAATAGATCTTCGGGTCAATCGGGTTCCTGGCCTGTGGGGAGTGAGTTGAGGACCTCCTTCCTTGACAAGTTAGTGGGCAAGTCGGCGCCGGTCTCGGCGGAAAAGAAGGTCTCTATACCGGACTTAATTTTTCCGGCACCAGCTGAGTGGAAAAATTCATCTCTTATTGGGTTGGCTATAGATCTGGAAACTTTAAATAGCCTGCATCTCATTATCGAAGGCGAAGGATTCCGGCGTTGCAATTTCAGGTATCCAGGAGGGTTGCAGGTCTTGATCTCTTTCCCCGGTGCAGAAGAAGCAGAAGAGTTTCGGATCTGCATGGGAAATAGAAAGGACATTTTCCATAATCTCTCCTGGTGGGAGGGCAAACCTTTGTCTTCTGATCGTTTGGCATGGCTCAAAATCTCTGGGATCCCCCCCATCTTTGGGACGACCGGGTCTTCGATCAAGTAGGAGAGCTTTTCGGTAGAACAGTTCGTGGAGCAGGCGCCGATGTATTTGATGTTGACCTCACCTTCAAAAAAATCGGAATCCTAACATCAAACTCTCAATCTATTGTGGATTCTATGATCGTGGAATGGAAGAACGAGAGCTATCGCTGCAAAATCTTGGAATTGCCGGATGATTGGTTGCCCGATTGCGTTTGGAACCAGCCTAGCCCGGCTAGTTTTCCGGCGACTCCGGTAGTTCCATCGAAGGTGGTGAGAAACGGCTCCGTTGAATCTTCTCGGGGCGGGGGATCCATGACCGGCGGTAACTTTCTGATGGCTGATGTTGACTTGACAAAAAGTCCAAAATGGCAAGAAGGTGATAAGTCTGATGGTCTGGGAATGTCTGCGCACAGATCTCCTGCAGAGGCTTACCCTAATTTGGAGAGAGACAAAGAGGTTGACTTTGGGAATAAAGATGGGTCCTATTCGATCCCTGCACATGAACAGATAAAAAAACTGTTTAATCAAGTGGGCCTAGGGTCATCCCCTGATATTTCTGTCTCCTCAGTTGGGCCTACTCAATATTTTGGGCCAAACTCCTCAAAAGATGGGCTGAGATACAAGGAAAAGAAAAAAGGGATTCTGGTGGGCTCTTGCTTTGACGGGCCTGCTAGTCGAACTAGAAGCCAGAGCAGTTTAAATGGTGACAAAAATTCCCAGGTTAACATCGAATTTCAAAAGGAGATAATGGAGACTATAAAGCTGGGTTCCTGTGTTGGCATTCAATGGGATGGCGAAGAAGAATTGGTTTCCAGAGTGGTCATGGGCGAAAATCTTGAAGATCATTAATGGATATCCTATCCTTGAACGTTAGAGGGGTCAGAGATCCCAAAAAAATTCTGTGGATCAATGATCTCCGGCAAGCAAATCGGTTTTCTTTTTTGTGTTTGCAGGAAACGATGACTCGGGATGGCTCAAAAATTCAAGTCAATCGAATGTGGGGGCGTGGAATCGTGGGTTGCGAATGGGTGAACTCAATTGGGAATTCCGGTGGCCTCATTAGTATTTGGGACCGTAATCGATTTCAGATGCTCAAGTGTATAAAAGATGAGAATTTCCTGATTATTGTTGGGACTATTCTGGACTCTCAGACTCTCATAAATATCGCTAACATCTACTCTCCCCAAGGTGCTGTAGAGAAGCGTGAATTGTGGAAACGTTTGATCGTTTGGAAGTCTCAACTCCCCGGTGGTTGGATTCTCGTTGGGGACTTTAACGAAGTCAGACGCAGAGACGAAAGGCGCTATTCCATTTTCAACAAGCGTGGGGCTGCTGACTTCAATCAGTTTGTCGAAGATGCAGGTCTTTTCGAATACAAGATGGGTGGAGATAAGTACACGTACATGGAAAGAAAAGGGAAGAGCTTCAGTAAAATAGATCGTTTTCTGGTCTGTGATCTGGTTCGGGCTGCCTGGCCTTCTGCTTCTGTGACGGCGCTCCCCCGGTGGCTTTCCGATCACAACCCGATTTTCCTCAAAATGGTTTCGGCGGACTTCGGGCCATGCCCTTTTAAGATCTATTCGTCTTGGTTCAAGGATCCTCGCTTTAAGGATGTGGTGACCGACTGTTTTGCCAACTTTTTACCCCAGCCTGGTGATCGCCCCGACACTAGGCTCCTACGCAAACTTCAATTTATCAAACAAAAGCTTAAAGCTTGGCGCTCCTCTGTTGCAATTGAAAGGGATGCGGCTAAATTGGAAGCCCAAAGAATTTGTAAATTCCACGAGGAGCTCGCTGCAATATTCCCCCTCACTGTTGCTGAATCAAATGCTTGGGATATGGCTAAATTAAATCTTGAAAGAATGGAAAATGATAGGGTGGAGGATTTGAAACAAAAAGGGAGAATCAAATGGGCTATCGATGGAGACGCCAACACTAGTTTTTTCCATGGAATTATGCAAGCTAATCTCTCCGCAAGTCGGATTAATGGGTTGTTTCTGAACAATGGGTGGATCTCGGATCCGGATCTTATTAAAAAAGAAGTTTTCTTTTTTTTCAGGAACAAATTTAGAAGGCAGAGGATCAAGAGGCCGGCTCTTTTGTGTACGGGTATCAACAAGCTCAGTCAAGAAGTTGCCGTAAACATGTCGGGCCCATTTTCTAAAGAAGAAATTAAAAGAGCGGTTTGAGATTGTGGTAGTGATAAAGCCCCGGGTCCGGATGGATTTTCCTTTGCCTTTATCAAAGATTTTTGGTCTGATCTTCAGGAGGACTTCGTTGATATCTTCTGCAGTTTCTATGAGGATGGCATTATCGGACGGGGATGTGGTGCGGCCTTTATCCACCTCATCGCCAAGGTCCAAGATCCTCGTTCGCTCTCGGAGTATCGGCCGATTAGCTTGGTTGGCATCATCCCTAAAGTTATCTCCAAGGTTCTTGCCAACCGCATAAAGGAGCCCCTCTCCTCCCTTATCTCGGAGCCCCAAATGGCTTTCCTCTCGGGTAGGAGCATTCTTGACGGTGTTCTTATTGTTAACGAGTTGGTGTCGTGGGCCAAAAAACTTCACATGCCAACTCTCCTCTTCAAGATTGATTTTGAGAAAGCTTTCGACTCGGTGGAGTGGGATTTTCTAGACTCCATTCTTGAGCAAATGAACTTCACTCCCAAGTGGAGGCTTTGGGTTAATGGTTGTTTAAAGGCCGCAAGGACGTCGGTGCTTGTCAACGGGTCCCCGACTTGGGAATTCCAATGTGAAAGAGGGGTGCGCCAAGGAGATCCCCTTTCCCCCTTCCTTTTTTTAATTGTTATGGAGGCCTTCCATTGGATGATCTCTAAGGCGGTTGAGTTGGGGACTTTCCTCGGGTTGTATACTCCTAATGGAGGCCCTTGTATCTCTCACCTTCTCTTTGCCGACGACGCAATTATGATTGGCAAATGGTCCCCTTCCAACTTGGACAATCTTGTCCGCATCCTTAGGGTCTTTGGGTTAGCTTCGGGTCTCAACATCAATATAAACAAGTGTGAGCTTCACGGGCTAAATGTTCCGGCCCATGATGTCCAATTAAATTCTGGGCGTTTCAAGTGTGCTATTGGGTCTCTCCCCTTCAAGTACTTAGGCCTTCCTGTTGGTGCTAATATGAATCGGATAAAAAGTTGGGACGATGTGGTCAAAGTGGTCAATAAGAGGCTTTCGGGGTGGAAAGCCAAACATCTCTCCATCGGTGGTAGGCTAATTTTAGCCAAGGCGGTTCTTGAGAGTCTTCCCTCTTATTTTTTCTCTATCTTCAAGGCCCCGGTGAAGGTAATACAAAAACTTGAGGGTATCCGGTATAGATTTCTTTGGGGTGGTAATGAGGAAAAAAATTGTATCCATTGGGTTGGTCGTTGTGATGTCGCCAAACCTATAGATGAAGGGGGTTTGGGTCTTATTCCCTTTTGCGCTAGCAACAAAAGTCTCCTAGCCAAATGGTATTGGAGATTTTGCAATGAGCCTAATCGTTTATGGAGAAAAGTAATTAAAAGTTTACATTTCAAGCCCAATGGGAATAATTCCTTCCCCCCGGTGCGCCGTGTATTAGGTGGTTCTTGGTGTGGCATTATCAAGAATGTGGAATTGCTTAAGGATGAAGGAGTTGACCTTCCTTCCCTTATTGTTGTAAATGATATTGGGGCTATTTGGCGTGGTGACAACTCCGGTTCTTTCTCCGTCAAAGGGATCCGCTCTTTTATGCATTGGTTCAATAGAAGTTCCGGGTTGATTATGCCTTGGAATAAGTTGGTCCCCAACAAGGTCAACATTTTCTTTTGGAGGGCCCTAAAGGATCGTGTCGCTACGAGAGATGCGCTGGCGAAAAGGCGGGTCAACGTGGAGGACTTGGTTTGCCCGGTTTGCAAGGAGACCGATGAATCCGTGTTCCACCTTTTGATGGGTTGTAGGTTCGCTTCCGATGTTTGGTCGGGCATTGCCTCTTGGTGCAAAATTCCTCCGATTTTTGCATTCTCTATCGGGGATCTTCTCAAGCTTGTGGAGGACTCGAGTTTTGACCGAAAAGGGAAGATGATTTTCTATGCCGTCTTGCTCACTGCTTGTTGGTGTCTTTGGAGGTGTAGAAACGAGGCCGCTTTCGATGGAAAAAAATCCGCAATCCAAGTTACGATTAAGGAGATAAAGTGCTCGAGCTATTTATGGGTTAAAAATAGGGGAAAGTGGGGTAGTTTGAGTTGGGAAATGTGGGATAATTTCACGATGTAAGTCCTTTCTTTTTGTTTGTACGTTTGACTCCCCTTTCTAGCTTCTAGCTAGAGGGTGTTTTCTAATGAAGTTGCTGTTCAAAAAAAAAAAGTGTAGATAGGTAGACACCCTTTTCACCATTAGATCTCTTGATCTAATGATTGTGTTTAATTTTATTTTTTATTTTTTTTCTTTTTTCTCATTAATTAGAAACTTTCACATGTGAAAAAGAGCTATTTCACATGCGAAAATGTCTACAATGAACCTTACCTATATATATATATATATATATATATATATATATATATATATATATATATATATATATATTGGAGGGTTCCAGAGAAAACCATTATTTTTTAGAAAACCAAGAAAAACCACCTGGTGACCATTGATCTAAAATTTAATGAAACAGATTAATTGTGATATTTTATAAGAAAAACAATCTTTAACTGATTACATTAATAGTAGTAAGGGTAAATGGGTAAGTTGCAACCCCAAAGATTTTGAAAATGGAATTAATTTCCCTCATTACGTATCAAATCTCCTAAAATCACCCACTCTCTCTCTCTCTTCTTTCTCAAATTACATAAAAATATCATTTAAAAATAATTTGAACATTTTAATGGAAGTACGTAATTGAAATCGATGATGGAGAACACAATGAGATGAATTATATTGAGATTACATATGTGTAATCATATGTTAGATACATATATGTAATCATATGTAGTCTTAAATTTACGAAGAAGAATACAATGAGATTAATTATACGTAGGTTACATATGTGTAATCACATGTTACATACATATGTGTAATCACATGTTACATACATATGTCTAATCATAAGTAGACTTGAAATCGATGATGAAGAACATAATAAGATCAATTATACGGAGGTTACATATACGTAATCACATGTTACATACATATGTGTAATCATAGGAAGACTTGAAATCAACGAGGAAGAACATGACGAAATGAACTATACTATGGTTACATATGTGTAATCCTTAGTTACATCTGTGTAATAATATGAAATGAATATAGACGAAATCAATAATTGAACGCGATTCATAGCTCTAAAATCGTTTTTGATGAAATCGCATATAGAGGGTGCTGAGATCGTGTTTGATGTTGCACTAATAATAAAACTCACACATATAGTACGCGTTAATATTTTTTTAGAAAAATCGCACCAAATACATTATAATTTTGTTAGCTTTTCGTGGTTTTTTACTAGTGCACATGTGCACTAATAAAATAACACTTTATACTTGTCGTATAAATTAATATTTTAAAAAAGAAATTGCACCATAAATCTTCTAATTGTGTTATTTTTAACTCCGAAAATAGATTTAAAGTTCTAAACTTTTTTAAATTTTATGCTACACATGTGCACTATAACAAATAGTTATAGTATATATGTAGAATTATCATTAGTTCTAAAAATATTTTAGTGTTTTTAAATGTTTTTAACCTAAACAATATGTTTTCGCATGACAATTCTCATTTGTGTAGTACTAATGAAAATGGTGCACATGTGCACTAATAATACACATGTGCACTAATTTTTTTTCTTTTTCGAAATATCAATTTCTTTTCCAGAATCAAAGACAATAGAATTTTAAGATTTTTGGTGCAAGTTTCATAGAAAAATATTAACGTATGTAAAAGTTATGAAGATTTTAGTGTTAGTTTTTAGGTTTTCGCAAAAAAAAAAATTTCGCAGGATCCTTACCCTATATATATATATATATATATATATATATATATATATATATATATATAGGTAAAAGATCCGTGTAGACCCCTTATTTTTTGTAGACCCCGTAGACCCCTTATAAAACTCAATAAAACTCATTAAAACTCACTAAAAATAAAACTCAGTTTTGTTAATTTAGTTTTTTTTTATTTGCGATAAGCTTTTAAGAACAAAAAAAGACAATTAAAAAAAAAAGAAAAACAAAAAACATTAAAAATTGAACATTTTAAGACAATGAGTTTTAAAAATCAATGGGTTTAAAACTCAATAAACTCAATAAAACTCAGTGTTGCGTTTAAAACTCATTATTTTAAAACTCATTGTCTTAAAATGTTCGATTTTTAATGTTTTTTGTTTTTTTTTAATTTATTTATTTATTTTTTTGGTTCTTAAAAGCTTATCGTAATAAAAAAAACCAAATTTACAACACTGAGTTTTAGTTTTATTGAGTTTTATAGGGGTCTACGGGGTCTACAAAATTTAAGGGGTCTACACGGAACCCTTCCATATATATATATATATATATATATATATATATATATATATATATATATATATATATATATATATATATATATATATATATAGGATTAGGATCGTGTGAAAACCCATTTATTTTGTGAAAACGTGAAAACCACTTTAAAACCTTTATAACTTTTTCATACGTTAATGTTTTTTCATGAAATTTGCGCCAAAAGTCTTAGAATTACGTTATCTTTAATTCTATAAAAACCAAAAACAAAAAAAAAACGTTTTTTTATTTTTTTTTATTTTTTTTTTCCGTTTTTGGTACACATGTGTACCACAATAAAAAAACTCAAAATTTAATATGAGTTACTAATAGTTTTAAAAGGAAATTGCACCCTAATTATTATAGTTTTATTATCTTTATATCTAAAGAAAAAAATAACATTTTATGATTTTTTAAGTATTGCTACACATGTGTACTATGTTTAATTATCATTCGTAACATAAATGTTTTATTGTTTTTAGTATGTTTTTAATATATTTTTAACATAAGGAGTGTTTTTATACTTTATAATTTGTTTTTGTGTAGTAGTAGTAGTGATGATGGTACACATGTGTACCAAAAACGAAAAAAAAAACACGTTTTTTTTTACGTTTTTTTTTTATAAATATTGTTTTCCAGAGTTATAGATAACGTAATTCTAAGACATTTGGCGCAAATTTCATGAATAAACATTAACGTATAAAGAAGTTATGTAGGTTTTAAAGTGGTTTTCACGTTTTCACAAAATAAAGGGTTTTCATAGGATCCTCCCCTATATATATATATATATATATATATATATATATATATAGGATTGGGAATAATTGATAACTCATTCTTAGAGAATTAACCAAATAACTCTCATCTAAGCCTCCTTATTTTTAATCCAATGGTTGATAACAAAGATTCTTTTTTTTATGGTTAAAATTGATCCAGGGACAAGATGGTAATTATGCAGCCTTATCTATAACATACACTACATTCCCCATTTTTTTTACTGGTGAAAGGGAAGAACCCTCAAATGGCACCGTTACCTGCACTCCGACTTCCACACCCATTCTCTTCTTCAGTTGAACACAATCGCTGCCCCCATTCCTTTCTTCTTCATCCGAACATAACCGCTACCACATCGGACATACAAGATCCTGCTCCTTTGGCCTGATCGCAAGAACGCTGGGGAGAACATTTATAGATTTGGATTTAAATCGACAAAATTAGCAACGACGTTTAGGGTTTTCTTTCACCCGGTTGCTGATTAGAGTGTTCGGCCGGACCACCGCCGCTATTTCCTGCTTGTCTACTTCTGCCGGAAACAAAAACGACCGTCGTCGCCTCCTTCTCCAACCTTCCGGCACCAAGAATCGTCGCCGCTCCTTCTCCGTCCCCGATGGTTTTATGAAGTCAGCGATGCTTTGCAACCCCAGTTGGTAATTGCCGACTTCGATTATGTTTTGTTTTCCGATTGAGAGCTCTTCGATTTGTTTAGTTTTTTTCGATGGCGCATGTTCATTTATTTTTCCGATTTTGTTTTGTGTCTTTGATTTTGATTCTGTTTTTTGATCTTTTTATTTTATTTTGTTTTGTATTTTGATTTTGTTTGGTTTATTGGCATTGATGAATTTTTACGAGATTCTGTGTTGTTTTTTTTTAATTTTGTTTTGTTTCACTTTATATATAAATTATTTAGTTTTTTTTCAACCCCATAAAAATCGTATAAATTTTTGTTTCTTTTATATGGGTTTTGTTTGAGAATTATAGTGCACGTATAGCATCAGTGATAAAGAGCATTGCTGACTTGTATTTTGTGCATCAGAAGCTGAACATTTGTTTTTTTTTTCATAAATATCTGATAGATTGTAAATAGCACCGGTATTACTAATCATGACACCACTATTAATCGTTATAACATCAGTATTTTCTTTGTGTTTTTGTTCAACCTTGATGCTTTTGCAGGTTGTAATTTGTGTATATTTAGTTGTACATTTGATTTTGTTGTTGTTGTATGTAGATAGCATCAATGTTTACTAATTATCACACCAATGTTATATTGATGCATTTTGTAGGTTGTACTGGTTATAAATGTATAGTGATGTTAGAAGTTCTAACACTAGTGCTACATCGCACGTCCGGGAAAACGATAATAAAAAACGTCGAGACTATACTTGAATTGAAGATAAAAATGCGACGAGTTTAACGGTGCAACATTTATAAAAATCCGACAATGTATAAAAAAGTTATGGACTTTTTAAAATGAATGGGGGGTTTTATATGATTATGTAGATTGACAAAAATACCCTTTTTAGTTAAAATAAAAGAAATGGACACATGGCAAGATCTTATAACATCTGACTTTTTTTAACCAATAGATGTTGGTTAATGGGTTATCACTCTAAGGGAGGGTTAATATTAGTTCCCTCCCATATATATATATATATATATATATATATATATATATATATATATAGGTAAAAGATCCGTGTAGACCCCTTATTTTTTGTAGACCCCGTAGACCCCTTATAAAACTCAATAAAACTCATTAAAACTCACTAAAAATAAAACTCAGTTTTGTTAATTTGGTTTTTTTTATTTGCGATAAGCTTTTAAGAACAAAAAAATACAATTAAAAAAAAAGAAAAACGAAAAACATTAAAAATTGAACATTTTAAGACAATGAGTTTTAAAAATCAATGAGTTTAAAACTCAATAAACTCAATAAAACTCAGTGTTGCGTTTAAGACTCATTATTTTAAAACTCATTGTCTTAAAATGTTCGATTTTTAATGTTTTTTGTTTTTTTTATTTATTTATATATTCTTTTGGTTCCTAAAAGCTTATCGTAATAAAAAAAAACCAAATTTACAACACTGAGTTTTATTTTTATTGAGTTTTATAGGGGTCTACGGGGTCTACAAAATTTAAGGGGTCTACACGAAACCCTTCCCTATATATATATATATATATATATATATATATATATATATATATATATATAAGATGATCATTGGAAAACCCTCCAAATATTGGAAAACCTGGAAACCTTTTTCAACCAATCAAATTATTTATTTTCTTTTAATTTTTCTTTTATTTAAAGGGTAATGTGGTAACTTGACATAATATATTTTTGTAAACTATTTTTAATAAATGATTAAATCATTTTCTCTCTCCCATCTACTCTTTCCTAAAATCTCACTCACTCTCTCTTTTAATTTCAAATTTCCAGCCCCAAATTTAAAATAAAAAAACAAACCTAATTTACAAAAGAAAAAAATCGTTGATTAGCAGTTCATTACCAGCACAACGATTATTACATCGTTGTAACAATAATTTTAGGTACTTTTTCAAGAAAATAAACGATGGTTACATAGGTGTAACCATTCAAAAAAGTTACCTAGAAAGAAAGAAGTTGATAGGAGATTATTACTTATATTTATATAATAACTATCATATGCGTAATCATGTGAAACAATTTCATAACATTCTAAAAAGAAAATACATGGTGTTACATTCGTGTAACATCAATTAAAAACATCTATATATATATAAAAGTTAAGCAATGACACTATTTTGCACATTCATAAATGCTTAATCATAAATACGGTTTACTTGAAAGCAAGCATTTGGTACTACATGCTTAAGCATGGTATTTAATTAAGATCATGATACATGGTCATGCATGATCATCATGGTGGTGAATGCTTAATTCTATGCTTAATACGTAAATCATAATTGAATTCATTAAGTATTATTACTTAATTTCTTAACTATCATTTAAATGAATACTTAAAGATATGACTACTCACATTCTCAACTCTACCATTATTATCACCATAATAATAATAAATAATAATAATACTTATTATGATTAATAATTATAAGATCATCCTAATAAGCCTTTGGAGTTCTTGCAACTAATAGGCAATAAACATGACCTTTTGGAGTTCTTACAACTCCATTGTAATTAATTGATCACACTTTTATTATCCTATATAAAGGCATTGAGGCCTCATTTGTTCATCCCCCACCCGCCATCTCCTACACCGTGTAAGTCTTTTATATTTTTTTGTTTATGTAATCTTCGTTGCCAACCCTCTCCTTGGTTCCGGCGGGAAGAAAATGTACCGCCGGAATGTTAGACTTTTGTTGCTTTGTCCGACGTGAATAAAATGTAACGTCGGTGACAACCGGTTTTTTATTAAAAAATTTATTTGTTTTGTTATTCTACTCTACTAAATGTTCTCCGTTTTGCATTTGCAGGTTCTTACTTCGTATCTCTTAACAATATCGTTGAATATCGTTCATTGTAGGGTAAGGTTTACAATCTGGTGCCCTTAATTCCAAACTCAAAACCTCTCAAACTATAGGTGGCACAAAAAAAAAACACATTCTTATTTTAAGAAGATTCTGATAAGTAAAGTTACGATATGTAGATCATAGCAGGTTGTCCAAGCTTCTTGAATTGTTACAGCAGATGAAAATATATAAAGATGTTCACCTACCAAATTTTTATTTATAGAAAAATGTCGAAAATGAAAGATTATAGATGTTGAGAACTTTTACATTTTAACCTTGGATTATTAGGCTTACTTTTCTTCAAAATACATGTGAAGATGACTATATCAAACTTCCCAAACTTTTGCTTCTTATATCCAAAAGACTTCTTGGAGATTTGTTTAGGCACGTGTCAAGGGTTTTCAGACCTGGCCGTTAAAATATTTTCTTTTATGCAACTATTTGAGTATTAAATTAAAGGTATGGAGGCCTCTAATGCATCCATTACATATATACATAGGAGATTAGTGACATTGATGATTTGTATGTTCTGTTCTAATTCACAAATATATCTCAACCTAAGCCTAAGCCTAAGGGTTAGCAATAATGTTTGATTCACATGAATGGCCTAGAGGCTTATAATATACTTTATAAGTTATTCCATATGTATACAATATAATTAGGCACACATGATTGGATGCAGTTGAGAATGAGGTTACATATTCTGTGTATACCATATAACTTCATTGGCTTTGAGCAATAAAAGTTTAAGGTCTGGTAAAAATATCATAAGGACATATTTACTTATTTCATATAACTTCATTGGCTTTCAGCAATAAAAGATTAAGGTCTGGTAAAAATATCATAGCTGAGAGTTTTTTCTTACCCTTATTACTAAAAAGCAAGGAAAAATTTTCAAGTTAAAGTTTAATATATATATCGACTATTTTACTGCTTAATTTTTATGTTTAGTGTACCTTGCTGTTTAATAGAATTGATTACTTCTAATTGTATTAGTGCAATAAAATAACAATGATATGTTTATATCGTACATCTTATTATTTGACAATTCTTTTATGAGTTTTTTTTAATTTTTTTTTTAAATTTTTTTTTAATTTCAGGTTGAAAGGAGTAACAACACTTCTAAAAGACCCATTTAATATTTACTAGTTAGTGCCCCGGGTAAATACCTGAGGCTGTGATATAAAAATAATTAAACGAAGTAAAAGATGAAAGTTTTTTTTTTCTAACTATTAAACGAATGATCAAATTGGAGTTCAAGTTTATCAATGGTGGGTTTAGAAAGTCGCGATTATGTTTTTTTGATTCGTTCACCAATTCGTTGATCGAAACCTAAGCAATATGGATCTATTTTTGTTAGGTTTTCTTTCACGAACCCAAAGCAATTTACGGATTAAATTTTCACTGAGAAATGAAAGAGATATGATGAATCAAAGTTATGGTATTGTAAAACAAATATGGATAATTTTGTATAGAAAGAATTTAATTTATTTATTATTAATTATAAGATCTTTCATTTTTGTAAATATTATTTAATTTTTTAATTCAAAAATATATAAAAATGACACATAAGCTAATCCTAGGTGGCACACCTAAATTGTGTCACCTAGACATAAAAAACTTGTGTTTATTATATAGTACAGATTAGATCGTTTCATGTGTTGACCATCTCAAACCTTCGTCATTATTTTTACCGTCTCTAAAAGAGTTGAATCTCAAATACTAATGCTCAATGTAAGCAGAACCTACTGTTGAGATTGGTTTCTGAAAACAACATAGGAAGTGCGCAAGCACGTTTACTCTATAATATTTGCAGCAATTTTGATTTCATTGACAAACCATAATTCTATTACATAATGTTCCCATTAGCTATGTTCAATATTATTTGGGCCATACCTCATCTCTGTAAGACAAGTTGTATATCTATTCAGATTTATGTCCATCTGATAACTAAAAATATAGTTTAAGCAATGCAAATCTAACTTCTGTGGTATCATTGCAGGTATTACAAAGTATTCTGTATTCTTGGATGTAGGTACTCATAAAAGCAGGGGAGATGAAGGGTGAGCAAGTTCTAATCCAAGGGGAGGCAGTTTTACCCCATGTTGTCCCATGAGGGGGTTTCTGCCAGGAGAAAGCTTCAGGAGGGGGTGTCTTGGTTCTCACGGAGGTCCGAGTAATCGACCTTGGACATAGCCCCGCAAGGATAGGTTTACACGTGAGACCAAAGTCGCCTGATCGATGCCGTTCCAAAAAAAAAAGCAAACTTTGAGTACCTAAATCAAGTGTGCCAACATCTAACCTTATAGATAAATTATGACAATGTCATTGCTCTAAATTTTCACGTAGATTTTGTTATTGTAATACTTAAATGTTGACTTATACATTTATGTTATTTTTGGCACATGTGTGTAAAGTAAACTATTTTTAAGCATTAATTAATTTTTTTAAGTCTATATATTAATAACCATTTGTTTTTTTCCGAAATTTTTTGAATACTATTAGTGTTAGGGATCACATATTTTAGTTTAATCACATTTCAATGTTAATTTTTTCATGATCTACAAAGACTGAAAATTAGTGTTAACCTTATATCAGTTGGTAAGATGGAATAAATTCGGTATGCTTAAGAGTCAAATTACACAATCTTGAAAAATCAAATTACACCGCATTTGAAGAATAGGATTTACCCATTAACTAATGATTTTAAAAGAAATGAAATGAATCATACAATATGAAGTATAAAAAGATTACAAAATATGTAAAGAGGAAAAGTACCATAATAGCCGAAGATCATTTTAGAAAAGAAATAAAAAAATGAGGCGGAGTATAGAATAAGTCTATACAGAACCAATCACAAAAATTTTAATCAATGAAACAGGAACGATAAAATTTGATAGTAAAAATTAAAGCATGGAGTTTAATTATGTTGCACCTAATATTTAACATTGTTAAACTATAGGTTCTACCAATACAGTTTTCACAATCAAGGTTAGAGGAAGGGCAAACACAGTTAAACTTAATGCGGTGAAACAAGATGCGGTGGTCAATGTGCTTTCGAGACTTGAACCAGAAACACAATAGGAGGCGCCAATAGCATTCACTGGTCGAAGCCGGCCTATGTTCTATATTGAGAACAAAATCGAACCAGGTAGGTGGCTTATTTTTACAGATCATGGAATTTCTTAACACCATCCTTACAACTGTGGATCGGAGTTACAGTATTCACCAATTCTGGTGTTGCACTATACCAAGACCCCGAGCATCACTGCACCCTCTCCATACCCAACCATGCTCACAACGATCTCAGCCCACACTACAACCTAGAGAGTCAGCTACTGGTTTTTTCACCGACAAAACAACTATTTACTTATATCTTTTATTACGTAGCTATCATTACCGGTTTACTTATGCCTTATAATAATAACTTACTCTTACACTCCATTTCTAAAGTGTTGTTTCGAAACCACAACATCCATGTTTACAATCAGGCAATTCTAAGGTTTGGACTGACAAAGTTTACAGTGAAGATCCTATGGACCGGGCAGGATGACATCTACCCTCAATTAAGGATGAAAGCAGACTAGGCAGTATTCTTCCAGACAACGGCTCTTCCTCCGCACAAGCTGCTGCGCTTCCAACTTCAGGAGGAACGTCCCCAACCGAATGAAACTGCCTTATTTGATGTGTGTTAGTATTTGTTGGTTTGCTTGCATCAAAATCTACTTTGCCAAACTTAAACTATTTTTATGTTACTTCTACACCATTAAACTACAACTGTTTTTATAATTATATAGGCCTGGTACTATTGATAATGATGTGAGCGCAAGCATGTTATGTATACAATCATACTGAACATGTTAGGGTTGGTTAAAATTCCCCCCGGTCGTGCATCGCACGGGCCTGCACACTAGTATGAAATAAAAGTGTTACATACGTGTAATAACTACTTACATTTATGTAATAACTATCATATGTGTAATCACGTGAAACAATTTCATAACGTTCAAGAAAGAAAATACATGATGTTACATTCGTGTAACATCAATTAAAAACATGTGAAATAAAAGTGCTAAATGCGTGTAATCAGATCAAGAAACAATAGAACCACGACAATTTAGAAAACTTTTCTGAATTGTTACACCTATGTAATCGTTTATTTTCTTGAAAAAAGACTAAAATTATTGTTACAACGATATAACAATCGTTACGCTGGTAATGAACTGATGATCAACGATTTTCTTCTTTTGTAGATTAGGTTTTTTTTTCTTTTTTAAATTAGGTTTTTTTTTCTTTCTAAAATTTGGCCAGAAATTTTGAAATTAAAGGAGAGAGAGAGAGTTTTGAAAAGAGGATATGAGTGAGAGAAAATTGATTTACACATTTATTAATATAAACATAGTGTCTATTATGTCCTTGGTGCATTAAATTGATTTCAAATTATTTCTAAAAATGTCACATTCATTTTCAACCATAGATTAACTAATCAATGGTGTAAGATGGGTTTTCTAGATTTTTCAAAAAAGTGAGGTTTTCATTGATCCTTACTAAGTAAAGCTAAAAAGTAAAATGCAATCAAATTGGTAAAAATAAATAATATTATTACCATCTTTTAAAATCTCTAAGTTTAGAAATTATAGGAAAAATGGAGTTTAATAATACAAGTTTTACCTTGTTGGCGGATAATAATACGAGTTTTGAAATTTCCTCACAATAATACGTGTTTTGTGGGTATTGGATTCTAATGATACACCGTTAGATTTTCACTAACGCTGTTAGTCTGTTGCCTACGTGGCAGGTGCCACGTCATGAGCCATGTAGGAGGAAAACCGTCCACGTCAGGTGCCATGTAGGCAACAGACTAACACTGTTAGTGAAAAACTAACGGTGTATCATTAGAATCCAGTACCCAAAAAACTCGTATTATTGTGAGGAAATTTCAAAACTCGTATTATTATCCGCCAACAAGGTAAAACTTATATTATTAAAATCCATTTATAATCCAGTACCAAAAAAACTCGTATTATTGTGAGGAAATTATAATATTATATTAAGAAATAAGTTAATTAAAGGTTTTAAGTTTTATAATGGACCCTTCTAAAATACTTATTTACACAAAGGCCCTCGGTTATGTTTTTAATATACATGAAACCGTACATAAAGAAATTTGGTCTATTACTTACTAAATAGCTTTTAATGCAGACGCGTGTTACGGCACGATATTGCGAGTAAAGAAAAAAATAACCGATTAAAAAAACTCTACATGATTTGATAATAAAATTCTATACCGTGACATTGACAACGATATAATAGTTAAAATAATAGTAAATGGCTATAAATGAAGAGAAAAGAAAAAGTAACGCGTGAAAAAAATAATATGACAAAATGTTTGCCTATTAGAAAAAGTCTATATTTTTATATATTTGTAATATTTTATTATAAAAGGGGTTTAAGATAAATGTATTTAAAAAAATGGGTCTATAATAAAAGTAAATAAAAAAGAGGTGGAAAATGAAGTACCTCATTTACTCCTCCTCATTTATAGCACTAAAATTAATAAAGAAAACTGACAAAAAAAATTGTTGAGCACATGATTTGAACTTGCACCACTTCAAAATTAAACAAGGGATCTCACCACTAGGCTAGTTACTTGTTTTATTTCATTTTCACAAACTAGGTATTTATTAACTCCTCTTCACAATTTTTTTTTATAAAAAACGTTCACATAATTTTTATTTTACGTACGAGGTTGAGGGGGTCCACGGGCACCCCCTGGGCCTAATAAAGGTCCGCCCCTGTTTGACCTAACCCAGTAATATATTTTTTACCCGACCTTTTTGACACCACTAACAAAAAATCCTAGATCTATCAGTGATTGTTTTATTGAGAAATCTGAATCCATAAAGTGAAAACCAGAACATGTTTTAAAAAAGACTGAACGGTTGATTTCTTTGGTGATAGTTTTATTGAAAAAACGGTGATTGCTTTATAGTTTTACACCAAAAATACAAATTTATGTAATATATTATATTTTAACCATAAAAACTTATGTTAATTTATCTTTTCAAGTTTTAAACTTTGATAAAAGTTATAATACTAGCTTAATTTATGACATAAAACACATATATAAACATAAAACATTAAATAAAAAGGTTAACACGTCAACCCGTCAACCCGACGGGTTACACCTAAACACGACCCATTTAGCTAAACGAATTCACCAGTTCGACCCGAAGCTAACCGAAACCCGTTTATATTAAACCCTATCACGTTCACGCAATCACATATGCATAAGATACCATAAAGACGGACAAAATGATATATAATAACCAAAACAAACTTTGCTTTATTCAATAAAAATAAAAAGTAAACATGCAATACTTCCACGTGTATGTGAGTGAGAACAAATCTTATCGGATCATTTTTCCTTCTTAAACGGGCAGCCACCGGTGCTCACCGGAGAAGCATCCACGTCAGCATTTTCCGGTTCAGAGATCAGCGGTCCCTTGAGCAGTTTGGAAATCAGATCGGCTGGATCATAATAGATCTCCACATCTTCTGCTTTCAATGATTCATCAACCTTTCAATTTCATCCACAAATTAAACAATCAATTATTAATATTTGAAATCCAAAATGAATGCTTCAGATCGAGGGCATATATATATATATATAAACGATTATATTAGTAACTCATGTACTAAAATTAATTATAGAAAAATTAATGGATAATTTAATACATTAAATTAATTTATTATATTTCATAAATTGTTTATGAGTTCTCTAAAAAGACTCAAATTATTAGGGATTGTTTGATAAGTTCTTAGTGGGTTTAGTAAGAACTGATCACTGACCCGATAAATTGTCAAGGCGTTTGATTTTATGAAAAAACATCTCTGACCGGGTCTGAAACTCTGACCTATGCCTAATGTAACTCCTGACTCGGTCCACCCAAAAGTTTCCCCTGATTTGGTCAGGGAATCTATCCACTTCAAACACACCCTAAGTTTGTCAATTTTTTTAAATGAAAATTTACATTTGACAAAATTGTTGATTAGTTTTAATTGGTAATTTAATAAATTGATAATTAAATGTGGTTTTATTGTTTTAACATGTGACATGTGCCCTTAGAAAGGTGATATGTTACAATCATTTTAATAGTTTGTTAGGATTAAAGATTAGTACTACCTTGAGGATCCCCATGCCGTAGAAATCAACCAGTTCACCGGTCGGAGCATGACCTTTGTACGGACCTTCAAAGTAACCCCAATGCCGAAACTTGTACGAAATCACCGGGGGCCCAGAATAAACGCTGATCACCTCCCACGCGAATCCACGTGGAAACGCGGATCGGAAAACGTCGTGAGACGATTCGAAGGTCTCTTCCTCTGCTTTGTAGTACTTGTACTCTTCTGGAAGCGTACTCTTCAGTAATGCGTTGTAACTTCCCACCTTCAGTGTTTCCTCAGCGGTTAATCCTTCCCTCCCTGATTTTGACTTTGTTATTATTTTAACCATTTTATTGACCTTGACATAGAAAAATCTATTGTCATAACTAATATTGTGTAAATCATAGACAAGTGGTGATAATGTTTTATTGGTTCTTGTTAAATGAACAAAGAAGTGACTTCTAAAGCTATTTGTGTAATTTTTAATTAAAAGGTTATTTTCAAAATTAACAAGATTTTTCAGTACTTACGTTATCATATGGATAACGTGAATATACAAAACATTTGCATTGCTATAACAGTATGTAAATAAACATGTCAAAAACGCATAATGACCAAAAAATAATATTACATAACTGTACATATTGTATCATCAACTTCCTTACTACACGACTGTGATTATCACATCACCAACTATTAAACGAAAATGACCATACTTACTAAAACACTAAACCATGTGTTAAATTTTTATGCTTAAGAAAAAAACGATAAGAAAAAAATAACGATAATAATAAATAAATAATTTATTTTTTAATCATGACACGTGACATTCTCAAAGACTGCCACGTGACGTGTGGTTAGTGGACATGTTACTATTTTTAATTTATGTTACTTGTTCAACCAATGTACGTAATTAATAAAAAATGTTTACCAGCCAAAATTTTGATATTATTGTTAAATCAATGTAAGTAATCAAATGTATGAGTCAACCATCATGTTAATTTAATATTTTTTTAATAATATTTTTTATTAAGCATTGACAAGATCTACAAGTCAATTCATGATCATTTGATAGGATGATAACTTAAAAGTCGAATTTGTTGGACATATATCTGCGGTTGACGCAAAGACTCGTGTAACCTATATTTTTTTTTTTTAATTCTTTAATTTTACCCCTTGAAAAGAATAATCATACCTTGTAACAATAATAATAAAAGTAAACGATTTAATCATGAACTCATCACAATGACTCGAGATTTATCTTTTTAGTTAGACATGTTTATGAGTTTGACTTTAAACTGAATTATGTATATTTCTATTAGTGAATTAAAATTATATAAGGTACTTGTTTAATTTTATATCTTGATTGGTAGATATAAACTCATGTGTTGCGGGCGAGCCTTCATAATATTTAAAACTTTATATAAAAGTGAACCCGTAAAGTAAACTCATGTTTTTTAATAAACACGTTGATAATATTCGAAACTTTATATGAAAAATAACATTGTGAAAAAAAAATCTAGTTGAAACGTAGATCACCTCACAAGGAGAAATTTGATATTTAATAAATCAACTAAAAGTTTTAAGAGAAGAAGACTACAAAAAACAAAACCTTGAAACAATTTAAGGAATTGTCAACCTTAATTTTCTTAATGAATTGTATATTATAACGTATAACTCCGTTTTAATCTATAATTATATTGAATTGTAAATACAAATAATTACAAAATTTTATAAAATATCATATGTTAAAAGTTATAAGAGAAAAACAAGTGAGACGACTATTTCATTTATGTTTCACTTATTATGTCTTGCATTTATGTTTGGATTATTATTCACCAAACTTGTCGCATGAAACGTACCTCAAGTGTTTAACTTATGTTATGTTTTAGGGACGTGTTTAAAGTGAAATCAAAAAAATAATTTACCGTTAATGTGAGACTAACTCACATGATAAACGCTTTGCCTCTTAATTGAAAATTCAAAGCTTAACTCTTGACATAGAGAGTTTATTAATAATATTTAAAGTAGTTTATGAGTAGTATAGTTTTACGGTTAAAAAAGAAAAAAATATTACCATTGACAATAAGCTTGAATTTATCAGGATTGATGGTCCTAAAGTCTTGTATACGAGTCTTGTGACTCAGCTCCATCTCCCATGATTTTATAGCATTCTGAACTGTTTCTTCTAATGACCCCTTTTCCCATACCTACAAAAAGATCAAAAAAATTATTACTTTATAACTAAATCAATAAAAATTATTACTTTTCAACAAAATAAAAAAGATCAAAAAAATTATATAAAAACACCATGATAATTAAATGATCGAATCGACCTTGGTTCGGCCTTGTTCGAAGAGTTGGTTCACCGCATCATAGATGGGGGGACCGCCGTGTCGCCAATGAGTGTTCTCGGCTTCTTCATGGAGAAATGATCGATACTTTTCTCCAGCCTTATTGATTGTTTCTTCAATCTTTAGACTTTCCATCTATCTTTTTGCTATGTAAAGTTGAATTTGTACTTTCACTTTTGAGATACAGGAGGGGGGTTTTATAGATATGATGGAACCATCCGAAGGATAACATGGTGTTTAAATATTCTTTTATTTTTATTTTAATATGTAAATAAATTATTGAAAAGATAAAAAATTTGTTTGTCAAACGTTGTATCGAAGATATAATAAATAAATATGTTGGTGATGGCCTGTGGTAGTTGCTAGATGCTCTGGCGGCCTGGCCTCTATAAAATTTTGCTAATTAAAGAAAACCTAGTACTAAAGTAACGAGATTTAGATTGAATTTAAATTGATTGTAATAAACACACTCTAGTTTTGCATTTAAGTTTAAATACATAACATCATATTTATTTTTCACATATATATATATATATATATATATATAGGGAAAAAGTATTTTGGAACCCACGTTGAGTTGAGGAAACTTTGGAACCTCGTCAAAAACGAGGTTAAAAAAGCATTTTTTTAAAAATTTTTTTATGGTGGTTCTTTAGGTTATAAACTACTTGTATATGAAAAAAAATCAAAAAACCGCCTAGTAGATTTTTTTTAAAAAAATCTCAAAAAAGATTGGTTACATATGTAACTTTCATGTGTAAATGCATATATATACAGTTTACACATGAAAGTTACATATGTAACAACTTTTTTTTTGAGATTTTTAAAAAAAAATCTACTAGGCGGTTTTTTGATTTTTTTTCATATACGAGTAGTTTATAACCTAAAGAACCACCATAAAAAACTTTAGGAAAAAAAAAACGTTTTTTTAACCTCGTTTTTGACGAGGTTCCAAAGTTTCCTCAACTCAACGTGGGTTCCAAATTACCCCAACCCTATATATATATATATATATATATATATATATATATATATATATATATATATATATATATTGAAAAGTTCATTGTAGACACCCCATAAGTGTAGACAGGTAGACACCCTATTTCACATGTGAAATTACTCTATTTCGTGTGTGAAACTCAATAAAAAAAAACTTTTTTAAAGATTTTATGTAAATAATAAATAAAATCTAAGATAAACAATGAGAATTGTGAAAAATTTAATTCATAAATGATGCAGATTACGCACACTCATTCTGATCCTTTCGTTTTACTTTTTTTTTCAAAAATCAAGCCATATGAATCATAAATTTCATTACGTAATCATTCATGAATTAAATTTTTCACAATTCACATTGTTTATCTTAGATTTTATTTATTTATTTACATAAAATCTAAAAAAATTTTTTTTATTGAATTTCACATGCGAAATAGAGAGTCATTTCACATGTGAAATAGGGTGTCTACCTGTCTACACTTATAGGGGTGTCTATAATGAACCCCCATAAGTGTAGACAGGTAGACACCCTTTTTCACCATTAGATCTCTTGATCTAATGGTTGTGATTAATTTTCTTTTTTCTTTTTTTCTTTTTTCTCATTAATTAGAAACTTTCACATGTGAAAAAGAGCTATTTCACATGCGAAAGTGTCTACAATGAACCTCACCCTATATATATATATATATATATATATATATATATATATATATATATATAGGGTTAGGTTCAAATGAGAACTTTTTATTTTGAGAACTTTTGAGAACTAAATCTCAACCACAAATTTCAGGGGGGACCACTACAATTCATGGGAGGGGGGATACATGTAATAAACATGTGGCTCAAATTAGTTCTTTTTAGTTCTCAAACCAAATTGGTTCTCAAATGATCCTCTCCCTATATATATATATATATATATATATATATATATATATATATATATATATATAGTGAAAAGTTTATTGTAGACACCCCCATAAGTGTATATAGAGAGACACATTTTTTCACCATTAGATCTCTTGATCTAATGGTTGTGATTAATTTTTTTTCTTTTTTTACACTTTTCAAACAATTTCACATATGAGAAAAACAATTTCTTTTTTTTTCTTTTTATTTCTTTTTTTTCTTTTTTTTCTTTTTATTTCTTTTTTATTATTTTTTCTTTTTTTTAACAATTTGGCATGTGAAAAAAAAAACAATTTTGTTGACACTTTCGCATGTGAAATAACTTTTTTTCACATGTGAAATTGTTTGAAAAGTGTGAAAAAAGATAAAAAAGATTAATTACAACCATTAGATCAAGAGATCTAATGGTGAGACAGGGTGTCTACCTGTCTACACTTATGGGGGTGTCTACAATGAACCTCACCCTTACATTACTTTTTATAAAAAAATTACACCATAAAAACGAGTGTTTTTTATCTTTAAAACGCGTACAGTGTTGTTATATATAAAATTAATTTTTTTACTCTTTTGATTGTATCAAAATGTTCAGATAATAGTGTCATTGTGTCATTATGTCAAAATGTTCAGATCATCGTGCCATTGTGTTTTAATGTCCAGATCATTGTGTAATATCGTGTCACAAATGTTCAGATCATTGTGTCATATGGTTTCAAAAACCGAAAGAGTAATTTTTGTTTAATTTTATATATAGCAACATTATATATAATTTTGACACAATGATCTGAACATTTTGACACAATGATACAATGATCTTAACATTTTTTGTTTAGTTTTAATTCTTTATATAGCAACAATGTACGCGTTTTAAAAATAAAAAACGCTTGTTTTTTTATGGTGTATTTTTTTAAAAAATAATGTCGTATGTGAGAGTTATGAATGTTTAAAAAAATTGGGGAAGTAGATTAAAAAATCAACAAAGATGGTTAAGACTAAAATACTACTTTTTTATTAGATAAAGATCGAATGACTGAAAATCCTTCTTATTCTTTTTTACCCAAACCAAACTTCTCATTTGAGCATCTCTCTTATTTGGAACTTAACGTTATGGTCTTCTTTTTACAATTAGCAGATTCGATATATTCATAATAAATTAGCAACACTCTTCTCGAGTACGTATTATTTGAACTATTTTTTTTTTATTTGAACTAATTTAGGTTTATAATACTCCATAATCACATGGTTCTCTAATTTAGGCCTGACTTTGTATTATTAATAGAACTTGGTGTTTATCACTTCGCGCGTTTGTAGCAAGTTTCTCTTATATGCACGATATAGAAAATAAATTAAATTTGAAACATAATTGACTTTAAAGAAAATCTTATAAACATAAAACAAAACTAAATCCGATAAAAATAGCAATCTACTCAACTCTCGTTTTAGAATACAATCGATGTTGAAACGTAGATCAAAATAGGCATACTCAACAGTATAACTAACAACCGTATAATGCAACTTGTAAAAGAAATTCTTGAAGCCTCGATTTTCACCCAACAAGTTTTAAATAAAATTTATTTTGAATCGTAAATAAAATAGACATATAGTAATGGTCTGTTATGAATTTTTAAAAAAAATAATATATATAAAAAGTTACAGATATAAAAAGAGGCTTAAATTACTTATATTTAATCAAAACAAAATATAAAAGAGTTGAAAATAAAAGTTTGTAAGGTTCCCGATTCGAACCCGAGTAGAGTGAAAAGGAAAAACTTCTCTAGCCACGACGATGAATCTCATTCCATTATTTCATTATCTCTAAAACTATTTAATAGGAAAAGATATAAAACACTACTCTTCAAACATGTATAAAGTAGTATTAATATGCTTAAAACATTAACTTAATTATTTAAGGTTGGACCTGATCTTTAATCCTACACCGGTTAATGATGCGATGGGAGAAGTTTTTCTTTTGTTATTGTACGTTGTGACGGAGATAACACAGGTAGAAAAAGAAAATCACAATGGCTATAACTTTTATGTAAAAACACTAAACCATATACCATGGTAGAGAGATGTTCAAATAAGAAGTTTAGTTTGGCTAAGAAGTCATCTCAACCATTAGATCTTCAATTAAATGAAGGTCTATGGCTGTAATTTATCCTTTGTAAATTAGTAACTAGGGTTTAAAATTTAAAAGGCATAGAGGGGCAATTAGGTAAATATGTCACAACCCTTCAAAACCCCCAATCCGTTCCCAGCCTCCAAATTCGTTTTTTTTAACAAACAACTTTGATCCACCATAACCTGATCAATTCTCAAAGAAAATTCAAGTCGTAACTTGCATTGAACTCGTGACATATATAAAATCTAACTCATAGAGATCCATATTGTATACGTTTTGATCAGGTTATGATGATGAACAAGAAGAACAAATGTTGCGACGTTTTGCTTTAATAAAATTTAAAGAACTTCAATCATAATTCGATCAAATCATGAATGAAATCGAAATTGATCAAGTGAGGGAAGTTGATAAAAATGTCAATTTCCTGAATTGCTCCCTCCTTCCCTTTTTTTATATGCCACATGTCATCTCCTAAACTCTTCTTAGCCAAAACAAACTTCTTATAATAACCTCTTTCTATCATGGTAATATAAACCGGTTAAGGGAAGCTTTTTCAAAACCAATAAGAAAAAACAACCAAAAAAGGAAGAAAACGTTTGAAGAAAAAGCTTATGTAATCATGACTCGAACTAAGCGGTCGAAGTAGAATTACTAAGCAATTACCCTAGATGCATGTTTGATTATTATATACAAGAAAAAGTATTACATAAACCAGTTTGTAACCGAATGAAATAAACCAATGAGATTTTGAAAGTGTGTTGTAGACCCAATGTAAAGCATGCGTCCTAATCGTGCTCCAAACCAAGAGACCTGTGAAAGACATGCTATGTGGGTCAGCGCAAAGGCTGGTGAGTTCAAAAAGACATAATGTAAGAATCAATGTTTGAACCAATGTTTGAACCAATGTTTGAACAACGTAATCATAATTGTATTAGTAGCTAGCTAGGCCAAAATCGCTATCACTATGTGCCGCAACCGAAGCATGACTGTTTGTGTTTGTAATGCCTTCCCATCATCGTCTAACACGAACGATGATGATATTGTCTAGGCTAATGTTACACACGTTCGACATCCAGTCGAGTTAGAGCGACTAACGCGGGTGAGGTTTGTCAAACCCAGTAGTACTACTCAATATAACCACGCTTTCTCATAAATTACGGTCCAAAAATGTAAGGAATTCAAATATGTGTTATGTTCGCACATACGTGATCAGCTATACAATTATATTACCAGAAATGTTTGTAGCATGCTTTTCTCTCTCAAGGAGATACTTAGAGTGAACAATGTTAGAGAACTCACCTTTGAGAGCTCGGCAAGAAAGTTTAAAATGAAACACAACCAGATGACTTCCTAAGAATCACCTAAATGAGAGTGCGTGTGAGATATCAGTGTATGAACACTTAGACCGACTCAATCGATCCTGACGACACGTTGTGACATATTAACGATTGTCTTTGTTTGTTTAGGTTAGGTTTCTATGCTTAGCATGTTCCATAAGTGGCAATCACAGAATATCATATACTGGAGTCATAATGCGTCAATCATTTAACAATGTTCTAGCATGCATGTAGATCACATGAGAACGTTAAGGTGTATAGTCCTTAGTTAACCCATTAACTCAAATAATATGTATTTCATATATAATATGCATCTCATGTCCAACCCTGAATCATACAAGATTTCATGCAATGATTTTCCCTTTAAACAAATTAAACTCAACATAGTCATTGCAATGATTTACCATCACAAACAAGGTTCCTAAGATTGCTAAATTCATAGCTCTTCACATCAAGTTAGGTTCCCAAATTTTATGTACAGTATCCTACACGTGTCATGGTCAGTATCCATCAGGGGTATCAATAAAGAACCTAGCTTAACATGGCCAATTAAATTAAGTTATCAATATGTTCCGGAAAGTAGGGTTGTTTGCACATTGAACTTGTGGTGGCAGAATGGAGGTCGAAACCTCTATGAAACTGAGTGCCACCACCTGGGTTTGAAAGTTAACACACTAAGGTTTATTTCAAAAAAAGAATCACTCAATTCCGTTAAGAATTACGTGAGTTATAGTGTCTCGAAGTTAACACAAAAACTTAAAACTTGATAGCAAGCTGTAAAAAAAAAAACGTGATGTAATTGGGTTTGTTTAAAATTTCTTTTGATCAATATTTGGAGTTCTAAAACTCATAAGATTGTTACCAACCCTAGTTACCATCCATAACAGCAATAATACTGATTATAATCATCAAAAGTCATCATCTAGATCCTCAAACGTTGCAACAGTACACACCTAAGGACAATAATGATACATGGACTTAAGTTTGCGTCAAGCATGTATTCCATGAGATTTGTATAAACCTAAAACATGTAGCATGCCATAATATTCACACCACAACAATCATAACACTACAATGATCGTGAATACAAAGAACCCGGCCGTGGTCAACCCATTAGGGTTTTCGAAACAAGAACCGTACACGAGATGGGGCTACCTTCGGTTGTTGTGGATTTTGTGCGTTCCTCGTGACTGTCTCGACGCGACCAGGTTGTACCCGCCCCCTTGCAACCTCCAAACTTGAGTGAGATTGTGTTTAGGGAGGTTTTGTGTTTGCCGTAAATGAGGGAGAGGGTGAGCAATCGTGGCCGTAAATAGTTGAGGGTGGGGGTCAAGGAGTTGTGAGTCTGTTTAGAATTTCATGGGTTGCATGTTGAGACTTTTTATCAAATTCAAGGTGCCATCCATGGATAAGAATTCATATCACAAGTTTGTTTAATCTGCGTACTTTCATAGAAATTCTTAAGTGAATTTTTTTTTTTTTTTTTTTTTTTTTTGTAATGGTCCAACGATTGCTTAATTTATAACGTTCGCAATCACATAGTTTATAAAGTTTATAAATTATGTTGCTTGCATGCGCTCGTTGCACAATCCCTAAATATTGTTCATAATTTAAGAACTACATACATAATAACATGAAATCGTGTCCACATAAGACAGGTTATCATAGAGGTTACCTAAAATCGCGTAATTGCAAATAGCACAAGTTATGTTAGACCGTGTCGCATGCAAGTCACACCGTGTCATAAATTATATGTTATAATAATTTATGTTCATTTGCTTATCGTTTTCTTAATTAGTCATCCAACATTCAGGACCGACTCGTGTGTGAATGCTCGTAGACTCAACGACACCTCTAAGAACACTTGTAGATGTATGAATGCACGTGTGTTCAAAATAAAAAGGTTCGTGTTTGTCTGGAATTACCTAAATTTTCCGGTGTCAGAGAAATTCCACTCCAAACCCGTAACATCTCGTTTCAACCGTTTTGACAAAACCCGACCCGTTTTGAACTTTCAATCATTTTAAACTTTCGGTTTAACATTTACTAGAAGAATTTCATGTATTTGCTAAATTATGTTTTCCAATAATGGTTTTGGATGTTCCATAATCATTTAAAAAAAAGATTTAATTGATAAACTTTTGGATTAATTGATTTCCTTAAAACGAAGATAAGACAATTTGCGGTTCTTATGCAATTTCGGTACGCGATTGGTCATTTATCGGTATATCACATGATTGGGTCTTGTAAACCATGGTTCGGATCGTTTTCAAGTCTAGAACAAGATAGAGACGGAAATATGTCATTCAATATGTGTGCAATGATTACAAACCGAAAAAGTATACATCGTTAAGCTCTGGGAGAGGTTAGACATACATCTCCTCTCACACATAGACCTCTTAGACCAAATGAACAAAACTTAAGTTCCTCAGCAAACTGACAGCTATTTATAGGTGGTCACTGCCCGACGAACCAGCCAAGCAACGAACCGTTGGTTCGCTGCTCACGGGCTCTTGGTTCGTGGCCTGGTTTGTTGGTAGTCTAACACAACATAACTTTTGTTCTATTTGCGAGTAACGACCTCATAGGATTCTTGCTCTAACAAATTCCCCCTTGGACATTACTGTCGAATGTAGGTCTTGATCTTCTAGCAATCTTCAGTCAACTTGTTATGGACGCTTCAACATCAGCAAACTCCCCTTGGACTGAAATTCAGGAATGTAGACAACAATTTGCAATCTTGTAAAATCATCACAACCAATAAGTTTCTCCTTGCTTCAAGCACATCCACGGTGAGAACACTTCAATCACCTAGTGGGACACTTCAACCACCAAACATAACTTCAAGCATATCTTTGGTGAGATCACCTCAATCACTGTGATGACGGATCACTTCACTAATTGTCATGAATAAAAAACAAAATCCACAAACATCATTGTCATCCATGAATTATTGATTGCCTTGAATATTAACTTTTCAATTATGAATCATTGAAATTTGAAACTTTTAGGGTCCCACTTTTCCCCTTAAATAAGTGAAATATTCAATTCTTTAACTTTCTTCAGGTTGTGTAGACAAATAGTCTCTGATAAACGCAATCCCATAGACGCAATCTATCAGATCTCTTAGATGCCTCAAAGTAATAATATCCATGTCTCAGAATCTCTGTCCATCTTTAGAAGCACGTGTTTTTGAATCCCTCTCCTTCATAAAAAACAATGACTACCCATAAAATGTTTTCTTTATGAATTTCGACAACTAACCCGCAAAAAGTACCGGAATCTAGAAGTTCTTCAATTTTATTTTAAGAAGATAAGACGAATTTTTTAAACTTAAAACAAACCCAAGTATTTTCTTCCTTGAATTCTTCACATCGCCCACAGTTATTAAATCATGGGTAATTCAACTAACTAATTTGATCTTTGAAAAATCGTAATCAAAAGTAATAAGTCAACAAGCTGATCAATGAACCAAGATATCAGCAAACCAAAGCCCATTAAACCAATGATCAACGAACCAATTAGTATCCAACGAAACGATGGTTCGGCGAAATAACTGCCACGAACCGTAAAATAACCGTCATGAACCATGACATGAAGATCCTCGGTTCGTTCAATGAGTTTCATGGTTCGGCGGATATATTTCCCGGTTCGGAGGATAAACATACACTAGGCGGACCAACACTATCAAGCAACGAACCAACACTCAATTTCTCTAATTCACTCCAGATTCAGATTTTTGTCGAATTTCTTCACTCAATCACTACTGTTAGGTGAATAGATGATAAATGAAGACGCAATTGTGCTCAAACTCAATCAAAAGTCACAGATTTGCACCTAAACTCTCATTTAACGTCTCAAAACGAACCAGAATGACTTGAAACAGAACCAACGGCTCTGATATCAGTTATAAAATCTTGGTTTTGATTGTTTTCAAGTCTATAACAAGATAGGGACGGAAGTTTATCATTCAATATGTGTGGAATGATTACAAACGAAAGAAGTATACATCGTTAAGCTTTGGGAGAGGTTGGATAGACCTCTCCTCTCACACATAGACCTCTTAGACAAAATGAACAAAACTTAAGTTGCTCAGCAAACTGACGCCTATTTAAAAGTGGTCACTGCCCGATGAACCAGCCAAGCAATGAACCGTTGGTTCATTGCTCATGAACCCTTGGTTCGTGGCCTGGTTCATTGGCAGTCTAACACAACATAACTTCTATTCTATTAATCTATTCGCATAGTAACAACCACACAAGATTCTTGCTCTAACAAGTCTAGGGTGTCAATTTGAGTATTTTATGAGTCTAATATCCCTAAATAACATCACAAAACATCACACACTAAGTTAAGTCTCGAAACATTGGTGTTAATAAAAAAGTGATACGCGCGCAAATTTGCTTGCAAACATGTTATATGGAATTAAGTGTTTAATGTATTTTGATGCATGGCATGTTTATATTCATTTTTATTGTGTTGGTGGTGGTTGTGATGATGGGAAATTAATAAATGGTGAAAATGGAGAAAACCACAGTCGAAAATGCCAAATAGCAAAAAATTAAGCACGAAAACTGAGCAACCGACCGAGGTAGGTCAATTCTGGGCGGCTCACGGATCGCAAGCGCCTACGACGGTGACCTTCCCACGGTCCGCGAAGGTTTCCTGATGGGCCAAAACCTTCTTTTCGCATTATTTATACGATTTAACCCCATTTTTCCTCATTCTCATCAACCCTAAACACCGTATTGCTGTCTTTGCTCCTGTCCCATCATCATACATCATCATCTTGGATAAATCTTGCCCTTTTTTATGGATCTAAACTCAAACCCATCACCATATTAATCATTTTCATCCGATAAGTGTTATTTCATGTTTTACTTGAGTTTTTATGCTTAAAGATTTGATTTTTATGATAGGTTGGGTGTGATCTAAGTGTCGCATGTGATGATATGTGTAGTTCTATGTTGTATGATGAAAAAGATTTGATTTTTGTGCATGAAAGTTGATGTAAGATAATGTTGACGTTGGATCTTGCATGGTTAGTTATAAACATTATGTTTTGATGCATGAATGTTGATAAAAATACTACATGTTCATTAGATCTAAGTATTAGAATGATAAAGTAGCTACCTTGATGATGTATGCTCAATAAAGATTGTATTCTTGTAACCGAGCAAGCATGTTTATGTATAAAGATGATGCCTTGATGATTGTGTTGCTATAAAGTTGGTGAATTTACATAAGATCTTGCATGAATGTCGTTAAAGTATGAATTTTGACGATGAATATGCGATAAAGTTAGGAACTTTGCGTAGGTCAATGCATGTATCGTAATAAATGTTGAGTTTTGATGATGATCGATAGTTAAGTGTGTACCTTGTTGGTTTATTTTTCATGCGACATGAAGTATAGAAACTCGATAAATTAATACTCGATTATTTAATAAACTCTCTATGATAATATTTTTACGGGTCCCGACTTGGGTATAGGGTGCTAAATTAATAATTCGCTAAAATTATAAGATAATACATTTTTGATAATTTCTTTAGACCCCATATAAAATATAAATTAATAATTCCTTATATATAGAATATTACATGAATGATTTATGAAGGTTTCTTGAAAAATGACTCAATTGTCTTTTGTTTTTTGTTGAAATCAATTTCCCCTTGAATCTCGTCTCTAATTTTTCTTAGCATGGTAAGAACTTCTGGTGTTGTTTTCTCATAGCTCAACAAGAAATTGTTCAATGTGATTGCCGCTTTAATAGCTTCGATTCGCGAAGGGGGCTCCATTGTAGAACTTTCATCATCTTCTTCATCGATATCATCTTTATTAATTCCAATAACGCTTTCATTAATTTCTTCATCAGTCAACAACTGCGCAACTACATTTTCTTCTGGGTGAGTCCGAACATCTTCGACATCCATTGCATTGCGATAACCCAACTCTTTGATCAAATTTTGGAGTTCTTGAGTGCTTTCACCACCTTCATATGAGTTCTCAAAAGTCATGTTATCTGTTGATCGAAGTTTACAATGACGAAAGCAGTTCGCAATTGTATTTACACGAACATCCATAGTCCATGCTGAAATTGCAAGATTCATTGCATCTAATACATTTATTTTTGCTGGATTTGGAACCCCTAATTCATAACCCTCCAAAAGACTTCTATAATATCGACGACGATAATGCATCTTAAAAGCTCGTATGATCCCTCCGAATCTCGTCTGTCATTGTTGTTTTTTTCACACCTTTAAGATGGGAAGCCATGTTGTGTGTATGATTTGTTTGTGTTGACCTATTTTGATCTTGTATTTATATAGAAAATATTTTGAATGTCCATAAAGTGATACATTGAACACAAGAAGCATAATAAGGTGGGAGATTGAAGGTTTCTTACAAATTGGGCCGTTCATTTGATATACATGCATTGTATACAATAATTAAATGGAAGCTTGAAAGGTGTTTGGAAACTAAGTATTCTACTATAAATTAATAAAATATTAATTAATATATAAATTAATAATTATTAATTTATCGATTAATTAATAACTCTTTTAATTAATAAATTTTGGTGGTCCCAAATGTATTATTTTATAGAGGTTCTACTGTATGTGCAATTTCAATGCTGGACATGTGATACAAATTAGATCTTTACGTGGAAACATGACTACTACGCATGAAATGTTTGTCTCAACGTATGATTATCAATTATGCGTGTAATTCGATAGTGATATATTGTTTAGACTTAATCTTGGTCGCATGAAATGTGCTACTTGTTTGTGATCCATACGTAGTGTATACGTGTTACATTAACAATTAGTGACATTCACTTAATAATCACCAATGTGTAGCCGAGTCAACTTGGTCAATGTATCGTTGTTTGTATACAACAGGGCATCGGGTCAACACATCATACACTTACACATTTGTGCGTCATAGGTGAAGTTTATTGACGTGTGTTGAGGTGTACTAAAAAAAATATGGCAATTTTTCTTCAATCTTTTTAGCAACTTGAAGCTTTTAAATTTATAATACATGATTTACTTGACAACTACCATTTCACCACGTTACACGGGCAAGTGCACCCATCGTGGGCAGTATAGTAGTGGTAAGTTGAATCGGGGTCGATCATGACACAATGAAAAATGAGATCTCCCAATACTCAAACTTTGTTAACGTTTAACCAGACTCTATCTTTTTATTTTTAGAAAATACGTTTAGTATATATATATATATATATATATATATATATATATATATATATATATATATATATATATAAAATGGGTATTGAGGTTTAGGTAGTCATTGTCAATATTGATTGGAGAAACATACCATTAACTTGAAATCGAGTTGTTACTTTACGATTTTGCTTTAAGATTATTTATCAGCAGAAGACCAGCCACCTTTCGGAATCTTAGGCTGATTCACCATCTCCACGATCAACCGTCTATGAGGAGTACGAAGGTCGTGGGAAGGTGCCACTAATAAACAAACAAAGTGGTGTAATGCCATTTACTTACGGGGCCCCTCAAACCGGCGACCTATCGTACTCGACACACAGTCATGAACCAGCAGGGGAACAACCCTGCGTGCCGAATTATTTTATTATGAAATTGACTTTCAAGGGACTCTAGTCCCTTTCATTTGCACCTAGCTCTCCGCATGTGTACGTCCGACGTAACCAGAGCCAAGTTCTCAAACACGTACCATCTCGGCTTCCATGAAGTGATAAAATATTACCAACCCTCATTCCCTACCAAATATGTAACACCTTGTTAATTCCGGTAAATCAGGGGGAAATTTTTCAATTAATAAACTGGACTCGGTAAGTCCAGTTAGGCCCGTTAGGCCCATTAAGAGAATTGTGGCCCATCAAAGGCCCAATCCATATACTCGAGGTCCGGATAATTCGTTATAAGTATTTTAACGATTCGTTATGAAATACAAGGTGTTGCGGATCGAGAAACGATGAAATCGGTAAACGGGACTGTTACGCGACATTAACCGAAAAGGATTCATTTAATTATTTAAGATGGCTTAACCGACTCTGTGAAGTTATAAGTATTTTTCTGAGTATTCACAGAGGATTACAGTCATAGAAATATATTCGGTTCGTAAAACGGAGATAAACGAGATTCGTGTTAGATACACACTTTATACCGCCCGTTCGATCGAATATTTATCAGATTATATATAATCTGTCATTTTAAGTATTCTAAGAATATTTACGAGGCTTTATAATATTCCAGTCACTCGGGATTTATTGTAAATTAATTACGGGACATTCAGTATTTAACGTTTTAGTTATCGCGGTATATGACTGATCGTTTGGTTGTGAACCACTCAAATCTTATCCATATATAAAAGGGTTATTTAACCCATTTTATTTCACTTGAACCAAATACCACACACACACAAGTGTGTGTGTTCGAGAGTTACAGCCACAAAAGGGGCTCTCCCATGTTTTTCCGGCCACCGGAATCCGGCCGATCACCGGCAGCGAACGGCGGTCCGACGGCGGCGACCTCCATCAAACATCTCGCTGCTCTCTCTCTCTCCCAGTTCGACTCTCTCTCTCTCTCTGATGCGACCAACAGCAGCAACGCTGCTCCCCGTCTTCCGTGGGCGGCGGGTAGGGATGTGCCAAACACCGGCGGCGGGTGACGAATTCGCGGCGGTGACCTCCCCATTCGCTTCAAATCGCCTCCCCTATCTCTCTCTCATGTACAAGCTGAGACCCAGGAGGGTCGGACCAAGCCGCGAACGGCGTCGGGAAGCGGCAACAGCCGCGCTAGGCGGCATCGCCGCCGCTGCTTCTCTCTCTCTGCCCTCTCCGGCGACGGTAAGGGTTTTAGCCAACTATTCTTTTGATTTTCAGTTTATCATCATCCTAAAACCTCCGATCTATTCATGCATGTACAGATCTGAGTTGTGTGGTGAAGTTATGATGATGATGGATGGTGGTTCGCGGCGGTGGTAGCTCAACCGGCGGCGGCCATGGCCTCCGGCCGCCGGTCAGATTATAGTGGTGGTGGTGATTGGTTATCTTGAGCATGGAAATGTATTCGGTGATGTTTGGTTACAATTTTTGGAGGGTTTTGAGTTAACTCGGTACCGAGTCAACCGAGTCGACTCGGTAAACAAGCTGGTCAAAAGATTTAGATGGTCAAACGATGTTAAATTTAAAAACCGAGCTTACAGTATTGTTCGTGACGAAAAATCTTGCGGGATAGACTACTTATTCATCATTTTTGGTGTCGGGTCAAGAAAGTCAAAGAAAGTCAACCGGTCAAACCCGTGACGAATCTGGTCAACATTTTTGAATGGTCAATCGAGGTCAAATCTGGAAACCGAGCATGGATTATTGTTCGTGGTGAAATTCTACTTGGAATGGACTATTCGCTCGTCGAATTCGGATGTGTTTAGCATTTTCGGTTAACCGGGTTCGAGTCTGTGTACCGACCGGAGGTATAACCATGTTCGCTATCTTGTTATTGTTTTAGTAGTATTGTGTACGTCGTGTGAGGAACGTTCTGTCAAATAGAAGTATTATTGTTTATAAAACATTGATAACAAGAAAAATATATATAAAGCTTTATTATGATTTTATGTAATAAACTTATGATTTCATGATTAACAAAGTTATGATCTTACGATGACAAAGCCATGATTTTATAAAAACTATGATTTTATGCTATATAATACTATGATTTCATGTGAGGTAAACCTTAAGTTTATATAAATGAAGGTATGTTTTAAGCTAATAGAAATTATGATTTCATGTAAACTACAAACGGATAAATATATATACAAAACCTATGATTTTATGTGAAGTAATATTATGAATTATTATTAACAATTTATAATATCATGTGAACTATAAGATGGATACATATATATATATAAAATCTATGATTTCATGCAAATAATATCATGATTTTATGTGAAATATGAACGAGTAAACTCCTGCATAAAAGTTATGATTTTATGTGAAACGTAAATAGATAAATCTATATCTAAAGGCTATGATTTTATGTAAATCATAAATAGATTGATATATACATAAGTTATGATTTTATATAACATTTGAAGTATTATAAAACATAACCCGTTCGAGACTCGAGTGATATCGTATAATTCAGATAATATGTCAAACAAGCCACACGACCGTTATGTCACTAAAGGCATACGACCGTGTTCGGCAGGAACTGTTTAATTAGAGATTGACAGATAAATTACGATCATAACCAGGTTTAGGCCATACGACTGTATTGGGACATCCGGTTGTATTGGGACCTCAACTTGCGGACGTATCGTATTGTTTAAGGCACGGAGCACAACCGAGCCTAACCAGTATTTTTACTGTGTTAAATTTAAGTGTACCTATACTTGTTTAGGTCAGTGGATTCTCCAAACTTAACATGACGTTAAGCTTTGTCTAGGCATTGCATCTGTGACATCTGTGGATTGTACGCAATCCTATCCGTATGACTTGATACTTCGAAGATCTGTGAGTCCTCTGACTTCCCTCATTAGTTAACTGTTTGAGATCGCATTTATGTTCTGATGTATTTGTTATATCTGTTATGATTATCATGTCGAACACTGTGAGTCGGAATGCCCTGTGTGGGTCATTATAGACTTTCTGGTCATTAAGGTTGAGACCACTAGGCATATAAGAGATTATGACGGCCGTTATAGTTGAACGATCCATATTCACCCGGATCCTCTAGTATTAATTTACTAGGGGGAATATGTGCTTATATGTTGAACTTAAAAACTACTCGTAGAGGGTGTTCGGCTACGCGCAACGAGCCCGTAGAGTATATGAGTGTTGACCTTGGGTGCGGTATGATATATTTATAACCTGTATGTGTTGAAAACTGTTAATGTAATGATGGTAGTTAAGACTCACCAACAACGTTTGTTGTTGACACTGTGTTGACTTATGTTGCAGGTAAGTGTGTGCAGGTGATGATGTATTTGTACATGAACGTTGGGGTACTGGCTGTGGCTATCTGTTTTGAGCTTGTACAATTTTAACTAATGTACGTATGTTGTTCAGTGCATGTTATGACTACAATTCCTTGATATATGTATCATTTGCTTGTTCAGTCCTGGGTCTATCCGGGGCTATCGATTCCATTAGGTCGGCTATGAGGTGTTTAGTACATCCTCGGTGAGAGTCGATCTAAGGTTTCTATGTGAGGACTGGACGTCCGTGTTGTTGTATGTGTTATTCTGTTGTTGGTGCCTAGTGAACTGATACGGACAGCCGGTCCCACACCCTCCCCCGCACCTGGCAGGGGGCGGCGGAGGGGGTGTTACAAAATACTTTCAGCCCGCACCGGCGTGGTCAGTCAAGTTTGCTTACATAGACATAAGGACCTCGATCGTATCATGTAGCATGAGACGTGAGTCACCTTTCGGATCATGCATCCTCCCCCGGCCGGGTGTCACAAGTCCGACCTTTGGGATTTCGACTCCCAAATGGTCTGTAATATGAAGAGCACGTTTAGTTTAGAAAGCCAATAATAAACTTTCAATAAAAAGGGTTTGCATAAAGTCATTAGACACACCTTAAACAACTTTATAAAGACAACTCAAAAAATCATTAAAAGTTGGTTACCTCCAATTAAGTGTAAGAGTTGATTTATTCTTGATTAGCTTAAAGATGTGCTAGGTAGTAAACGAAGAATTTTATAGAAAAAATGCTTTCATTTACTAATGCTGGTTATAGTTCTTACAGACTCCGACATACTTAAAGACTCGAAACCGCCAAGTGGCTTGACTAATCTAAAAGTGGGAGAGGAGAGGAAATAATTGAGCGAATTGAAAAGTGGTGGAGGCTGGCTTTTATAGGCAAGTCGTCTGGACAGGCACGGGTCGTGCCCTGCTTGGCATGGGTCGTGTTGTGTCAAAGACTTTGATCCATAAATCTTCCTTCGTCAGTGGAGCGGGGCGTGTTGAATGGGGCGCAGGTTGTGCCGTGTCAGAAGCTTGATCTCCAAATCTCGTGGCATCAGAGGCGCAGACCGTGTTGAGTTGGGAACAAGTCGTGCCATGTCAGGAGGCAAAGAGTGTCATTAGAAACACGGGGTTATGCCGAATCAGGCGAAGATTCTGAGTGTTCGGGTCGGGCACGGGGCGTGCCGGGCTGGGCACGGGCCGTGCTAAGGCTGGTTTTCCCCAAAGTTGGCATTTTCTTCACTTTTCTGCGAGATTATGCTTCTTTTTGTATTTTAGCCTCAGAAAACCTGAAAAACTAAAAAGAAAACAAAATCGACTTGTTTTGATGTTAGTAGTTAGGTTTATTCCCTATAAGTGAGTAAATTTGATAATTAAAATATGTATAATTTATTGTTTATCATTTATTCAAATCACTAACTCTTGAAGCTTTCGGCTTATTCATATCTCGCTCCCAAGGTGAGTATTTATAGCCCATTTTCTCTATTGTTTTGGAGTGTAACATGTACGTTGTTTTCTACTCAAACTCTATATATTTTTCCCTAAAACTCCATGCGAAACTCTATGCTTGTTATGTGTGTTCTAGTATGTTTGAATTATATGCAGTTATTGTAGTATGTTAAAATTGTGTGGATTATTGTTTTCGGGATCAACCTCAATTTCAATGTTCTACCTCTACGCGTAATCATTAACATACCGAGTTAGGGTTACAACATTAGAGCTATTGGTTTAAAAGCCGACCTGACTTGACTAGCAATTGCCGTTGGATGATTGGAAACCTAATTATCAAGGTTTGATTACGCTCTATTATTTGATTTATTTCATTACTCGTTTGTCATACTCAATGGAATTATCACTGAACACATGGATCACATACTTTACATATATGTTATGCACAAAAACCTATGTTACTCACCAACTATTCATAGTTGACCTTTACGTTGTAAATGTTGCAGGATATGATGTTTGAGGTGAATAATTTCGATGTTGACACTTAGGATGCCTGATGACTTAGTTGAGACATTAAAAGTAGTTATTTATGTTGTTGTTTGTTTGGCTTATCACTGGATTTGTGTTACCCTGTTTATCCATGAAATGGGTTTGATTAAAATTATCGCAACCATAATTTAGTGTTGCATGCAACTATGCATCTGAACAATCCTCACTTCTGATGTATTCTGACATCGGTTGTGGTGTGACAAAACCCGGATACTGAATACTTTAATAATGTATTTTTACACTTAAGTTTCTCTTTCTTTTGTTTTTTCAAGAAATGTAACTCGGTAGTTTGCTTTTAATTATTTTAATTAAACAAAAGAATACATTTTATTGAGTTTATTTTATGTTCCTAAATACAAACAATAAACATAATAAAACCCCCCACGAACATACAGACACGACTCAAGACACCAAATAAGGAAGGCAGGCAATAAGTTGCGCCGCCAACCCCTTCTGAATAGCGAACCCAAGACGCGTAAAAACAACGTTCGTCGACCTAGGGGACGAAACGTTTCCCGACAAAACCTTTTGGACACGGCTAAGCGTATCCACTGCTTCCGGAGCGAGGTAGCTAAAAGTGTCAAACACGAAGGGAACAAACACATGTTGATTCTCGAGGCACGCTTTCTTGTGTTTATTCACCTTCCCAACAGCCGCCTTAGAGGCTGCCTGCCCAGCCATGAATGAGCCAGGTCTCAGCCTTGCCAGGGGAGAAACCCAAGTAAGGTCTACACATGCACGTTTCCCTCTCTACCACCCAAAAACCAGGATATCAGCCGGCTAGAGTGTTGAACGCCCATCCAAGGGATCCGACAAAAAATCGACTATGGCTTCCTTTTTGGCAGAGATCCCTGCTCTCTTGAAGATGTCGAATAGGACATCCCGCACCACGTCATGCCGATACTTGAAACTAGGGAGCTCTTTACAGTGCACAACATGTTCCCCAAACGAGTCTAAGCACGCCTTGTTACATACAGGGCATTTCTCATCGACGGGAGACAGAGGGATCATGAGGCGGTACTTGAGGACAACTCGATACTCGACCGACGACATGTGTTGCCCCAACCCGTCAATGGGGAGAGCGATGAGGAAATCCTGGGCATGCCGTCGACGGAGACACTCCCATACGGCTTTTTGCCTAACTGTCATGTCAAATGTGGCTTCCATATCTAGCACAATTTTACTAAAGAGGGCGCTCGCCAAAACATGTTGGGCTTTTGGTGGGGCGGTGTCCTTGTTAGTGAAAAACCGAATTTTAGACCGTTTTTTGTCGGCTGACCAGTTCGGTTAGGAACCTAACCAGTTTTAGGCTAGCATTTTTAGGTTCCCCAAACCGGTTTTAAACCTAGCCGGTTTGGTTAATAGCTGGTTTTTTTCGTTGACTAAAAAACCGTCGTTTTTTTCTCGTTGACTAAAAAAACCGTCGGTTTTTTTCATAACCGGTTAACAGTTTGGGCATGTCTACCGTTTATAATAGCAACGAGCGAGCCAACAAATGAGTCACGAGTCGAGCTGATCATGGCTCGGGCTTGATTCGTTTACGAATGAGCCAATTTCGAGTGATCTTTTTTCGCGTGAGTCTCAATCCCTTTGTTACACCATAAACGAGATTATTTTATCTGTTTTTAACGGCTAAATGTTACCTTTCAACTCTACGTTTCAAGTGAGACTCGAACACAACACTTCTAAGATGAAGCTTTACACATTTATCTCTGGACTAAGCTACTAGTTTCGTACGAAATTATTTTATCTAATAATAAATATAAATATAAATGCATAATTTGCTCGGTAGCATCGATTGTATGCATTGGGAATGGAGAAATTGTCCAACAAAATATAGAGGACAATATAATCGGGGTGATCATCCAAAGCCAGCGATAATACTCGAGGCAGTTGCGTCACAAGAAATGTGGTGTTGGCATGCTTTCTTTGGTTTCGCCGGTTCGAATAACGACATAAATGTGCTTAATCAGTCACCATTGTTCACGAACGAGTTGCACGACATTGCTTCAAAAGCTCCTTTTTGGGTTAATGGTCGACAATACAAGCGTGGCTATTACCTTGCCGATGGTATATATCCCACTTGGTCTACTTTTCTGAAGGCGTATACACATCCATATGAAATCAAGGAGAAGTAAATGAAGAAGATACAAGCGGGTGCAAGAAAAGACGTCGAAAAAGCGTTTCGTATGTTAAAATCTAAGTGGGCGATAATTGATCGGAAAAGCACGCCCAGTGGATAAAGATTTGTTGGAGAATATCATGTACGCTTGCATGATACTTCATAACATGATACTCATAGATGAGGGCATGACTATATCACCGGTACACATTCCTGATCCTCCAGTAGAGTCGGTTGTCGATGAGGATGTGTATTTGGAGATACGGGATAGCGATACATGCTTTAGGCAAACATGGATGTCGTATTAACGTAGGCAGAGCTAAACGTAGATGTTCCAACAAAGATTGTATGTTGTTTTAAATTGAAAAATAATATGGTGTTTGGTTATTTATTTTTTATTTTAGAAATTTGTAATTTTTTAAAGCTTTTTTTTATATTTTTAGGAATTTATAATTTTTTTTTAATTTAATGAATGTTTTATTTTTATGTTGTAGTGAATGTTTTAATTTTATGTTGTGTTTAATTAAAATGTTTTAGTTTTTAAAAAAGGTTAAATAATATAAAAAAAACTAATTTACGAAGTTTGCCTTAACCAAAGTTTGTCTAAATCATACCCTCTCTAAAACACGTAAAAGTTTATACTTTTTTCTTTTTCTTAATATTAGTACCCTATTGGTTAAAAAGTTTATCTAAAATTTTATTTTATTATTATTATTTTTTTTTCCTAAACCATATGGTACCCTAATGTGGAGTTTCGTAACATACTTTAATGCCGCATTTTGTTCTGCTACATATGTATTATATGTATTTAATGTAATCGTAGTCTGAAAAATAATTCTCAGATCCCAATAACGACGGGGTGGAACTGTCGCTAACATCCTTACGGGTTGTCGCTTTGCAGATTTCGTTTGGTCGTTGGTGGCTCAATGGTGCAAGTTACCGAGTATGTTTTTCTTCTCCACAAAGGATGCGGTGAATTTTCATAAGAACGGCAACTTCTCCTCTTGGAAAGCGGACGCTATACAAACGGTATGTTTGGCGACTTGTTGGTGCATTTGGATGGAAAGAAATAGCGTGATTTTCAAGCAAAAGGTTCCCTCGGTGCATTATGTGTTCAAGGAAATTAAAAGTTAGAGCTTTTTGTGGATGTCATCTAGGTATAAGGGGTCGTGTATTGATTGGAAGTCGTGGTCAAAATTCTCGATGTAATTTCCCTTCCTTTGCTTGTTTTGGGGTTCCCTAGCTCCTTGTTAGGGGCCTCTTGTTTTTTCTTTTAATGAAAGTTGCCGTTCCAAAAAAAAGAAAGGTTAACCTTTCTTTATTAACTATTTTTAATTTAATTAAAAATATGTCAAATGAAAAAAAAAAAGAAGAAGCACGTTTCACGTGTATCTTTATTAATGGTAATTTTTTTATTTCCCCACTGAAAGATTTGAAAATCATTTTCAAAAGAAAACTCATTCATAAATAAGAAACCCCTATTTTAGTTTAAAACCTTATGTTTTTTATTACATATGAGACTTGAATATGTAAGAAATAGGTTCACTTTTATTTAAAGATAAAACAACAATAATCATAATAATAATACTCTTGTTACTAAATACGAAATGTGGTGTCGTAAATATCGTAATACAAATAAATTACTAACAACATAGTAATTGAAATTAATATATCAAAAGCATAAAAGATTCAAACAAACGATTCTTTCGTTCTTGATTCATCAACATATGCTTTGACAACGTGTTTTATAACTCTTGATACTTGAAGATATTCTATGAACAAAAATGGTTCTTCAACCTTGTTATTCAACAACGTTTTCTTGATCCTCCACTGCTGTAATCATAAACAAACAATGTTAACGGTTATAGCTGAGGATTCGTTTTTAACACGGGTCCCTTAAAACAGATTTCGGGTCTCTACACGAGAACCCGTCTGTCTCTCGGATTACAACAGCGAAAGCGGTATGTATTGTCGGAGAAAATCACACACCTAAGGTTTCATTGATTATATGTATCTCTTAATTTGGAAAATATGAAAGTGAGAAGATAATATTTAAATAGAGAAAACGCTTATCTATAGTATTAAGAGATCTCTCTTATGAGATTTTAAGAACATGCATTGTTAAGTGTTTTTCAAATTGTCATGTTTTATTTACACTACAACTTATGTCCATTAATTTATATAACTCATACTGAATTAATATAATAAACTCTTCATTACATCTTCTCATTCATCACAATTTGAAAATTAGTGAATAATTAATTGTAACAATTAACAATTATCAAATAATTATTTGTAACTCAAACAATTTAATTACTATATTTTCCAGAAATCCCCCACTGGGGTAATTGGATAATGAAAGGTCCTCGCTTTCTGTATAGTTATGAGTCGTTCTCATAATACCATTTCAAACTACCACAAAGGTTTTTTTTTCCTTTAAATGGTCACTCCCCCCCCCCCCCCACCCCCACACACACAGACATTGCTTGCATTTCGGTAAGCTTCATTTAACATTACTTACGATCATGCTAGACCCTCATGATTTGAACAACATATGTATCAGTGAGGTCATCATGCTCAACTGAATTTATATTATTCCACAAGAGCTTTTGAGTTGATCTAAGCACCACATGCTTTTTCATAAGTTTGTTATCTAAAGCATCACATACTTGGAATAAATCTAAGTTAACATCTAGGACAAACCTAGAATTTGCAGAACTACCACACGAGTCTGTAATAACCTGTCCGGAAGAACCACACGAGTCCGGAACAACCTGTCCGGAAGAAGTCAAAATTACTAAAGACGTAAAAAACTATATAATATTAAATTTAATGATCTAGTCATTCAAGTTTTCCATAAGTTATATCATATTGCTTAGAGCGTATGTAGATTTTAATTTAACTTTGTCTATACACAAATCCATTATTATGTTCATGTGTATCTTGAATGTTATAGTTGATTAATCTCCAAAGAGCATCACAATCAACTAAGTACTAGTCTACCATCCTTTAGACTACAATACTTTAGTATGTGAACAAAAGATACATCATTTTGTTACTATATTGTAAAGTTTATTGCCTTGTTCCATTTCTTTATATTCTATTGTAATTATTTATTTATTGTAATTGTAATTCATAAATAAAAGTATATCATTTATTATATTAGACGAACGGTTCCTACACAAAATATACACTCCAATTCAATTTTTGAGATAGTTCGAAAGTTTATTTTTATTATTACAAACTACAGGTTGGTTAGTAAAGTTAAAATCCTTTCTATGTTCAAATGCTATGAAATACAATGTCGTAATTTAGCCATTGTTGTGAAACCCGCTTTGAACCGGCCGATTCGACCGGTTGAACCGCCGATCAAAGGCTAAGCCAGTTCGCGGATGCTCGGTCTAGTCTAATTTCGGGCTAATTTTTGACCCGACGGTTTTTACGGTTTAACAAGCCGAACCCGGATCCCAGCCACTAATTGAACAGGTTTTTAAAACTTAATTCTCACACTCACGCTAAATGATGAAGAATTTGATGCATACAACACGCAAATTTAGTTTATTTTTTGGATAATATAGTTTGACTAAAACTTATATTGATTTTTTTATAATTATAATTTATTTAGGACTTTATTGGTGTTTTTTACATATGTTGTGTTTGAAAGTTTATAAAGTGTATATTATAAACTAGGATAAAAGTCGCATGTTATACGAGTTGAATCATTAATATATATATATATATATATATATATATATATATATATTATGTATATATATAATTGATAATTCATGCATACGCTTCTTATTACCGGAATAACGTATTACATTATATTAAATAAACAACTAAAGTTATATTCATAATATGTTATTGGTGACTTTACTCTCTTTATAAAAAAATATATATATATATTTAAGGCATGTCTCTAGTTGTATATTTGAAAAATGCAAGATAAACGTGATCATGATTAAAAAAAACAATCAAACCCTCAATAACGACTAACATGAATTATGAATTGACAAACTTGAGACTTTAAGTCTGTATAAAAAGTTATATGAGTATAAAGTTTTTTAAATTTATAATGAACACAATTTAATTGTTGAGTAAAAATTCTAAATTATAATCAAAAGATTATAATATTATCAATAAAAAATGTTATGTTGATATACATTATAAAACTTACAATTGTATTAGTCGCGATGTTTAAGATTTTCAAATTGGATGAACATGGCTCATTTGATATGGTAGGAAAAACTATTTAATATTGGATATTATGAACATGATTTTTGTCGCTTATTAATTTCTCTATAAATAGTATCACCCACAACGCAACGCTGATTGAATTTGTAAAATAGTATTAGGTATTCATTAATTAAAAATTATTTATGATTTGCTCAATTATATTTAAAAACACACTAAATAAGTGCTTACTGGTATTTTATAAGTTTCTAAATATTTTTTAAACTGAAAATAATAATAGTTTAAAAATTATTTTTAAATAAAAGTAAGATGTAAATTAATATATGATTATTATAATCCTATAAATATAAATAGATAAAAATATATCATGATTATAAAATAAGATATAATTTCCAATAAAAAAGAATTTATTAGGGAGTAGATTTGAGAGGGAAAACTTTTGTGAGAATGAATTTAGTGTTGACATGTGTCAACAATTGTAATTGTTTATTAGAGTAGGAAGATTTACAGTTTTAAATAGGCAATCCAGTTCGACCTTCAGAATCAACAGGTTGAACATTTTTAACACATGGTCCGTTCTGATTTAGAAATCTGATTTCAAAACATTGAATTTGGCCATAAAAAGTAAAGTTAAAATGTCAACCTAACCCCGACAATTCTTTCAGAAAAATAATGAATTGGATTTACTAATTTGGAACTTAATGTTAAGGTATTTTTTTACAATTTTGAGCAGGTTAAATATATTGTTTTAGCAACAATAAAGATTGGATTTATTCCTTGGACATTTAATGTTATGGTCTTCTTTTATAATTAGCAGATTCGGTATATTCATAAGGGTGGGCGGTATACATGCCGCCACCCTCGGCATCACTTCGGCACCAACCATGCCGAATTCGGCATGTATACCGCCCCCCCCTCTCTCGGCATCGGCATGTTTGGGTTTGATTTGTGGCAAGTTTTTGCCGAGTGACGCCGAGCATTTTGTGACCGTTCAACGGTCATATTTTCGACCGTTTGAACAATTTTTTTTTTTATCAACTCCTCCACTATATAAATCCCTTCAAAACCAATAAATTTTATACACATTTCTCCTACACAAACAAAAACCTTTAGTTTCTTTCTCAAAAATCATGAATCGCCCTCGCCCACGCTATAAAATCCCACCCGAGCTTATGACTTCTTCTAGTAGTTCGAGCGATTCGGACAAGGACGCGATGAATTTCATGAATCTGTGTTATCGTGCTGTTTTAGACGAAGAATCTCGAGAGAAGAGCACAAGGACGAGTATTTATCGAGATCGTAGAGCAAGCCATGATCGTTTGATTGAGCTATATTTCGCCGACGAGCCACGTTTCCACGAAGGTATTTTTAGTGATAGATTTCGAATGTCTAAGAGATTGTTTAATCGTATCTTGCATGATATTGAGAGTAACTTCGAGTGGTTTACGACTCGTTTCGACGGGAGGGGGCGTCCAAGTTTCACTGCTTTACAGAAATGTACGGTAGCTATTCGTCAATTGGCAACCGGTAACGTGCCTGACGAATACGATGAGTTTTTAGAAATGTCCGAAAGAACATCACGTGAATGCTTACACTACTTTTGTGATGCTATAATTAGACTTTATAGAGATGAATTTTTACGTTCACCGACTAGCCATGATCTTGCTCGTTTATATGAGGCCCATTTAGAAAGACATGGCCTCCCTGGCATGATCGGTAGCATCGATTGTATGCATTGGGAATGGAGAAGTTGTCCAACAAAATATAGAGGACAGTATCATCGTGGTGATCATCCGAAACCAACGGTAATACTCGAGGCAGTTGCGTCTCAAGAAATGTGGTTTTGGCATGCTTTCTTTGGTGTCGCAGGTTCAAACAATGACATAAATGTGCTAAATCAGTCAACATTGTTCACAGACGAGTTGAAAGGTATTGCTCCGAAAGCTCCTTTTGTTGTTAACGGTCGGGAATACAAACGGGGCTACTACCTTGCCGATGGTATATATCCCACTTGGTCTACTTTTGTAAAAGCGTATACACATCCATACGCAATCAAGGAGAAGAAAATGAAGAAGGTGCAAGAGGGTGCAAGAAAAGACGTCGAAAGAGCGTTTCGGAGGTTGAAATCTAAGTGGGCGATAGTAGATCGAAAAGCACGACCAACAGACACAGCTTTGATGGAGAATATCATGTACGCGTGCATGATACTTCACAACATGACATTGAAAGACGAGGGCGCGGCTATTTCACCGGTACACATTCGCGATCCTCCAGTCCCCCCGACCGACACTGAGGATGTTTATATGGAGATACGCAACACCGAGACACACTTTCAGCTACGATTTGACATCACTGAGCATATCGCCAACAACTTGGAAGTCGTGCTAACTGAAGAAGAGCTGAATGCAAATCCCCCACCAGCCTAGATTTGTATTTTTTTTTTTAAAAATTGAAGAATAAATGTTGGTTTTTTTTTTAGGAATTTGGTAAAAAAAAATTATTTTTAGGACTTTGTAATTTTTTTTAATGAATTGTTTTATGTTTTTATTTTTATATTAAATGTGTTAGTTTAATTTTATTTGTTTTAGATTAAAAAGAAAATGAAAAAAAAATATTTAATCTATGCCTAAACCATGACTAAATGAGCATACCCCCTACAAAATCATCATTCTACATCAATTCTACATCAATTTTCTCTCTCCTGTTGGCATCATCCTATTGGTCCAATTTCATGCCTAACCCATGCCTTAGGCAAGCATACCTCCCACCCTAATAAATTAGCAACAGTCTTCTCAGGTACGTATTAATTGAACTACTTTAGGTATAATACTCAATAATCACATGTTTCTCTAATTTTGGTCAGGCTTTTGTATTATTAATTAGAACTTGGTATTTATCAGTTCTCACGTTTGTATAGCAAGATTCTCTTATGCGTACTATATAGAAAATAAATCAAATTTAGAACAGATCTGATTTTAAACAAAATCTTATAAATATAAGACAAAACTTAATCTAAAAAAATAGCAATCTACTCAACTCTCGGTTTAGAATACAATCGATGTTGAAACGTAGATCAAAATAGGCATACTCAACAATATAACTAAAAACCGTATAACACAACTTGTAAAAGAAATTCTCAAAGCCTCGATTTTCACCCAACATGTATTTTGAATCGTTAAGACTACCTGTAATGGGGCGTTACTGGGCCCAATAAAGCCCTATAACGCCCCCCATAACGCCCACCCCCACTACGCAGGGGCGTTATGGGGCGTTATGAGCAAAAAACCGGAGAGGGGCGTTAGCCTTATAACGCGCAAAAGCGGAAGAAATTGGGGCGTTATGGGGGCTTTATCCACTACACCATAAAGCCCCATAAAGCCCCTTGTCCAGTCATCGTCCACATGGCGGATAACGTCCCATTTGGGGCCTTATCCACTACACTTAGCCTAACAAAAATAGACATGTAGTAATTTTCTGTTATGAATAAAAAATTATATTTTAAAAATTATGGATATAAAAAGAGGCTTAAATTACTTATAATTAATAAAATTTATAAAAAATAAAATATAAAGAGTTAAAATCAAAAGTTTGTAAGGTACATGTTAGGGTAATTTTGAGTCTCGGTTAATTTTTCTGTTAACTGTTCTTCTTGCCTGGTTAGTAGGTCAATGGGTAGGAAGTGTCATCCAGCAGAAAGTTGAGGGGTGATTAGTGTAACTGTTGGTTAAGAGTCTGTTAGGAGTTGTTAGTCATAAATAAGAGCTGTTAGTGCTCATATTAGTCAGTTTTTCCGATTCTTGTATTCTGTACCAAATCTCTTTGAGTGAGGAATAAAATTCAGTCGATTACTTTGCAATTTCATTGTTCTTATCTTGATTCTCTAATCCATTCTAATTCACAATTGGTATCAGAGCCTCGTTGGGCTCAATTAGAGGGTTTCCGCAATCGAGATCGTAAGTTCATGAAATTGGAGCGCCATGGGAGGATCGACAAAGTTCGAGGTGGAGAAATTCGATGGGAGGAATGATTTCTCGCTCTGGAGGATGAAAATGAAAGCCCTATTGGTTCACAATGGGCTATATGATGCGCTGACAAGGAGAGGCAAATATGCCAGAAGAAATGGAGGAGAAAGAGAAGAAGAAAATCCTCGAGAAGGCGCACAGTGAAATCATCCTGAGTTTGGGGGATAGAGTACTTAGAGAAGTGGCGAAGGAGAAGACTGCCGCGGCTATTTGGATGAAGCTTGAATCATTGTATATGACCAAGTCACTAGCCAATAGGCTCTATCTCAAAAAGCGGCTATACACATTTCAAATGTTACCTGGAAGGTCAATGGAGGATCACAGTGATGAGTTCGGTAAGTTGATTCTTGACCTTGAAAACATAGAAATAGAGATAGATGATGAAGACAAGGCCATCTTGTTTTTGTCTTCATTGCCACAAGTGTATGAGCACTTCGTTGATACACTTCTGTTTGGTAGAGATAGTATTTCTATGGAAGAAGTACTATCTGCCCTTTACTCTAAAGAATTAAAGAAGAAATCAATTGATAAAGATGAAGGTGGGGAGGGTCTTATGGTTAGAGGGAGGCCTGAGTTTAAGACTGACTCCAAATTTAGCAAAAGAAGGGGTACCAAGAGATCTAAGTCTAGGCCCAGGCTCAAGTGTTTTGTGTGTGGGTCTAAAAATCACTTGAAGAAAGATTGTCCTGATAAAAGGAAACCAAAGTTTGAAGGGTCAAGTTCCAGGGGTCAAGTAAATGCATCACAGGAGGATTCATGTGATGGCTATGAAAGTGCAGATGTGCTAATAGTGGCTAAAGGTGAAACAACAGACCAGTGGATACTGGATTCTGGGTGTTCTTACCATATGACCCCAGTTAGAGAATATTTCAAGAACATCAGGTTGCAAGAAATGGGTACTGTAAAATTAGGTGATAGCAGGCCATGCAGGATATTGGGTCTAGGGACTGTCACTTTACACTTGAATCAGATGGTGTCCAAGTGGAACTCGAAAATGTTAGGTATATACCAGACCTAACAAGGAATTTGGTTTCATTAGGGATGTTTGAAAGGGAAGGATGCTGTGTGAGTCTGAAACATGGAAGGGCAAAAGTTGTGAAGGGGTCTAGAGTGATAATTTCTGGAACCAGGTGTGAAAACAACATATATTTGCTTGATGGGGGTGTGAATGTCCAAGCCAATAGTGTAACCTCACATAAGTCAGAAAATGAGTCCATGCTATGGCATAGAAGGCTTGGTCACATTAGTGACCAAGGGCTGATGGTGTTAAAGAAACAGGAAGTTTTAGAGAAGTTCAAAGGTAATGAAGTTGGTTTCTGTGAGCACTGCGTGCTAGGGAAGGCTCATAGAGTTAGATTCTCTACAGGAAAACATAATTCTAAAAGAATTTTAGACTATATTCATGCTGGTCTGTGGGGACCAGCAAGAACACAATCACTAGGTGGAGCAAGGTACTTTTTGTCCCTTATAGATGATTTTTCAAGGAGGGTATGGGTGTATCCACTCAAGGTGAAGAGTGATGCCTTAGGGAAATTCAAGGAGTGGAAGAATAAGGTAGAGAATCAAACAGGACACAAGATCAAGAAGCTGAGAACTGACAATGGGTTGGAGTTCTGCAATGAAGAGTTCAATCAATTATGTAAGATTGCAGGGATTGGGAGGCACCTAACTGTACCTGGTACACCTCAACAGAATGGGTTGGTTGAGAGAATGAACAGAACCATTCTGAATAAGGTAAGGTGCATGCTTCTTGGATCAGGCCTTCCTAAAACTTTTTGGGCAGAAGCTGTATCAACAGCAGTGTTCTTGATAAATAGATCTCCTTCTTCTGCTATTGAGATGAAAACTCCCTTGGAGGTCTGGTCAGGGACCAAGCAATCTTACAATGACTTAAGGGTGTTTGGATCTTTGGCATATGCCCATGTGAACCAAGGAAAGTTAGAGGCAAGAGCACACAAGTGTGTTTTTATTGGGTATCCAGAAGGAGTAAAGGGGTACAGGTTGTGGAGGCTGGATAGTGGCAGTCCTAAGGTTGTTATTAGCAGGGATGTAGTTTTCAGAGAGGATGTTATGTACAAAGAAATCATAGCACAAGAGAAAGGTGTTGTGGGGAGATTGCAACTTGAGGTGGAGCCTAATGATGACCACAATGGTGATCATAATCATGGTGTTGAAGAAACAGTGTTACAAACACCAGAAACACAGGCATCTCATGATGCTGAAGGGGGTGAGTCATCCTATAGATTGGCCAGGGACAGGACTAGAAGAAACATTCAAAAACCAATAAGGTTTAGGGATGAGGAAGAGGTGTCAGCCTTTGTGTTTATGTCCATGGATGAAGGTACTAATCGTGATGAACCTGTTACCTACAGTGATGTATTGCAATCAGAAAATAGAGCTCAATGGTTGGGAGCAGTGGAAGAAGAAATGATGTCCCTACACAAAAATCACACTTGGAGGCTAGCTAAACTAACGGCAGGTAAGAAGGTTATTCCATGTAAATGGTTGTTTAAGTTGAAAGACCCTTTACGTGAGGGTGAACTCCCCAGGTTCAAGGCAAGGTTGGTTGCCAAAGGGTTTAAACAAAAACATGGAATAGATTATACTGAAGTCTTCTCACCAGTTGTGAAACACTCATCAATTAGAGTGTTATTGTCTATAACAGCAATTCAAGATTTGGAATTGGAACAGCTGGATGTAAAAACAGCTTTCCTTCATGGAAATCTTGATGAAGAAATCTACATCACACAACCTGAAGGATTTATTGATCAGAAAAGGAAAGATCATGTGTGTTTGTTACAAAGGTCCCTCTATGGACTTAAACAGTCCCCAAGAAAATGGTACAAACGTTTTGATGATCATATTACTTCAAATGGTTTCCATAGGAGTAGTTATGACTCTTGTGTTTATAGTAGAGAGTATGAAAAGGGAAGTTATGTGTATCTGCTCCTATATGTGGATGACATGTTAGTTGCCTGCAGGGACAAAAATGTCATTGAAGAGACCAAGAAAATGCTGATGACAGTGTTTGAAATGAAGGATTTGGGTCAAGCTAAAAGGATTCTTGGAATGGAGATTTGGAGAGATAGAGATAAGAGAGTTTTAAAGTTGACTCAAAGTAGCTATATACAAAAGGTATTAGAAACTTATAACATGAGTAATTGTAAACCAGTTTCTACACCTTTTGCAGGTCACTTTAAACTGTCTCTGCAAGATTGCCCTAAATCAGATGAAGAAAGGAAGTTAATGGAGAAAATACCCTATGCTAATGCTGTTGGATCACTTATGTATCTCATGGTTTGTACACGTCCAGATATTAGTTATGGTGTCAGTATTGTGAGTAGGTATTTGTCAAATCCTGGTAAACTGCATTGGGAAGCAGTGAAATGGTTATTAAGGTATATTTCTGGTACAAGGAAAGTAGGTTTGGTGTTTGAACCAAATGAGAGGAGTATAGGTACTGTTCAGGGGTACAGTGACTCTGATTATGCAAAAGATACTGATAGAGGAAGGTCCATCAGTGGGTATGCATTTCTAGTAATGGGAAATATAGTCAGCTGGAAGGCAAGGTTGCAAGGAGTGGTAGCTCTTTCGAGTACAGAAGCTGAGTATATCTCACTGGTTGAGGCAGTTAAAGAAGCTATTTGGTTGAAAGGTTTTGTTGCAGAGTTGGGATTAAATGTGCAGCCTACTAAGGTGTTATGTGACAACTCAGGTGCCATACAGCTTTCTAAAAATAGTGTTTTTCACGAGAGGACCAAGCATATCAGTGTGAAGTTACACTTTATAAGGGATGTAATCAATTCAAAAGAAATAGAAGTTGATTATATCAAATCTGAGCTTAATGCTGCAGATGTATTTACTAAGGCTTTGCCAAAGTCAAAGTTTGGAAATTTGTTGCTGTTACTTGGAATTGGTTAAAGGTGACTTTTAGTGTTTGTTATAATAGTGATTTCTAATCACATTAGGGTGCTCAAGTCCATTGGACCTCTGTCATTCAATGATGGTTGGGAGTAATTGTTGTAACAGTGCTCACTAGGGTCATAAACCTCACTCAAGATGGAGATTGTTAGGGTAATTTTGAGTCTCGGTTAATTTTTTTGTTAACTGTTCTTCTTGCCTGGTTAGTAGGTCAATGGGTAGGAAGTGTCATCCAGCAGAAAGTTGAGGGGTGATTAGTGTAACTGTTGGTTAAGAGTCTGTTAGGAGTTGTTAGTCATAAATAAGAGCTGTTAGTGCTCATATTAGTCAGTTTTTCCGATTCTTGTATTCTGTACCAAATCTCTTTGAGTGAGGAATAAAATTCAGTCGATTACTTTGCAATTTCATTGTTCTTGTCTTGATTCTCTAATCCATTCTAATTCACAGTACACATATTTATCATAAAAAAATATGAGGCTTCAAGTAACTACTAAAAACAAAAGTGGTGTTCAATAATCAGATTCTAACCTTGAGTAGAGTGAAAAGGAAAATCTTCTTTAACCACAAAGACGAATCTTATTTCCTTATTTCATCATCTCTAAAACTATTTAATAAAAAATGATATTTGACGATACTCCTTAAAAATGTCTAACGTAGTTTTAATATGTTTAAAACGTTAACTTAATTATATAAGGTTGTGTGTTGTGACGGAGATAACACGGATAAAAAAAGAAAGTCATAATGACTATAACTTTTATGTAAAAACACTAAACCATATACCATAACGACGAATCTCATTTCGTTATTTCATCATCTCTAAAACTATTTAATAGGAAAGGATATTTGACGATACTCCTCAAACATGTCTAACGTAGTTTTAATATGCTTAAAACGTTAACTAAATTATTTAAGCTTGTGCGTTATGACGGAGATAACACGGATAAAAAAAGAAAGTCATAATGGCTACAACTTATATGTAAAAACACTAAACCATATTCATATTCGATGCCAACCTACAGGAATACAGTATGGGAGGGGCTAAATACACTTATTCATGTGGTTATGGGAAAAATTTTAGCAAGATTGATCGTGCCCTTAGTGTGTGACAACTTCTTTAACAATTGGCCATTTGCATCTCTAAATTTCTTACCTAGAGTTTGGTCGGATCACAGCCCGTTAGTCCTTCGTCTCTCAAACTCGGATTTTGGGCCCACTCCCTTCAAGTTTTTCCCGTCTTGGTTGGGAATTGAGGAATTGAATGATGTTATTAAAGCGCGATTGAAAGTGGTTGATGACTCGCTGAAACCACGGGGCGTTAATCTTTCTCAAAAGTTGCGGGCCGTTAAAGAAATTACTAAAACGTGGATAAGATCACATAAAGAAGCCTCTTTTAAGGAAATGAATGATCTTTTTGCTTTCTATGCTCAAATGGATGCTATTAGTGAGTCAAAATTGGTCACTGATGTTGAATTGGGGGAGTGGGAGGCATCTAAAAAGAAGCTGGTTGAGTTGAAGAGAGCTAAACAACTAGATCTTCGCAAAAAATCTCGTATCAAATGGGCTGTTGAAGGTGATGATAATTCTTCTTTTTTCCATGGTTACGTTAACTCTAATCTTGCCAACGGAAGAATTCATGGGCTGAATATTGGGAATAGATGGGAGGAGTCTCCAGTTGTTATTAAGAAGGAAGTTCTTGATTTTTATAAAAGCTTATATGCCTCATCAGGTGCCTATAGGCCTAAACTTAATTGTTATGGTTTGCGCCAAAATTCTGCCACCGAGTGTACCAATTTGATCCGTCCTTTCACCAGGAAGGAGATCAAGGAGGCTGTTTGGGCTTGTGATGGTGACAAGGCCCCGAGGCCTGATGGTTTTAATCTAGATTTTTGAAACACTTATGGCCGGAGCTTGAAGAAGACTTTTTTCAAGTTCTAACTCGTTTATTTCACACTGGGCATATTTCTAAGGGATGTAGCTCTTCATTTGTGCACTTGATCCTAAAAAAGTGGATGCTAAAAAGCTTGGTGATTGCTTGCCCATAAGCTTGATTGGGTGTATATCTAAAGTAATCTCAAAGGTTTTGTCGGAAAGGATGAGATTGGTTTTAAACTCAGTTATTCCGGAAATTCAAATGGGTTTCATGGCCGGTAGAAATATTGTTGATGGGCCACTAATTGTTAACGAGCTTTTCTTTTGGCCTAAACACTCGAAGAGGGAAGGAATGTTTATCAAAACTGATTTTTCCAAAGCTTTTGACACGGTCGAATGGAGTTTTTTCGATGACATCCTTGGATTTATGGGTTTTCCGAGAAGATGGCGCCTATGGGTTAATGGTATTCTTCGATCCGTAAGGGCTTCGATCCTCGTTAATGGGTCACCAACTGAAGAAATGTTTTCGTGGGGTGAGACAAGGTGACCCGCTTTCTCCATATCTGTATATCATTGCGATAACTGGTCTTGACTGGAAGTTGAATAAAGCCATGGACTC
>JBCNJP010000024.1:50511245-50552434 GCA_039602395.1 Deinandra increscens subsp. villosa | reverse complement strand
TAAACATGTTTTTGGCATGTTTAATTGTGTAATGTTTAGGAGCTCTAACAGACAGATATCTAGGAACTGAATTACAAGTAGCTATTTTTCAGCATTTATATTTTACAAAATGGTTGAAGTTAAAGCACACATAATTCAAAACAGATGTATTTCGACAAGTATACTTTCTCCGCTTGCCTATTTACTGACAATGGCAGCCGATTCTATCAATGTTAAGTTACAGAGGAACTCAATACGAACAAATCCCGTGTCTGAATTATCCAAGGCAAGTGAGTTTCCTTGTGCAAAACAAGTTCCTGCAATTCCATCAAAACTAGTTACCTTCTAATTCAAAATGCAGCAAATGACATATCAACATAAAATTATTAAATGCTTTGGTAATTTGCTTATGAATATGTGGGGTTAATACCATAAAAAATCAATAAGATTACCTATTTTTCATTAATAAAAATTCCTCAACCCGCTATCTTAACTTGTAAAAAATACATGAAAAAGTTACTAAACTAATTTTCAGTATATTAAAGTCCCTAACTTTGTCTTAGATACATGTATTGTTGAAATTCTTTTTTAGAATAACGATTTGTTAACTCTTAAGTTTGTCAAAATCTGATGAAGTTTCGTTCACATACTTTTTACAAAAAATAAAAAGTTATACCATCTTATTTTGACCAATTTACAAGTTAACAATTCCTTTTAAAAAATGAATGGAGAAGTACATTTATTTTAGACAAGTTCAGAGACTTAAATATTCAAAAATTAATTTAGTGGTTTATTCATGTGTTTTTTACAAGTTCGGAGACTTTAAAATACCAAAATTAGGTGACAGACTTTTTCATTAAAAATAAGAGAGGATTTTTTATATGGCAGACTATGATGAGATTAGCAGGTACTAACACAAAACATCCTTGGTTTTGCTTTTTCTTCTCTTTTGGTGGTTGCTGGGGCTTGATAACCACCCTAATTGCAGCATCAAAAACTGCTTTTACATTCTGTCATCAAGAAAAGATAATCAAAATGTGAATCAATAACGACTGAAATAACAAACTTGATCAGATCAATTCACACCTGTTGAGTTTTAGAGCTGCATTCAATGTAATATGCCGCACCCATCTGTTTACGTAGTTCCTCTCCCTAATCACATTGTTAACCAACATCCAAAATCTGAATACTAATTGGTAAAGTAGACAAGATAACTGATACTAATTGGTAAAGTAGACAAGATAACAGGTCAAACGGGTTGATATGCCGTATGCATCATTTCTGCCCAATTTTTTTTTATTTTATAAACAACTATTGCATTACCTATGATTACAAATATAATATTGTTACTGTAACAAACAGAATCTTGAATTAGAAATAAAGTTTGAGATTTTAACCTGATTGGGTCATAGGGTACCGTTCCCCTTTTAGCTAAATATTATTATTTGACCCGTTTGAGATAAGACACAACCCATATAGATTTAATTTTAAGTAAATTGGTAAGATGTCGTTTTATCTATAAATCAAGGAAGGAAAGCAGCAGAAAATCTACCTGTGCAGTGGTCACGGGCACTAGTCCTGGATGATCAGCTAAGTAACGTTTATCCTCACGAAGATCTAAAGAAACAAGCAATCATACATGAAGTCAAATGTGGCAAAAAGGGCTGGTCAGATAACAGATCAAGTGGTTTCAGGCCAAAACGGATGATTCGAACTTTGATTTTTAAAAAGAAACATACCAAGTTTGGTTCCAGCTAGAACAACAGGGACTCCAGGAGCAAAGTGTTGTAGCTCAGGGATCCACTGCTCAAGAAATTGATTATCATAAACCACTTGAAAGTTAAAACATTAACAAATATAATTGAACTATGAAATAATTGTTTGTTTTTTTATTTATTGATTTTTACCTTTTTAAGTACATTTTCATAGCTGGCTCGACTAACCAACGAGAAAGCGAGGACAAAGACATCAGCTCCCCGATAACTTAAGGGTCTTAACCTGTTGTAATCTTCTTGTCCTTTTGCATTGATAAAAAAGTTACCAAATTTTAGAAATATCATAATCAGCAGGTATTGAATTTAATTTTGGGTGGGCCTTTTTTCAAATTATAAATGGAAGTATATGAATGGTGATTGTGGAATTAGATCATACCAGCAGTGTCCCAGAGGCCTAAATTCACAGTGGTGCCTTCAACTACAACATTTGCACTGAAGTTATCAAATACAGTTGGTACATAGTCCTGGTTAACATTAGATTATTAGAATCACACCTTCATAAACACACAAAAAGTGTCTCTTGAAATGAAACATCATTAATAGGTATTTTTCTGATCATGTTTCAAACTGTTCTTGGATATTTCATTTCTAAACTCTAAATAATCAACAGGCTTGCAAAAGATGTAAAAGAAATGTTTTTTCGTGTTTTAATTCTGAACAATAGCAGAAAAAAATGTAAAATTGATACCATAATGGGCTGAATTTAATGAATTATCTTACAGAATTATGACTTTAGAAACAATAATCGGTTTAACTGGAAGGTTTCAAACTCCCATAAATGAGAGTAATAAAAAATTACAAATGGAGATTAACTAGCAGTGTGGAACCCTAGACAAGTAGAGAAGATTCAGTTAACTAATCAGTTGAGATTTAGTTGCCATGGCTATAGCCTATTAATCTTGATTCAAATCTAGGTTAATTAGAAAATATATACCATTAAAAAGTGGCAAAATTTCAATTTTTTAATTCTTTTTGAAAAAAAGAATGATACCCAGATGACAAAAAGGCCAACTCACAAGACTCCAAAGTCCAGAAAGATGAAACCAAAGCAAAGGAAGAAAGAAATCAAGACAGAAAGCAAGATAGCCACAGAACCCTAGGTCAAAGAACCTTCAAAATAACCAGAAAAGGCTGCAAATTTATCAAAAAACCCAGATGCAAATTAGTTAAAGAAGGATGATAGAGACTTTACAGTGGGGAATTTGTTGCTTGTGTAGCAAATAAGCATACAAGTCTTTCCAACAGCACCATCACCAACAGTGACACACTTGATGAACCTAGAGGCACTTGAAGCCATTGAACATCAATAAATCAAGAACTCAATATTGTAATTATAAATATAAGAATCCGATGAGGAGAGAATAAAGAAATGAATATACAGGTGGAAAAGAAGGAGGGATTTATGTGTTTACTTAATGGTGGTCTGTATGTGTACTTTTTTGGTATTGTGAAAGAAAGACAAAAGATGAGTGCCTAAATAGAGATCACATGATTCCACACTGCTTTATATCAACTATTTACTTCCTCTCTTGTTATAATTTTGGTTATAATTTTAGTTATAATTTTATATACACAGGTATAGGCAGTTCCTAAAATAGTTAAATTTTATATATATTTTTACAATCTTTTTTTTTGTTATCTATGAGATTTGACGCTCACTATAAAAAAAACGTTAAGTCTTAAAAACATCTTGATACCACTAGACCAATTGCCATTTGACAATAAAATTTTATATAAACACCGGCATAACTAGTACTTAAAATCGGAGAATTATCATATTTTTTGTCGATACGGAAAATATGGTGATTGGGTGTCAATAGACCTTCTAAAGAATTATCTTTTTTTAACAGCTATTTCAGTCACTGACGGGGGCATTACACCATCCATCCGATCATATTCTGGCATTGATAGTTTAAGGAGAAAACCTTAGCAGTGTATCGGGACACATTTATATATGATGTTTTGAATGTGACACATAAATTGGTTATCTAAAAGCTACACTTTTTTTAAAACTATTTTGATTATCTTTTAAACTTTATATTAATAATGGAATGATAGGTTAAAGGTTGTGATTTGCAAAGAAGCATTTGAAGGTGAAGACATATGTTTGAAGAACTCTGATTTGTTCAATCCAAAATTAGTTGAATTTTTGGACTTAATTTCAACATCTTCAAAATGAATAGGATTTCAAATCTTGGCTAAATTGAATAATATTTTCTGACCGATTATTATTCCTAATAGGGGTCCGGTCCTTGTTGGAAATCAGGCCCTCTTCAATATAATCAAACAATGGATTTAACAAAAAAACACGTTGATTAATAATAAAAGTTGAAGGTACATAAACCCTACACATATGAACCCTATTTATAATACTCCTAGATCTTGGAGAACAAGAAACCTAATTGTACACAAATTAGGAAACCAAATAAAATAATCCAACCTAATAAAACTTTACCTAACTAACCCCTAAATATTAAATAATTACAAGATTAACATAATAATCACCCCTTAATCTTGTAATGTTCCTCCAAGGTCTTGAATACCTAGTAAGACCCGAAGTTCTTCCACATTAATCCACGGTCTTCTGTGTTCACTTTACATCAACACCTTTGCTGCAACCAACACAAAACCGCAACCGCACTTTGGACATTCCGACACATTATCCAGTGGAACCCGACTACCACCTCCCCGACTTTTCCCGGACACCCGACCTTTACCCCGGTCACGTCCAAAGTATTCCCGGCTCGAGTCTCCGCAACCACAATGCTCACACCCGTGCACTTTCTGCTTAACTATAACCCATCTTTGATCACTCATATTTGTGTGCTCCTTCCGATGTTACCAACAGAAAGCTCAAAACTAGCCACCTGTTGTTTCTCAGCCGCCAAACGAATACCCAGCCACCCGCTTATCGTTTCCTCCGCGTCACTGCTGAATCACCAGAGCCTTAAGAAAACCAAAACTCCCGTCGTTCCCGCCTTTGCGACACAAGCCGTCACAAACTTCAAATTTAGAAACAATATCTTCTGGTCTTGCACTACAAGAATTACGAATATTAGCGGCGACAGGTATTCCCGGCGACAGCACATTTAGCGGCGACACCTTTTAGTGGCGACACCTTTTAGGTGACCGACATGATATGTTAGTACGTGAGGTGACGAAATACATGAAAAATAAAATTCCATTAGATAAAGACACTTGGTCTGTCGTTTCCGAAGCTGAGAGGAATGCCTTATACGAGCATCTCAGGGTAAATGGTTTATCTAAGTATATGTTATATGTTCTCTCTTCATGAATCCTTTTTTACTTAAGTAAATTTTTTTAATTTCTAGCAAAACTTCAAGTTGGGTGAGCTTGAGGAGGATCTAGAGGCTCGTATGTTGATGGATGGTCTTGAAAAGAACATAAAAAAGCTATATAGAAACACCAAAGCAAACGCTAAAAAGTTGTTTATGAGTAACGGGGGATATAATGATGTTGCTCGGGCAAGGGCTTATAAGCCCGATGGAATGGAGGAGGGGCCATGGAATAAGGCCATAGACTACTTCTTGTCGAATTGTCATAGGAAACGGTCGGAAGTGAATAAGGCTAACCGGCAAAAAAAACGATATATAAATCGTGGCGGATCAGCATCTTTTAGTAGTTATGCGTATAAACGGGTAAGTATTGTTTTATATATATAAATGCGTTATATACTGCTATATATAATCTATTTTTTTATGTTAAACAGAGCAAAAGCAGACTCGAGACGTTCAAAGCCGCGCATACCGATAAAGATGGAAATTTTTATTCGCCCCTAGCCGAAGAAGATTATGTAAGTATTTACTTAAAGTGTAATTTTTCTGCTTGAGTTGCTCCAGTAATTAGATGCACACCCCTAGAACTCTTTCCTGGTTTATTTGAATCTACAATAAGATAATTTGCTGTGGGTCCTCATTGATTTATTACATGTTATTATTTAGTGACGTATACTTGTTTACCATTTTCTTCTAGATATATATCTAAGTTTGATTTCTTCACTTATTATTTATTCATCGTTAAGTATGGTCATTGGTCTTGATTTATGCAATATTGTTTCATTGTTTGATTTTGGGAAAAACTTCTTTTTTTACTCTAGCTACCCTATATTGTCAAGTAATAAGGAGGTTGTTTCATCAATAAAATATTTTTAACAACCATAAGAACTAAGAAGGGTTGCTGGAAAAACCAAGGGCTCTGGTAGTGAGATTAGATAAACATAGCTGTTGTTAGGCATCTCTACTTAAGACCATACAACTTGAACTTGCTGGTAAAGTGGTTGTTTTCCAATTAAAATATTGTAGGTATAAATTCAAATTGTGTAAATAGAGGTGCGATGATTATGTAAATATATATATAAATCTATTAATCTTTTTTTTTCTAAAATATAGAACAAGTTAAAGGAAGAGTTTGATGCCCAAACGCAACCCGCAACGGAGGCTGGTCCTTCGTCACTGCCGGATGAGAAAGTTGTATTTGAGAAAGTGTTGGGTGTTAGGCGTGGGCATATCAAGGGGATTGGGCGTAAACCTCCTGCATCGATAACCTCTACTTGCATTGGTCGTGGGCCGGAGCCATCTCATCAAACACTCACACAGATAAAACAATAGTTTGATAACTTGTTATACATTTAATTTTCGGGGTCAAACTTGGTATTCTCTACCAAATGTCATTTAATTTCTTCCTAGTATTGCAATTGAATTGTCATCCCTTTGATCAATTGAATCTGACCATAAAAGTCAAAAGTGGCTACTTGCTTGGCTTGTAACATGTTATTATAAGAATGACCATGCTGTTCAACTAAACACAACAAACCAATTACACAAATAACATTACGAACAAAAGTTCACAGTTATGAACTGAAGATTAGAAGCACAAGAACAAATGTTGAATTTATGGTCAAAAGTGACTTGAGGTCGAACTTATCCTAATGTTTGTGATGTGCAAATCTTTCTAGCCAAGATTAGAGTAATGTCTCAAGGAATAATTTCTCGGGCCGCTGAGCTAACTGTTACCCAAAACTTGTATATGTATGTTATAAGTTCGGTATATGTTAGTAGAATTGGTACTTGTTAAATATTTATAGTTTGACACGTTAAATATGAATCAAATGTATGTATTTAAAATGACCCGTTTGACCCGAAACGTGTAAATGTTTGTTTTAACCATATCTTTTTTTGTAGGATCAAAATACAAACGATGCGAATGTTGGTGATGAAGAGTTATCGGACGAGGGAAATGATTGAGATGGGCGGATGATGTTTTGCATAACAATGCGGGGTTATTTTGACTTAATTAGGAACTTATGACTTATATAAGAACTTATGTCTTAATTATTTTAGGAACCTATTTTGAAAACAATGTTATCGGACGTATGACTTAATTTCATGATGTTTATGCATGACATTGTTATTTTGTTTATGTAGTTGTGGGTTACAGGTTCATGCTATATGTATTTGTTTGAAAACTGGAAACAAGAAAAATACAGCAGAAAATGTGTAATATTGAACTGGAAATATGTAATATCGAACTGGTATTATTAGCGGCGACTAGGGCATTAGCAGCGACAGGTATTAGCGGCGACAGGTAGTATTAGCGGCGACAACGTATTAGCGGCGACAGGTAGGGAGCATTAGCGGCGGTTTAGTAGCGGCGACGGGTATTAGCGACGACGCACCTTTAACGGCGACATTAGGAGCTTTAGCGGGGACAAAAGTCGCCGCTAAAGGTCAATTTTCTTGTAGTGTTGTTCCTTCTGAGCCAACAAAAAATCAGTTCCAATTTTTTTAAACAACTTTACTTGTTTACCACGTAGAAGAACTTTGAAAAATAATCAATTCGTCACAAAAATTCCTTTGGAATAACCCTAGTTGCAAACAAACTTTAAATTTCGATGAACAAAGTGCCGCTTCCTCCAACCGTTCCTTCTGATGTTCCCTTTCAATCGTCAACTTGATCTACAAGTTTCGTCCAAAACCAATCAAATACGACAGAAGTACCGATCAACCACACTCTTTTTCCGCGATCGAACAAGAACCCGCTCCCCGCTTCCGTTGATGTCGATCACTAAAAGAAACCCGTGTTGATTACGATTCTGCTGTTTGTTCCCGTCTTCCGTTCCGATCGAACACCCCGTTACTGATCGAGAACACCGACAAACCTGCAATCGTTCTTCCGGCTCTTCTCCTTCCCTTCGATCCCTCGCTCTGATACCAATTGTTGGAAATCAGGCCCTCTTCAATATAATCAAACAATGGATTTAACAAAAAAACACGTTGATTAATAATAAAAGTTGAAGGTACATAAACCCTACACATATGAACCCTATTTATAATACTCCTAGATCTTGGAGAACAAGAAACCTAATTGTACACACATTAGGAAACCAAATAAAATAATCCAACCTAATAAAACTTTACCTACTAACCCCTAAATATTAAATAATTACAAGATTAACATAATAATTCCGAGAAGATGGCGAAGGCGATTTTCAATGTTCACGGAGTGTGGGAAATTGTGGATCCGGGGACGGCGTTAGACACAAAGAAAAACAATGTTGCAATCGCTCTTTTGTTTCAGTCGATACCCGAGGAACAAATATTGCAAGTGGGCAATTTGGATACAGCAAAGGCAATGTGGGACGCTATTAAATCTCGTCATCTTGGTATCAGAGCCGGAAGTACGATTGCAGGTTTATCGGTGAATAAAACTTTCCAAAGCTTTTGACACGGTCGAATGGAGTTTTTTCGATGACATCCTTGGATTTATGGGTTTTCCGAGAAGATGGCGCCTATGGGTTAATGGTATTCTTCGATCCGTAAGGGCTTCGATCCTCGTTAATGGGTCACCAACTGAAGAAATGTTTTCGTGGGGTGAGACAAGGTGACCAGCTTTCTCCGTATCTGTATATCATTGCGATAACTGGTCTTGACTGGAAGTTGAATAAAGCCATGGACTCTAATATTTTCTGACCGATTATTATTCCTAATAGGGGTCCGGTCCTCTCGCACCTGTTCTATGCCGATGATGCAATTATTATCGGTGAATGGAGTGACGTGAATGTTGCAAACTTAATCCGTATTTTTCGTTGTTTTGCTCTTGTTTCAGGTTTGAGGATCAACCTGCAAAAATGCGCTCTTTTCGGAGTAAATGTTCCTTTGGAGAATGTTCAAAATCAGGCTCTAAGGATTGGGTGCATGATTGGAGAGTTCCCGTTTCGTATCTTGGCTTTAAAGTTAGTGCCAACATGAACCGAATTGCCAATTGGAACTCTGTTATTGATACTTTTAGTAAGAGGGTTTCTCGGTGGAAAGCAAAGCATTTATCGTTGGGAGGGAGACTTGTTCTTATTAAAAGCGTAATAGAAAGTCTTCCTTCCTATTTTTTTCTCTCTTTATAAAGCTCCCAAGATGGTGATTTACATACTTGAGAAAATCATATTTGATTTTTTCTGGGGTGGTAAGGAAGGTAGAAGGAAAATTCATTAGGTTAAACGTGATGATGTTTTTCTACCAAAAAAGGATGGAGGCCTTGGGATATTGAGATTGGTGGATATTAATGGGAGCCTCATCTGCAAAATGGTTGTGGCGATTCAAAGTGGAACCAGATGCTTTATGGAGGAAAGTGTTAGTTTTCATGGTGAGGCAGGAGGTGGGCTTATTTTTTCATACACACATGGTCTTACTGGAGTTTGGAAAACAATTTACTCGTTTAATGCATAATTTCTAGAAGAGGTGTTGGAATGGAAAATTGGATCATTAGGTCCTTGAACGGTTGGATATGGAAGTCGCCTTACTCGTCGGTTTTCTCTACCAAAGATGTCTGCAACATCATTCGGGCTAGAATCGGCATTAGTAGTGATGTTTTCAGATTTCATTGGAGCCGGCTCGTACCTTGCAAGGTTAACCTCTTGGCTTGGAGAGCTCAAAGAAGGAGAATCGCCACATTTAATGCCTTGATTAGACGTAACATTCCGAGCGTGTAACCGATTTGCAAGCTATGTAATGAGGTGGATGAATCTGCTACACACATCTTCACAGGGTGCTCTTTCTCCTCATGCATTTGGACGCTGGTCGGAAGTTGGTGTAAGTCTCCTCCTTTATTCGCTTTCCCTGTTGAAGTCCTTCTTAATATGCATAAGGAGACATAGTTGTGTGAGAAGAAAAGAGAGATTTTACATGGCATCCTCCTCACCAGCCTTTGGTGTATATGGAAAGAAAGGAATGCCGCCGTCTTCCAAGGGGTGAAACCAAATGTTAGGAAAACGTTCATGAAGATTAAAACGTGGAGTCAATTTTGGTTGAATAATAGATGTAATCCTAGAACTAGAATAGATTGGAGAAACTTTACGTTCATGTAATTTGGTGTTTGGGTCCCTCCTAGCTCCTCGCTAGGTTCAGACCCCCTATTGGTTTTTAATACATCGGCCGTTAAAAAAAAATACCATGATAATATAAACCGGTAAAGGGAAAATTTTCAAAAACCAATAAGAAAAAACAACCAAAAAATAAAGAAAATGTTTGAAAAAAGAGATTGTGTAATCATGACTTGAACTAATGCTGTCTGCGTAGAATTAATAAGTAGTAACCGGTTACCCTAGATGCATGTTAGGTTATTATAAGCAAGAAAATGTATTACATAAACCGGTTTGTAACTGAATGAAACGACGGTTTATAACCGGTTATAGGTATTTTTTTGAAAAAATCAGGTTATGAACCGATTAACAGAAAACCGGGTTATTAAGACCGGTTTTTAACCGTTAATGTTAACCTAAAAAAAACTAGCCGTTTTTTTTTACCGTTACCTATTGATTTATGAACATTGTAAGTGTTTGATCATACAACTTTTAATGCTCTCTAATACTTCAAAAATGCTAAAAAAAACACTCATATATAAACTATTTCATTGCTTCTTCTTCTCAAGCTTCGGTTGATGTTAAGGCTTCCTCAAGCGAGCCACAAGTGGTTCGGATCAAGCCAAAAATGAGGAACCCCGATATTTGGTCGGAGTTCGATCTATGGGAGATGTCGTTTGGTCCCTAAGGGCTCGATGCAAGAGATCCCTTTTGAAGACCGAGTCAAATTCTACTTTGAAAAGTCACTTGTTTAAGCATTGCAGGGCGGTTAAGAGTAGCCCGTCTCAAGGTTAATCAACGATGGCAAGCGAATGTGATATTTGGAATTTCAATCCCAACACGGTACTTTAATTATTCAAGAAGCTTTGCCATCTAGTCATCTCGACAGCCCGCACTTGACAATGATGATTCATCAAGCACTCAAACCTCACTATCACCAAAATAAGGCATTCTACTATTGGGCATGAATGTATGAAAATATGGAAAGAAGAAAAAAATAATTACTTTTGGGTTTTAAAAATTAAAATACGGTGTTAGTTTAACAAGGGACGTTTAGTCGGCCCCTCACGACCTACCTGACTCGTAACTTTGTGTTACCGCGCATTGGATAGATCCAAATACGTGGCAAATGATGAAACGTGTCCTTGCTTCCGATCTTTTCGACTATCCCCGGACCGGTTGAAATTTGTTTAAATGTATACATGCTGTTATTCAAACTTATAAATAATTTTTATTCAATATCTTTTGATATTACCTCTAATAATACAAGCGTGATTCAAAAATTAAAAGTTAAATATGATCCAATTTGTAAGGCTGTTTTTTTCATACTCGATGTGTTGCACATGTTATTAATTTAGGTGTGCAAGACGGAATCGGGCTTCCGCAAATGGAATGAGTAATAGAAAAATTAAACAAATGCTAAGAGAGTTTTTCAATTTAAAGGAAGACTAATAGAGTAATAGAATATAGGTCATTTTACAAATAAACAAATTCTTAAATTTTAGTCTCTTGTTGGGACGTTCTAACAAGGTGGAATTCCACTTGTCAAATGTATGAAACACTTTAAAACAAAGGACGACTTTAGAAGCTTATCATAATAATCTTGTCGATGGGGGTAGGGGGGGGGGGGGGTGGTAGAAGAATTTTTAAACCCATATTTTTTGGAGTTTATAATCTGTTGGACCAAATTGCTCGAAACTTTTAAAAATGCAATAACTATTTTATCCGGGGTTTATTATCCCACATGTAACTTGGTTCTTCACCCATTGTATTTAATGTGTTCTAAATAAACTCATATGGATGGGGAGCAATATTTCTTCAATAGTGTTGAATCCGATGAAAATGAAAGTTAGAAAATAGTTTGAAGAATTGCCGATTGTTTTTACTTGTGCCACCACACTAATCCCATGTTTCAATGTGTGCGGTGTTAAGACGACCATTGATTTAATATTTGGTGTTTCGTCGTTAGATGCGAGAAACCAGAATATCGCTTCAACTTTTGAAAGAAATTTATCATGTATTTTAAACTATGTTTGGCATATATTTACAAAGGGTATGGTTCAACTATATTTATACACGAGGCAATGAGCCAATCGTCAAGTAGTACCTCGAACCAGGGTATTGATTTTTATAACACTAGTAGAAATGAAAGTAGTAAACGGGCTCGAGGTAATACCCCAAATAGTGATCTCGAGCGTTATATAGGAACCGATTTTGGTATATCGTATTCGGTGTGGGATAGTCTTGTTGTCTTGGTTCAGTGGAAAGAAAGGGAATCTTAGTTTCTCATTCTAACTTCCATGGCCTGCGATTTATTAAGTGTTCATGCTTGTATGGTAGTTTTGGAATCTGTTTTTTCTCTTAGTCGCAGGGTTTTATCTCTTTGAAGGACGAGGCTCACTGCACCGGCATTAGAGATGCACATTTGCTAGAAGGATCATGCATTTGGAAGCAATGGAACGAATTCAAGACATGAGCAATCACGAGGGCGAACTTGATGTTGAGAGTGTTATACACGAGGTTGAATGCCATAAAAACGTTTCATAATCAGTTTCCAATGAAGAAAGAGAATACAGTGATTAGGAACGAAATTCCACTCCAAACCCAGATACTGAATACTTTACGTTTAAGTTTCTCTTTCTTTTGTTTTTTCAAGAAATGTAACTTGGTAGTTTGTTTTTAATAATTTAAATTAAATAAATGAATATATGTTATTGAGTTTATATTAAGTTTTTAAACTAGTGGGGCTAGAAGCGCGCGATGCGCGCAGCTGTGGCTACATAATATTTCCAATCCCCTATAACCTTAATCGAACGTTTGATGTTGTTTTTGAGTATCCATAGTGAAGTACTTCATGTGACAATGCTTTACACAATTCTTCTAAAAATAAATCAAGTGATCATAAACCTACCATAAATCACCTAACCGTGGCAGCAATTTTTACAACATTGGTGATGAGCGAAGAAAGTTGTTTTTATGCACAGAAAATGCTCATCAGCTCATCTCATTCTTGTTTTTCTTTAATTCTTTTAGCAGGTGCACCTTCTTCACATAAATAGTGAAAGAGAAACATAGGTAAATGGGTTAAATAACTATAAGTCCTTATAAATGTTAGCAGTTGTGGAATATATATATACTCAGTAATTGTCATTCTTTTAGCAGGTGCACCTTCCATCTTGACAACTGCCTTTCGAATGTGTCAATCACGTTACGATTCATATTCGCTCCCACCATCAACCCCAAATACCCAAACGCCATCTCCCCATCCATGCATTTCATGACATCCGCCATCCTTTTAATCTCTTGACCTTCCACATTAACCCCATACAATGCACTTTTGTGAAAGTTCACTTTAAGACCAGATACTAAAAAGAAAGCCCCGGAGAAGACGAACCACATTCGAAGCATTAGCATCACGCCACTCGCCCATGATCATGGTGATGATATATTATAGGTGTCGGATGTGATACACATCCGGCACCACCAAGATTAAGTCCATTTCTGTCTTAAAGCTGTTTCAGAATAGGAACGGAAAGGCTCAATTGGAGGATGGTACTTAAAGGCTGGCACTTGCGGAGCAAGTGACGGATGTGCTTAACCGGAAGAGCGAGAGCTGAAGGTTCCTATAAATAGGGCGTTTTAGGACAGAATAAAGGATCGCATTTTACTTACACCTTTACTATGTGTAACCGCATGTAACATTTTAATAAAGTTCTCTTTACTTTTCCAATTTAATTCTCTTGTTCTTATTTTAAACTTCAATCTTCATTTAGCTTGTTACAACATCACAATCCGAGGAATATTTGTTTCTTCATTGGCGCCATCGGTGTGTGGACTAATTCCTGTTGTTACAGTCTAGATGGAGATTCCGAAAGAGAATATCGTTGATCAGAAAAAATCAGAGAATTCTGGGCGCGAAGTTGAGAAAAACAATGAAGAATCTCGTGCTGGATTCCAGTTATACAGTTCGGTACCTTCATTTTCGGTTGCAGGATCGAAGTTTGGAGATTCGGTGACGCCGAATTCTAAGTTCTCTATACCAGTAGCGAAGCTGGATGATGTGTTGCAAACACGTCCCCTTTTCATTATCTTTTGTTATGTGTTTGAGTCAAGTTTGAGTTGGTTTTCTTTGGTTTTATCTGTTTTTAGTTAAGTTTATGTCTTTGAGTCTTGTTTATGTTTTTATGCAAGTTTTGCAGGTGATTGGTAGAATCTCGAGGTCTAGTATAAAAATGATAAACTTTGAAGAAGAAATCTGAAGAAAGGTCCCCAGGCGTATCGCCTGGGGTATGAGAGTTTGTAGGCGATACGCGCGAAGAAGGAAAGTCAACAGAGTCATAAGTCGGTTTGACCGACTATTTTGTCGCATATTGAGCTCCATGCGTATCGCGTGAAGAGAGTTAAGCAGCAAGCGATACGCTTGCTGCCTAATAATCCGGAAAGATTGCTTACTCGATATAAATTAGACTTTAAGGGTTTGCATTCGAGATATACGACTTCCAGACGGCAGAAGGGCGATTTCAGGCGATATTCAGAGGCAAGGAAGGGCTGGAACTGCAAGGGAATCAACGGCTGATCAATTCTACATTGCAATTCATCATCAAATCATCCGGTTTCTCTTGTTTCTTGTTTTAATTCTTAGACTCAGTTATGTTTATTGTTAAAGATTCAAACTTTATTTGTTCTTATGCTATGAACATGATTGTAGGCTAGGCATTTATCACTGCCTAGACCGTTATGATGAACAACTGATATTTATGACTTTGTTTGGTTTGTGACAACTTGATTGATGTAATGTTTCTTTAAATTCCATTGTTGATATAATTGTATGCATATGACCACTAGAGTTAGGGTTTGAATTGATTTACTAAACTGCTTAGCCTGCGAATGTCTTTCGGTTTGGGTTGGGTAATCGGTTGCATGACTGTGTGTTTGCGATTGGTTTGATTGTCTGTCTTGATTATCATAGTTTAGTATTTTGATGAATTCTCTGATTCTTGTGTGCTGCTCTAGTTAGACAAGCCGGAAGGTGATAGCTAGGTCGGGTAGTCGGGTTGACTAGTGGATTAGGATCACATTGCCATCGGGAGAGGGATGCCCTAGGAAATTAGTTAGCTTGCTATTCCGTGTTAGTTGTGTTGATTAGTGGTAGTTCCTGCTAGCTTAAGGTGCCTAAGATTGTTTCGAGGGTGGTTAGGTCTAGTTGAGGTTGGATGTACCCGAAAGGTGAACTCCTGTCCGAACGTTAGGAACATTTGCTAAGAAGGACTTGAGAGGTGAATTAGCTACCATCATAGTTGTCATAGCCAGATGAAGTTGTAGGTGTTGGTTGGGATTCTAGGTCTAGGTGGTGTCTTTCTCGTATCTGATTGTTTCCTGAGTTTTCCTGCTATCCATTTGTTAGTTGCGTTAGTTAATTTCAGTTAATTAAATCTCAAATCAATTTACTCAAATTTCCATTTCTTAGGTTTAGGTTAATTCTTGTTTTCGTAGTGACCTAGGTTCGATATCCGGTCTTGCCTTAGCTATTCTACTATCCGATAGGTACACTTGCCTTAGGGTTCGGTTTAGTTTAGGTATTTTCGGTAAAATTAGGTGTGTCTAGGTCTAGGTCTAGGTCTAGGTTTTTATTACATTTTTAGGTACGTTCTGAACACATCAAGTTTTTGGCGCCGTTACCGGGGACACTTGGCAATAGCAAGATTAACTCAGGTTGTCGTTAGGAAATTGTGAGTCTTTTTGGTTTTTCCGTGTCTAGAGTCTTAGGATTTCCGCATCGAGTCTAGATTTTTAGGTTTATTTTTTTTTCTTTTAATTTCTCTTTGAGTCAGTTTCCTCATTTTATGCCACACACCCGTTCACAAGGTCCCCCTGAGCTTTCACCACTTTCTGATCCCGACGCGGATATTCGTGAACGGTTTCGCCTTCTACGCACCGAGCTAGAGGCATTCATCATTTCCACCGCTCAATCCAAACCCTCTTCATCCACACACACCACACGCGACACCAAACCCATTCCATTCCCTGATTTATCATCCATGGCGGCACGTCGCACCGTCCACGAGCAGGCTAGCGCCGGAGTCACCGAGGCCCGGTTTGCTATTGCACAGCCTGCTATTGCCAACACCGCGAATTGGCAAGTTCCGTCCCACGTCATCAACGCTTTGACGCATTCCATTCAATTTCATGGACGTGAGGACGAAGATGCACCGACGCATATCTCCCGTTTCATTCGTATCTGCAACACGTTCGGACTCACCGGAGTCGCGAACGAAATCATTTATCTGCGTTTATTTCCATTCTCCCTTACGTCTCGAGCCGCCGAGTGGCTTGAGACGCTTCCGCCGAATTCAATCGCCACCTGGGACGATCTGACCGCGAAATTCCTGAAGAAGTACCATCCTCCAGCGAAGGCTTCACGTACTCGGGAGGAAATCCACTCTTTCAAGATGGACCCCGATGAGCCTTATTCTGTTGCTTACGAGAGATTCAACACCCTTCTGAGTAGATGTCCGCAACACGGGTTGACGGACTGGGCGATCATAGAAAAGTTCTATAATGGACTTCCTTATTCTGTTAAGAAGGATTTCAATATTTCGGCTGGAGGGCATATGATGGAGAAGCTCACTGTGGATGAATGCAAATCATTATTTGAGAGCTTCGCACTTGTTGAACAGCAGGCACCCGGAGGTCGGAGAGCCACTTTGGCCCCGACTAGATCACTAGTTCCATCTACATCTACCCGGGGTGTAACTCACATTGGCTCAGAAACCATGTCACCTAGGGAGTTAGAAAACATTTATAAAACTTTAGAAGAAATCAAACTCCACATCAAAGCCAAATGTGAGCTGTGCAGAGGCGCTCATGACACTCGAGACTGCCCGCTTGCTTCCGCTGAGCAGGTGGATTACATTTGAAACCGAAACCAGTTCGGTAATTCTTTCCAGTCTGGGTGGAGGAGTGGCCAAAATTCAGGATGGCGAGAGGCAGGAAATCCACCTGGTTTTCAGCCGAGGTATAATCAGAGTGGTGGAGGAACTGAAGGGCCGACTATGAAGGAGCTTACAGAGCTGGTCATGAACCAAACGCAGATTTTGCAGCAGATGAACGCAAGAGATGAGGCCACACAGAAGAAGCTGGCGGAGCACGACACGTTGCTAAGAAATCAACAAGCTTCATTCCTGGATTTGCAGCGGTCAGTCGGTGACATAGCGAAGCAGCTGAAGGAGTTGAACGCCCGTGGAGGTCAATTTTCTGGTAGTACTTACAAAAACCCCAATGCTAATGTCAATGACATCACTACTAGGAGCGGGAGAGTCGTCGAGAGTCCATCACCGGCGGTAGTTGATGAAGAGCCGGTCGATGAGGAGATCGAGTTGGAGACGCCTGGCGGGAGGGTGCACGAGAGCGTTACGCCAGCAAGTACCGCACCAAACGTCGAGGCTGAGGTAGTGAGAGAGAAGCCGCTGAAGTGGGAGGCTGTTAAAGAGAAGAAGAGAGTGAGATTCGCGCCTCGACCGATTACAGCCGATGATCTGAAGCAAGTGCCTTATCCTGAACGTCTGGTTCAACAGAAGAATGCGCGTGAGTACAGTCAGTTTTTAGAGCTTCTTAAGCAACTTAGGGTCACTTTACCTTTTACTGATGTCATTAAACAAATGCCTAAGTATGCTAAATTTTTAAAAGATATGTTAACTAATAAAAAGAAGCTTGAAAATTTTTCGAATGTCACTCTTGATGCTAATTGTTCTGCTGTAGTTCAAAATAAATTGCCTGAAAAATTGACTGATCCTCGGACATTTACAATTCCGTGCTCTTTTGGTGATTCATCTGTTACATGTGCTTTAGCTGATCTAGGTGCCTCGATTAATGTTATGCCATATTCTGTTTTCATGCACCTAGGATTAGGCGAGTTGGAACCGACTAGAATGACAATTTCTTTGGCAGATAGATCGATTGTTAGACCCAAAGGAATAGTGGAAAATGTGCTAGTTCAAATTGAAAAATTTTTGTTCCCTATAGACTTTGTGGTGGTTGACTGTGCATATGATGCTAGTTGCCCTTTGATTTTAGGTAGGCCTTTCCTTAGGACCGCCCGGGCGCTAGTTGATGTTTTTGCGGGCACGATTACTTTGAGGGTTGACCATGAGAGTGTTGTGTTTGAAGTAGGTAGACGTGAGGATAGGGGCACCGAATCGGTGTATTTGATAGGAACTTTTATGTCCTTCATAGATTTGGTGGTTGTAGGTAATCGGTTGGATGATGATGAGTTTGAAGAGGATGAGTGTGGGGAGGACACCGGGGGTTTAGTTGAGTTAGTTGATAAAAATGAAATTTTTGACCCATTAGAAGAACCCGGTGAGGTAGTTGAGAAGGTAGGTGAGGTAGTTGAGGATGAAGTGGTGATAGTGGATAAGTGTGGGGAAGATCTAGGAGGGTTAGAGATTTTAGTTGATAAGAGTGATCATTTTGACCCGTTAGGAGAACCCGAGGAGTTGGTAAGTGTAGAGAGTGAATCAGTGGTTGAAGAGGTAGATATAAAAGCCACACTTGGTGATTTAGGTAGCTTGAATGATGAGGTTGAGTTTAGACCAAGTGTGGGGAGGTTGCATGTGGTTGTTAGTAAACATGACCCGGAAATGAGTTTTCTAGGTAAAGTTGGTTTTCTCCCGGGTAGGTATAAGCATTGGAAGGTTAAGAGGTTGTTGAGAGCAGTAAAGTTCAATGCTTTATGGGTTAGGAAGTTGGTTAGTAGTTGGTTGGATAGGAACCGGGTGCAACCCGGTAGTTTTGTGAGCAAAGAGGTGAAATCGAAACCTTCGGATGGTTTGGGAGGTTTTGGTTCAGTTTCGTGCTAATTGGTGAAGTGCCCGGTTTGTATATTGTGTAGTTGTGTTTTAATTTTCTGCTATTTTTGGTTTTTGTGTATGTTGCGTCTTTTGGTTTTGTATTTTTAGTGTTGGCAGGTGATTCTGGAGATTCAAGCTTTGGAGAATGTGAGTTGTGCAGGCAAAAATGCAGGTTTGTGCTGAAAAATTCGACCATAGGCCTGTTGAAGAGGAAAAAGAGATAGAAAATTTTTGGGGTCAAATTCCAAAAATTCTCTGGAAATCACGCTCCAAGCGTATCGCCTGGAGGTTGGTAGGATATAGGCGATACGCTTGCATCCTTTGGCGGGCCGGTTGTGTGCAGCTCCAGGCGTATCGCCTGGGGGATGCACGGTGGTAGGCGATACGCCTGGAGGAGGTAAGTCAGAGAAACTTTCATTTTTTTAATTTTGTATTATTTCTGTTTACCGAGTTTGTGGTGGTTCGCTGCGGTCGATGTGCTGAGTCTCTGGAGTTTCAGGTGAACACGTTTCAACTTCTTTTATTTTATTTATTTTATTTCTGATTTGTTTTGTTCCATTCCACATTGAGGGCAATGTGTGATTCAAGTGTGGGGATGGGATACTTTCGTATTGAGTCAGTCTTAGTCGGTCTTTTATTTTTGGTGTGTTATTGAGTCATAAAAAAAAATTGAAAAAAAAATTGAAAAATTGTTCAAAAATGTCCAAGATTCTGGCTGCAATTCAAATGGAAAATGATAGGAAACTGGGAATTGGTTTTCTAATGTTGTGCTTAATTGTTAAGATGAATAATTTGGGAAATGTGATAAGTTTGGATGAATGGAAAGCATTTCTAGTCTATGATGTGTCGGTAGGTCCAGCTAACCTAGGAGTAGCTTAAATAGCCTGTGTGTTTATTGTTGTATAAATATGTTAATCAGTCTGCTAGTGGGTTCCCATTTTAGGAGTGATAGGGATACTGAATCTGATGATTAGGAAGGAAGAGACCCCTTTAGGCTAGATACTCCTATGTCCTTAGAATATCAAATGAGCATGTAGTTAATAATCTGGTTAATGAATTAGAGTGAAGGGGCAGAATACTCATGTACAAACTAAGGATAGTATCCCGTGGTAAGTACCTCTGATGATGTTCCGGATCTCGCGGGCAAAATACTAATGTATGATTTCGGGGGTAAGACCTTGTGAAAGAGTACCTCTGATGATGTCTGTTGGTAATTTTAGGTAAAAGTGATCAATTATAAAAAAAAATGAAAAAAATGAGAAAAAAAAATGAAAAAAATGAGAAAAGAAAAAAAATGAAAAAGAGAAAATGATAGATTAGAGAATAAATGCTCAAGAAGTTGCATTCCAATAATTAGTTATTCCTTGGACATCTTAGTATCTGTTTTAAGGGGGGTTGGAAATATATAAATTCAAATCATTAATACCCTTTGCTCTGACTGAATAAGATTCGGTAGTAAGTTGAACTTGACCTTTCTTTAGTGGGATCCATAGGTAGACTGAACTTATATCTGGTAAATTCATAAACACATGGGGGCGAAAGAAAAGGTTGGTGGTTGGGTTTAGTCGGATAGAAATATCGACAATTGTAGTTAGGGTGTTAATACATTATGGAATGTGGAATTGATTGGTGGACTGTTAATTTTAAATGTTGAATGTTTAGAAGTCAATTTCTGGTTATGATTCCATTGCAGTATTTTTCGAGGACGAAAAAAGAGTCAGTGTGGGGATATTACGCTTGCTGCTTAATAATCCGGAAAGATTGCTTACTCGATATAAATTAGACTTTAAGGGTTTGCATTCGAGATATACGACTTCCAGACAGCAGAAGGGCGATTTCAGGCGATATTCAGAGGCAAGGAAGGGCTGGAACTGCAAGGGAATCAACGGGTGATCAATTCTACATTGCAATTCATCATCAAATCATCCGGTTTCTCTTGTTTCTTGTTTTAATTCTTAGACTCAGTTATGTTTATTGTTAAAGATTCAAACTTTATTTGTTCTTATGCTATGAACATGATTGTAGGCTAGGCATTTATCACTGCCTAGACCGTTATGATGAACAACTGATATTTATGACTTTGTTTGGTTTGTGACAACTTGATTGATGTAATGTTTCTTTAAATTCTAGTGTCGATATAATTGTATGCATATGACCACTAGAGTTAGGGTTTGAATTGATTTACTAAACTGCTTAGCCTGCGAATGTCTTTCGGTTTGGGTTGGGTAATCGGTTGCATGACTGTGTGTTTGCAATTGGTTTGATTGTCTGTCTTGATGATCATAGTTTAGTATTTTGATGAATTCTCTGATTCTTGTGTGCTGCTCTAGTTAGACAAGCCGGAAGGTGATAGCTAGGTCGGGTAGTCGGGTTGAATAGTGGATTAGGATCACATTGCCATCAGGAGAGGGATGCCCTAGGAAATTAGTTAGCTTGCTATTCCGTGTTAGTTGTGTTGATTAGTGGTAGTTCCTGCTAGCTTAAGGTGCCTAAGATTGTTTCGAGGGTGGTTAGGTCTAGTTGAGGTTGGATGTACCCGAAAGGTGAACTCCTGTCCGAACGTTAGGAACATTTGCTAAGAAGGACTTGAGAGGTGAATTAGCTACCATCAGAGTTGTCATAGCCAGATGAAGTTGTAGGTGTTGGTTGGGATTCTAGGTCTAGGTGGTGTCTTTCTCGTATCTGATTTTTCCTGAGTTTTCCTGCTATCCATTTGTTAGTTGCGTTAGTTAATTTCAGTTAATTAAATCACAAATCAAAACCCAAATCAATTTACTCAAATTTCCATTTCTTAGGTTTAGGTTAATTCTTGTTTTCGTAGTGTCCTAGGTTCGATATCCGGTCTTGCCTTAGCTATTCTACTATCCGATAGGTACACTTGCCTTAGGGTTCGGTTTAGTTTAGGTATTTTCGGTAAAATTAGGTGTGTCTAGGTCTAGGTTTTTATTACATTTTTAGGTACGTTCCGAACACATCACTGGATAAGTCAGCACGTTATGAATCAACGAATGTACATGATGCAGATGAGATAAGTCTGGAGGAAGAATTTAGTCGAGAGTTCCTAATAAGGCATCGAGATATGTTGAGATCCTTGAAAAAGCAACAAGCATCGGTGAAAGGACAATTGGTAGATGTTAATGATGAGCAAATAGTTGTTTACAAAAATGGTGCCATGCCGGAGAAGAAGAATTCGGGAGAGTTCGGCAGCGAGTATAAGCACTGTCGGAACAATGAAGGTTATCATGATGAATCTGCACCTAAAAAATGCGGTTCAGTAGGCGAAAAAGGTCGAGGTATGGTTATTTGAAATATACCTGGCCTATGAATAATGATTAAATTGCACGTTTGTTATCATAGGATATTATGGTTGATCTTATGCATAATATATGGTTCTGTTTTTCTATAGTAAGTTAGAATATGTTATTTGTTGCATATGATAACCTTTTAAAAGCATTTGTTGGCAGATATAATAGTTCCATATAAACCAGATTCCATGACATCTCAGTCTAAGTTTGTTAAATGGATTGCTGATGCCAATTTTCCGAAAAAATTAAAGATGCCGTCAACTGTCGGTAAATATGGTGGTTTAGCTGATCCGGAGGATCATGTGTTTGAATTCTACACGGCGGCGAGGTTAGAAGGATGGGCCGAGGAAACATGGTGTCACATGTTTGTGCAGACGTTCACAGGCTTGGCGAGAGTTTGGTTTGATGCACTTCCATCTGGCGGAATTGAGAGTTTCGAGGATTTGCGAATTAAGTTTTTGCGTCAAATTAGCCAACAGAAACGATGTGTAAAAGATACCACGGAAGTGCATAACATCCGGAGGAAAGATAATGAGAATATTGAAGATTTTGTGTCTCGATTTAATAAAGAGAGTATGCGGATCGTGGGTGCAGGGGATCAGCTAAGGATATCGGGCTTCTGTCATGGTGTGAGAAACTCTCAATTGGTTGAAAAGTTACATGAGAATTTGCCAACATCTATGGAATCGTTGATGGATCGGGTACGGGCTTTTGTTAGAGGAAAAAATGCATGTAGTAATATGTGGGAATTGGAAGGCCGGAAGGCTCAGATAAAGTCTGGTGGAGTTGGTCAAAACGTTAGGAACAATGGTCCCATCCGAAGTATTCAAAGAGGTGGTACTTGGAACAGTTGGAATAGAACTACAGGAGGAAGGGATAATCAGTATGGTTATCAACAGAGGAATGGGTTTTACAATAATAATAAACATGGAAAATATGTGGAATTAATAAAAACTCCAAGTGAGATCCTGGCTACAGAACAGGTGGACCTTCCTATTCCAGCAAGGCAACGTCCGGCCTCGAATAGAAATCTTGATAAGTACTGCGCTTATCACCGGGATAAGGGTCATACTACGGATAGTTGTTTTGTTTTGAAAAGAGAAATTGATAAGGCGGTTAGATCAGGTAAATTGGGGCACTTGGTGAAAGTTATTCAAGAGGGGAAGCAGGATAATAAAGCTATGCCTGTTATACACATGGTGCACTTGCGACAAGATTCCTTTCTACAAAGAAATGTAAGAGGAAAGGTGGAGGATATACCGGGGTGGATGAGTCAGGAAATAACTTTTCCACCGATAAGACAAGATGTGGCAACTGAGGAACCAGTGGTTATAACTGCACAAATAGGGGGGTTTGAGGTGCATCGGGTTTATATAGATTGCGGTAGTGCTACGGAGATTATGTATGAGTCATGCTTCAGAAAACTTGATGCGGATATACGGGGAAGGTTGGTTGTGTCCAGAACTCCTTTAATTGGGTTTGCAGGAGAAATGGTTAGGCCTATGGGAGAGATTACCCTGCCAGTTACTTTGGGGCATGGTGGATGCATCAGAACTTTGGAGGTAAAATTTTTGGTGGTTAAGGCCACATCTATCCATAATGTGATCCTAGGGAGGCCTATATTAAGAAAGTTAGGTGCTGTTATATCGGTCGTGCATGGTATGATCCAGTTTCCAACACCTAGAGGGTTTGCTACTATGATTTCTGATGCATGTGTAAGAATAATGGAGGTAAGGGCTGGAAAGGATACTACAACAGTTGTTTCAGATAAGGATGATAGAAAATGGGAAGAAAGGTTGTTATCCGAAAAATGGGTAATAAATGAAGATTTTCCGGATTAGAAAATTCAAATCGGAAGTGATATTCAGGGAAGTGTAAGGCGTCAATTATTTGATCTGTTAAAGGAAAATGTTACTGTTTTTGCATGGCAACCCTCTGACATGACAGGTGTTCCAAGGGATTTATCAGAGCATTGTTTGAATGTATGTCCAGACAAGAAGCCATATCATCAACATAAGAGGGGGATGGATGCGGAAAGGGCGGCGGTAGTAAAGGAAGAGGTTGATAGATTGTTGGAGGCGGGAATTTTGAGAGAAGTACAATATCCTGCCTGGTTGGCTAATCCTGTATTAGTTAAGAAACCGGATGGGTCATGGAGGATGTGCATTGATTTTAAAGATTTGAACAATGCATGTCCTAAGGACTGTTATCCTCTTCCGGAAATTGATCCTAAGGTAGATGCGTTAGCAGGTTTTAGTTGGAAGTGCTTTCTAGATGCTTATAAAGGTTATCACCAGATTCAGATGGCGGTGGATGATGAAGATAAAACAGCATTTATAACCAGGGAAGGAACATATTGCTACATGAAGATGCCTTTTGGTTTGAAGAATGCTAGAGCCACGTATCAACGTCTAATGGATAAAACATTTCAACCACAGGTAGGAAGGAACCTTGAGGCCTATGTGGATGATATTGTCATAAAGAGTAAATCTGCAGAAGAAATGATTTTAGATATAAAGGAGACATTTGGTCGGTTGTGTTCGATTAATATGAAGTTAAACCCAAAGAAATGCTCGTTTGGGATGGAGTCTGGAAAGTTCCTGGGTGTTTTTGTGTCAAAGGAAGGGATTCAAGCAAGTAAAGATAAGGTTGAGGCGGTAGTCAGTATGAGGTCTCCCACTTCCATTAAAGAGGTCCAAATCTTGAATGGAAGGTTAGTTGCACTACATAGATTTTTAGCAAAGGCGGCTGATATGTCTTTGCCATTCATGAAGGTGTTGAAAGATTATTTGGGAAAGAATGAATTTTGTTGGTCACAAGAAGCTGAGAATGCATTTGCGAAGTTAAAAGAGGTACTGGTATCCCTTCCAACATTAACTGCACCTCGGCAAGGTGAGTGTCTTTATATGTACATTGCTACTTCTGAAGGTGCTGTAAGTGCAGTGTTGTTAGCAGAGAGAAATAAAGTGCAAATCCCGATTTACTCTGTCAGCAAAGTATTAAAGGAATATGAAGGAAGATATCCTCCATTGGAAAGGTTGGTATTGGCCCTGGTGGTGGCAACAAGACGTTTGCGTAGATACTTTGAAGCACATTGGGTGGAAGTATATACTGCTTTTCCTATTAGACAAATTTTGCGAAGACCGGAAATGTCGGGGCGTCTTGCGAAATGGGCTATCGAATTGGGGCAATTCGATGTTATGTTCAGGCCTAGAATATCAATGAAGGGTCAGGTAGTTGCGGATTTCTTGGCAGAAATCCCTCAGACAGAAAACGGAGAATTATTATCGCAAGAATCAAAAGAGATGGATTCCTTGTGGAGGTTATATATACAGACGGATCTGTTGGAAGTGATGGATCCGGTGCAGGTAACTTTTATTTTTTGTGTTTTCTTTTTTATACATCATAAGGGTTTTAATTCATGTTTGTGCAGGCTTAATGTTGGTAAGTCCCGAGGGTGATGAGCTAACATATGCATTGAAGTTTAATTTTGATACTTCAAACAACGAAGCAGAATATGAGGCGTTTTTAGCAGGTTTTCAGGGACTTCTAAGCTAACTTTGGTTGAGTTTATTGTATGTGTGTTTTATTAACAGGGAAGTGTTTTTAGCAGGCTTACGGTTGGCTAAACAACTGGGACCGAGGAAGTTCTTGCACATGTGGATTCCTTGCTTGTGGCTAATCAAGTAAATGGTGATTATGAGGCTAAAGGTGCTAACATGGCTCTTTATTTGAGACAAGTGAAGAAGCTGATGGGGGAATTTTTAACCTGTGAAGTAATGTATGTGCCACGGTCACAGAATAAAAAATCAGATGCACTCAGTAAGCTGGCGTCAACAGCTTTTAATCATTTGGCCAAAGAAGTTCGGGTAGAGGTTTTGGAAAATCCATCTGTCCCAGTTTCGGAAGTGTCGGAAGTACAAGTTTCTCGGGAGACTTGGATGGATGCATTAGTAGCATATTTTCGAGATGAAATGTTGCCAGAAGACAAGGAAGAGGCAAGGAAGGTGTATGTAAATTCCTTCCAATACCAATTTCAAAATAATATTTTGTATAGGAAAACATTTTTGGGTCCTTTGCTAAGATGTTTGACCATGGAAGAGGCATTGAAAGTTACTGCTGAGGTTCATAGTGGTATATGTGGAAGTCACGCAGGGGCACGAATGGTAGTAGCTAAACTTGTAGGGTTAGGTTACTATTGGCCCGGGATGCATAAAACAGTCATGGATGAGTTGAAAAAATGTGACGAATGTCAGAGACATGCGCCGATGAGTTTAAAGCCGAAGCATACAATGGTGCCGGTGACATCCGCTTGGCCTTTCCAAAAGTGGGGTATAGATATAGTTGGGCCTTTTCCTGAAGCGGCCGGAAGGGTTAAATTTTTTATTGTTGCTGTCGATTACTTCACGAAGTGGGTGGAGGCCAAACCATTGGCGTCAATTACGGGGCAGCAGGTGAAGAAGTTCGTATGGGAACACATAATTTGCAGGTTTGGCTTGCCGTTATGCATATTGTCTGACAATGGTAAGCAATTTGCTGATAATCCCTTCCGGGAGTGGTGTGAGGAATTGGCAATATCGCAAACTTTTACTTCTGTGGCCCATCCGCAGGCAAATGGGCAAGTTGAGAGAATGAACAGGAGCATTGTAGAAGGTATAAAAATGAGGTTGGAAAAAATTGGTGGCGGATGGGTGGATGAACTTTTGCATGTGCTATGGTCTTTAAGGACCATGCCAAAATCAAGTCATGGCGAGACACCTTTCAGTCTGACATATGGAACTGAAGTTGTCAGTCCAGTTGAAGTTGGTGTTCCGACAAGAAGGATGCTAGAAAATGGAGATAATGAAAAAAGTTTGCGAGAAAATTTAGATGTGTTGGAGGAACGTCGTGAAGTAGCGGCAATAAGAGAGGCAAAATATAAACAAAATATAGCTAAATATTATAACAAGAATGTGAAGAGTTTTCAGTTTAAGGAGGGTGATCTGGTCCTTCGAAACAATGAAGCAAGCAGTGTATTGCCTGGAGGTAAATTGTCACCAAATTGGGAAGGGCCGTATCAGATTTTGGAAGTGCTAGATAAAGGGTCGTATGTGTTGGGAAATGCAGATGGAAGTAGGGTTCCACGAACATGGAACGGGTTGCACTTGCGAAATTACAACATTTAGGGAAAGTCAAGCAATGGAGTACGGAGCAATGTTTTAAAAACCGGTTCAACCGGTCCGGTTCAACCGGTTCAACCGCCAACCGGTCATCATACCGGTTTTTTAATCCCCGGTTTTTTGGACATAACCGGACCGTTTTGAACCGGGCGGTTTTTCGGTTTTTTCCGGTTCAACCGGTCCAGTTCAACCGGTTTTCTGACAATTTTAAAAAAATATATATATTTTTTTAATTTATTGTTATTTTTTATTATTTTTTAAAGTTTAAAATTATATATTCTTATGAAATACCTATTTGGTATTATTTTTTAGTGGATTATCATTGTATTTTAACTATTTTCGTTGTGGTGTACACATTTATTAACATTTTTATAAAAATATATATATAAATCTCCTAACCGGTTCAACCGGCCGGTCTAACCGGTCCGACCGGTCGAACCGGTCTCGGAAAGTTTTCCGATTCAACTAAAAAACCGGTTTTTAAAACATTGGTACGGAGAATAAAGATGTGGGGGATGACTAGAATTTTTTGTAAAATTTGATATTTGATATGATGAAATTGACGTTGTTTTGTTATATGTGTTTTCTTGTAGACTGTTGATGAAAGCAAAGGTTCAAGTAATGAAGAAGGTTTCTTCGAAAAGGATGAACTTTTGTTTTGTTTAATATAAAAAAAAGAGAGGCAAGGTCATACTAAGTTGATTGCAACAACCATGTTAAACCTAAAAGGCTAAATCTATAATGTTATATAAACAATTATATGATCATGCTGTAAAATAGCTAAGTCTTCTTATAAAAGACCAAGTTATAAATAAAACACGAAAGTGGTTTAATAAAGGCTAAGTTGTGTAACATAACCATGCCAGCACTTTTGTTTAAGTGCAATTCAGGGAAAAAGGTTCTTCCCTAAGAGACTGACGAGTCTAAATGGCACAAGATGTTGAAAGCATCCAACCATGACATAAAAGATCCAGGTCATAAAATATCCTTCATAGGATAAAATTAAACCAGCTCTAAAAAGAATGAAAAGGCCAACATAAACCTTTCCGATTGTTATGCATAATATATGCAGTTCAATGGCACAATGTTGTGAATACATGGTCATTAAGATTTCAAAATAAAGGTCGGAAGGGCCCACACTAACCCTTCCGAAGAAGTCAACAATATTCAAGGATGTCTTGCTGGGTACATGCCCATTACAAACCAAAATAAATTGTTTCAAGAAGGCTTATAAGCCTCAGTTCAAAAGATAACCATAAAAAAGATCACTTACCGGAAGGAGGATTTTCAGGAGGAGCCAGGGTTGCTTGGATTACTTCCAAAGGTGCTTCTGCGAGTTCTGCCCAAGAAGCGAAAAATGGAAATTGGAGCTCAGAAAAGGCAGCAAAAGCATCAGCGAAAGTTGCATCAGCAGAAGTGTAATACCCTGGTACTTTGTCAAAATCTTTGTCACTTCCAGTAGAAAAGTGAACACCAGCTTTTATGCCTTCGTTGAAACCAGTTGCATTAGTGGCATTGATCATGTTATCGATGGCATTTTGAAGGGAAGGACTGTTGAGAACTTTTTGAACTATCCGCTTAATCCCATCAGTCATAAGCCACATTTTCTCCTTCTTTAGATCCTCACAAGCAATTTCCTTAGCCATCCTCTCGTCAGTCACCATCTTTTCTTTCTGCCTTATATCTGCATAGCTCCTTTCAAGCTTTTCTTGGAAAGATTTCAATTGCTTTATAAGGTTGCTCTCATTGACCTTTAGTTGCTTCAGCTCTGAAAGAAATAAATTGCAAAGTTAAGAAGGGACGAATGTGTAAAAAAAAATATATATAATAAAATAAAAATTTGTGTTACCATCAGAAGTGTTCTTGATTGTTAAAGCTTGAGAGGCATTTTCGGTTTTTAGCTTCTCCATCGAAGCTTGAGAGGATGACTTCAGATCTGATAAAGCTCGTTGAACGGAGCAATGTTCATTCTGTAGGTTTTTAAGAGAGGCTTCCATGCTGAGTTTCTCTTGTGATAGCTTTGCAACATTATTTTTCAATAATTCAACAGTAGCCGGGATGGCTGGAAGTGTCAAAAGTGCTGGGGATGAGGATGACTGGGAAGGGGCTACTTTCTCAGCTTTGGCCTCGGCAAGGATCCATCGACAGTATAGCTCAGGGATCAAATTTTGACTTTCTGCATAATTCATCATGATCCGGTGTGCGAGGTCTGGGGCAGCGGTTTCCCGAAAAGTTTTGACATCATGGGGAGTAGACTGGTGGAAAAATAAGTTTCTTGCAATGGAGGGGTCAGAAAAGCTGTCTCGGTTGGTAAGGTTCCAATTGGGAGTAAACAGTTCGTCAAGATTGAACTGTGATGAGTTCCTTGAAGTTACTTCCTTGACCTCTTTCTTAAGCCATTCAGAGAAAGGATTGTAGAAAGGGCGAAATGAAGACGGTGGAGTCGGAAGTGATGATGGATGAGGTGGAGCTTGAGTAAAAGCTGCTGATACAGTGGTGGATTCAGAAGGGATAACAACTTGCTTACCCTTGTCGATCGACACTGGAAATGATGGAATGTCAGAAAAATGGTCATAAGGAGAAGGGTTGAAATAGTCACCCACATTAAAAGCATCTGATGTTAAACGGGCAAAGCTGATAGGACTGGAAGTATTAATCAGTGGGGATTCAGGTTCAGAGAGTTCACCTTCCAAATGATCTGACAAAGCTTCTAAAGTAGAAGAATGGGAAGGGACCTTTTGAGTACGAGGGGACTTCCGGGTCTTCTTGAAATCGCCAGCTTCGGAAGGGTTGCTGGGGCCAGTTTTTGCCATTCTCTTCCTTCTTTTGTTTTGATTAGGGGCAAGGGTTGCCTCAGGAGTCACCATGGGTGAAGTAGCCGGATCAACATTAACAGGAGGGGTTGATGGTGGAGTGCTACTTGGAGTGGCTGTAGCAGTAGGAGATTCAACAATGGGGGTACCTGATTGAGATGCAGCGGAAGGATTTCCCAGTTGTAAGCCAGAAAAACTTTTTAACTTTAAAACATTGGACAGATTCATTTCTGCAAAACAGTAAACAAGGTACATGCGTTATAATTTTATAGTAAATATATGTGTGCAGAATATAAAGGGAAGGGAAATAAATGCTCACCCACTCCATCCAAAAGGAGGATGGGAGGCAAGTGTGGTTTCTTAAATTGCTGACTGATTTGGGCAGCAATAAGAACTTCCTCGGGATACTTCCTAATTGGGTGAACAAATTTGCTTAAAGCTAAAAAATGGCGAGAATTAACTTCTTCTTTCTTGGGTGGTTCATTGCGAACTGTGTCGTCTTTCTTTCGCCATCTAATTTCTTTTGGTAAACAAGAATCATCAATAAAAATAAAGTTTTCTTTCCAAAAATGGTTTTTTGGGAGTTTTTTGTCGTACAGGGGTTCAAACTTTCTTCTTCTTTCAAAAGTATACCAGTCCCCGGACATAGTGATCCGGTAAAAGGCACGAAAAAGAGGGAGATTTGGAGTTATATTCAGGGCACGGCAAGAAACTTCAAAATGGTTCAAAGTTCCAAGTCCCAGGGGGTTACATTGTGAAATATGAACTCCGAAAAATTTTAGGGCTTCAAGCAAGAAAGGGGAAAAAGGAATTCGATAGTTGGCATTGCGAATAGAATCAAGGTAGAGTCCTATTTTTCCTTTTGGGAGAGGATGCATCGGAGTATTAGGTGAAGGAATAATAGGGTGAAGATTGGTCGGAATATGGTAATCGGTGATGAACTGATCGAGGGTTTCTTGTGAAACAGTGGAAAATTGTAAATGCATGTTATGTTTAGTGGGTTTTGAAGGAGGAGCCATGAAGAAGAAAGTAGAAGGAAGGACTAACCTGACGGAATTAAGTATCGCCGGAGGAAACTTGAAGAGAGTTGCAGAGAAAATTTTTTGAAAATTTTTGGGGAAGAAGAGTATGAGATGGTTAAATGGTAAAGTCCGGTGGTTTTATAAGTTTATATGAGGGATTGCGAAAAAAGAGGAGAGTTTAAAATGATAATAACTGTTTTCTGAAAAACCGTCCCATCATGTCAGGAAGTTATGATGAAAATATAGTACGTGTAATGCAAATAAGATACGCGTGGAAACGGTTGAAATACCGGAAGTGAACCATAGTCTATTAACAACCACACATCCATGTGTAAGTTAATAGATTAGGGGGACTTGATGATATATTATAGGTGTCGGATGTGATACACAACCGGCACCACCAAGATTAAGTCCCTTTCTGTCTTAAAGCTGTTTCAGAACAGGAACGGAAAGGCTCAGTTGGAGGATGGTACTTAAAGGCTGGCACTTGCGGAGCAAGTGACGGATGTGCTTAACCGGAAGAGCGAGAGCTGAAGGTTCCTATAAATACGGCGTTTTAGGACAGAATAAAGGATCGCATTTTACTTACACCTTTACTATGTGTAACCGCATGTAACATTTTAATAAAGTTCTCTTTACTTTTCCAATTTGATTCTCTTGTTCTTATTTTAAACTTCAATCTTCATTTAGCTTGTTACAACATCACAATCCGAGGAATATTTGTTTCTTCACATGGCATCGTTGGCATAAAATAAATGCGTCAAAACCGGACCATCATTAGGCAAACGAATCCCATGTATGATTCCCACCGCTTCGGCCTTACATAACATCCAATTAAACCCCTCCATCACCACCAAAAATAAATAAGGAGAAAGTGGATCTTCTTGTCTCACACCGCTAAAACAATTAAACTCCTTTGTCGGGGACCCGTTCACCAGAACCGAGGCCCTAGCCGAAGATAGAATGCCATGAATCCACCCCCGCCATTTATCTGGAAACATCATCTGCTGAAGCACCGAATCTAAAAAACCCCAATCCAAAGAATCATAAGCCTTACGAAAATCGACCTTAAAAAATAATCCTTTTCGTTTTGATTGCTTCAACCACGAAATAATCTAATTTAAAATCAACAGTCCATCAACTATGTTCCTCCCCGCCACGAAGCCCATTTGAGTCACCGATATGATCCCATCAGGCACCCGCCTCATCCTAGCCGCCAGAACTTTAGAAATAACCTTGGATATACAGCCCAAAAGACTTAAGGGTCTAAAATCCCCAAGTGCCTGCGCATTGACGGACTTGGGAATTAAATGAATAAAGGACGATCCACACCCCTTTGAAATGGTCCCGGTGTCATGAAACCTAGAGAGAACTCTAAAGAAATCATCTTCTAACTCACCCCAAAAAAAATTAAGGAAGTCAAAATTGAAACCATTTGGGCCCGATGCCTTATCCCCTCACAATCTCAAACCGCATCTTTGATTTCGGCCTTAGAGAAAGGACGGATTAACTCTTCCCCTTGTTCCATATTTATTGACTTTATTCCATCACACACCAACGATGGTCTAGCCCCACTGTTGCAAAAGAGATTTTTGAAAAACTTCATGGTCTTATCTTTAACAATTTGAGGATCATCCTCCCACCGGTCCCCAACCCGCAACCCATTAATCCTACCTTTAGCCGTGTTGGAGTTAATAATCCCATGAAATAACGTCGTGTTCATCTCCGTCAATACATATTTGATTGAGGAGGCAATTCCAGATGATAGAGATATTCTATATGATCAGTTTCTCACAGCTAATTCAATTAGCAAGCTAAATTTAGAAGTAAAAGGAAGAACTCACATATCAAGCATTTAGTTGAACACATGGGGGGAGCATCAAGTTTCTTGAGATGAGAAAATCTTGAATCATATTACATAGATATACAAACTTGTACATTAAGCTTGGGAGGAAGTAAATTTACCAATTTACTATTCATCAAGTTAAAATTGTTATATAGGGTAATACAAAAATATATATTTTTTATAAAAACCGATTTTAGATCCTTTATTTTTTGCTACGGTGGCGGATCTACTAAAGGCTTAGTGGGGTCCTAGGCACCCACTCAACTTGTAAAATATATAGGTAATTACTTGAAACAAATGATTAAGACACCCAAGATTTTTTTTCGAGACACCCAAGACACCCAAAATTTGTGAAAATTATTTTCTTTTAGCTGTTTTTGGCACTCAAAGCTTATGAAAATAGAATAAATCTAAGCAACATATGCTTTTCCATAAGTTTGTTATCTAAAGCATCACATACTTAGAATAAATCTAAGTTAACATCTAGGACAAACCTAGAATTTGTGGAACTACCACACGAGTCTGTAACAACCTGTCCGGAAAAACCACATGAGTCCGGAACAACCTGTCCAAAAGAAGTCAACATTACTAAAGGCGTCAAAAACTATATAATATCATCTTTCATGATCTACTCATTCAAGTTTTCCATAAGTTATATCATATTTCTTAGAGCGTATGTAGATTTTATTTTAACTGTCTATGTCTATACACAAATCCTTTATTATGTTCATGTGTATCTTGAATGTTAAAGTTGATTAATCTCCATACAACATCACAATCAACCAAATACTAGTCTAGCGTACATCCTTTAGACTACAATACTTGTAAACAGAAGATACACAATCTTGTTACTATATTGTAAAGTTTATTGACTTGTTCCATTTTCTTTATATTAATTGTATTGTAATTATTTATTTATTGTAATTGTAATTCATTTTTTAAGATAGTGCAAAAGTTTGTTTTTATTATTACAAACTAAAGGTCGGTTAGTAAAGTTAAAATCCTTTGTGTGTTCAAATGCTATGAAATACAATGTCGTAATTTAGCCAATGTTATGAAACCTGCTTTGAACCGGTCGATTCGACCGGTTGAACCACCGACAGGAGGCTAAGCCTGTTCGGGGGTGCTCGGTCAAGTCTAATTTTTGACCTGACGGTTTTTACGATTTAACCAGCCGAACCCGGATCCCATCCACTAATTCAACAGGTTTTTAAAACGTAATTCTCACACTTATGCTAAATGATGAAGAACTTGATATATACAACACTCAAATGTAGTTTATTTTGGATAATATAGTTTGACTAAAACTTTTATTGATTTTTTTATAATTATAACTAGTTTTTTATCGCCGTGTGTTACACGGCTGAGTTTAAAAAAATAACTATAAATCAATTATAATCTACGACAGTTATGTACCTTTATAACTATCTAAAAATTTCTCAGTAATTATAGGTGGTCAGAGATTTTATGATAGTGGGGATTTATGCGGTGGGTTTCCTCTGGGTTGGATGTGCAACACAGAGGGTCTTGGTTACTCGTACAGATTGCGGTCATAACATGTCGTGGGTAACATCGTTTTCCATGATGAGACCCCCGGATAACCGGAAAAAAAATCTAATCACGGAAAATAAGGATTTTGTTTATTATATTGAAATGAAATACTTGGTAAATTTGAATTTAAACTCAGTTAAAGTAAAAAAAAATTATAAAATGATTTGGATAAAATATTTGTATAATATTTAATTAAAATATTATTATGAATATAGTATTATAAGCATTATATATATTAAAGTATTAAAGTATATATAATAAAATATATTACTTTAATAAAATATAATATATATGTAATAAAATATTAACCTTAATATTAAAATTTAGTATTTGGATAATTACTAGCCTTAATATAAAAATTTATATTTGAATAATTACTTTTATGATAATTATTTATTAAAGTTTAAACTAAATAAACCATAATATGGAAATTTAGTATTTGGATTATTATTTATTAAAATTTTGATTTAATCCAAAATTTTATGGTGATGACAAATGTGTTTTTTTACTAATTAAGGTATGACAAAACTTTTTATTTATTTTATATATATAATATATAATATAGATAGATTTGTTTAGGACATTATTGGTGTTTTTTACATATGTTGTGTTTTAAAGTTTATAAAGTGTATATTATAAATTTACAGTTTTGAATATGCAATCTGATTCGACCTTCAGAATCAACAGGTTAAACATTTTTCAACACTAAGTCCGTTTTAAATTTAAAAATCTGAGTTTAAAACATTAAATTTAGCCATAAAAAAGTAACCTTAAAATGTCAACCTAACCCCGACACTTCTTTTATTCAGGAACATAATAAATTGGATTTATTAATTTGGAACTTAATGTTAAGGTGTTTTTTTTCCAATTTTGAGCAGGTTAAATGTATTGTTTCAGCAAAAATAAAGAATTGGATTTATTCCTTTGACATTTAATGTTATGGTCTTCTTTTACAATTAGCAGATTCGGTATATTCATAATAAATTAGCAACACTCTTCTCGGGTACGTATTATTTGAACTATTTTTTTTATTTGAACTAATTTAGGTTTATGATACTCGATAATCACATGTTTCTCTAATTTTAGTCAGGCTTTTGTATCATTAATTAGAACTTGGTATTTATCAGTTCACGCGTTTGTAGCAAGATTCTCTTATATGTACGATATAGAAAATAAATTAAATTTAGAACAGGTCTGACTTTAAACAAAATCTTATAAATATAAGACAAAACTTAATCTAAAAAAATAGCAATCTACTCAACTCTCGGTTTAAAATACAATCGATGTTGAAACGTAGATCAAAATAGGCATACTCAACAATATAACTAAAAACCGTATAATGCAACTTGTAAAAGAAATTCTCGAAGCCTCGATTTTCACCCAACATGTATTTCGAACCGTTAACAATAATAGACATGTAGTAATCTTCTGTTATGAATAAAAAAAATATACTTTAAAAGTTATGGATATAAAAAGAGGCTTAAATTACTTATAATTAATAAAAATTTTAAAAATAAAATATAAAGAGTTAAAAACAAAAGTTTGTAAGGTACGCATATTTATCATAAAGAAAAATACGAGGCTTCAAGTGACTACTAAAAATAAAAGTGGTGTTCAATAATCAGATTAAAATCTCGAGTATAGTGAAAAGGAAAAGCTTCTCTAACCACAACTACGAATGTCATTCCGTTATTTCATCGTCTCTAAAACTATTTAATAGTAAAGAATCACTACTAGAAAAAAAATCGTTTTACGACACAAATATGGGTAGCAAATGCGTCACAAAACCTTATTTACGACGCAAATGCGACCAATTCACTCTCTCGCAAAAATGCTCGTCGCAAAATGCTTTGCGAGACAATTGCGAGAAAAACTGTTACGATTTTGCTACTCAAAGGACAGTGTCGCAAAAGTCTATTAATTTTTTAATTATTGAACTTATAATACAGAAATACATGACCGTATAAGTATTAAAGGTAATAACTCTATTCGCTACACTTTGGCTACCCATAACGTATTTTTATAATTTTCATTTTGCAACGCAATTGTGAGAAAACTCTTTTTATTTTATTTTATTTTCTTTTATATAATTCTACGCAATAGCGAGGAAAATGTCTTTTATATATTTCTACATAATGCTACGCAATTGTGACTATCAGTTATTTTGTTTAAAAAATTAATATTTTTTTGATTATTGCAGTTTAAGTTGTGACGCAATTGTAACCAACCTTAAGTTGCGACGCAATTGTAACCAACCTCTAGTTTCGACGCAATTGTAACCAACCTTAAGTTGTTCATTTAATGTTTTGCGACACTTTTGCGATGCACTATATATATTTTTTTAAAGAAAATAATAATTCTTAGGTTATTCCCACTTAAATTGCGACGCAAATGTGAGAAACCTCTTTTTATTAATTTTAATTTTTGCGACACTTTTGCGACGCGCAGCAAAATAGGTTTTTTTAAATATGCTATAAAAATCAAAATTTCCAGATTCTTTTTTCCTGAAAATGCAGATATTTTCTGTACAACATCTTTCCAGCAGATTAACCATACATTCCAACATAAAAGGGGTCTAGAAATCAAGTCAACTACAAATCTTAATAGCTACATACTAAATAGTCTTAACAATTCAACCATCTTCATAGAAACATTACAAATCTTACTAGCCCCAATCATTTACCATACTTTTTCATAAACTCTTGAAAAAGTTTTTGTTGTTCTTTTTGCTCTTGTATCTCCGCCCTTTGTCGTTCCATCTCCAACTTTTGTTCTTCCATTTGTTGTCTCATTTCATCCCTTTGCATTCTTTCTTCCTCCATTTGAGCTTCCAACTTACAAATCTACAAATTTGTTAAAGCATATATTATAATTAGTATATTAAACTCATATAATAATAATGATAATAATACTACTACTACTACTAATAATAATAATAATATACTTTTTCTTTGGCCTTTCGTTGCTCAACAAATGAATCTGCAATCCCACAAGAAGAAGATGGTGTCCCGGTCACCACATAATTCATATCGGAAGATCCGATGCCTTAAACTCGCCTTTTACTGCTGGATGGTTGCAAACGACGCCACATAGAACCATCTTCTGTATCTATTGACCCGTGAACCACTCGCAACTCTTTCAAGTAATCATCCTACAATTCATCAGAATAACACCATCTCTTAGAAAAAGTTGATACAATAACTAAATAAAAATGATAATATAACTTACAAAGGCTTTTCTTGCTCGATCATTGCAAAACACCATCTCTTCCACTTTGGAAATGTCTAGCTCTCTAGCCCGTAACTTTGCTTTCGATTCTTTATTGAGATGGGTATAAAGAAATATTTCCTTATAACTAGGTTCCTTACCCCAAGATCTCTCTATATAGAAAAAAAAATGTATAGTAGTTAATTTAATAAGTAGACTCAATTTTAGGTTGAGATTAATGAACTAATTTTCTTTTATGATGTAGAAGAGTTTGTGCCCAAATAAATGTCTAAGAACTTTAGACCATAACAAATAGTTTGTTGACTTTGAGTAATAAAAAATCAGGTCGGCCATTGAGCCATAAAAAATTTAAGGCTTTTTAAGAGTACTTACTATGTTGAAAGTTAAGAAATTTGAAAGAATCTAGGGTTTCACTATTTGAGGAATTGTGGGATTAATATATCAGTTCATCACCTGTGATACTTTACTTATCACAGTGTAAACTCATCTAGTAAAAGCATATAGAAGTGTATATGTTTAGATGCATCTATGCAAATAGAAACTTTTGGTGTCCCATTTTGTTTATGACTTTATGCTTTTAACTATATCATCTTGAAATCACTATATAAGTCTAAAACTTAAAAAAAACAATTAAGCTTACCAATCTAACACGAATCTCATCATATCCTATCGATCCAGCCGTATGCCGAGATATTTTGCCATTACTGTCCGCGCTGGCATGGTTTTTAGCTGCAATCTCGCACTTTTTGCGATATTCTTCAGTGTCCCAAATCTGTTAAAAGTATATATATATATATATATATATATATATATATATATATGAAGAATATATAAAAAAAATAATTTGCTATGTGAACAACAATCTATTAACTCACTTACATCACACAACTTATGCCATACATCATCTGCGATCCCAATAGGTGGATAATTGCGAATTATACGGAATTTAAGATGCTTTTGCGTGATATTTTCTCCGGCTTTCTGAGCTCGTTCAGAGGATTGTTTCCTGTAGTTAAACATGATGTCAGAGTAACGTGACCTCAGAACGTTAATAAATGCATCGTACGTGCTATGCTCGCTCCCCGAATCCCAACTCCAACGCGTCTACAAAAAAAATAATTGATTCATTACCTTAAAGCAGTCACACCTTAAAAATATAAAGTCTCATATAGATAATCATAAGATATACAAATAACTAACTGATCCATTACCTTAAAGCACTTATACATATCAGCCAAGACAGGTTTTGGGACCTTTAGAAACGTATCCCAAGGTCCTTCGAGGTGATCTCTTAGTATGCGGGAAATACTCTGATGAACCTCAAATGACCCGAACCTGCAATATTAAAATAACCATAAATATATTTGAAACATGATTACACAACATATAGATAAATATGTTAAAATTAAACACATACTTTTCGCCAACTCTTGCAATTGATTTTTTGTCAAATCTACGAGCATCTCTACCTTCATAAGTCGAGTCACGTTGGGAGTCACCAAGATCTGCATCCTCCTCATCGCTAGTGTCATCGTTTAACTCTTGACGATATGCACGATCATCGGGTTCAGTAGTCGACTGTAAGTGTTCCTCGTATGTGTGATGACGAATAACCCCATGCATATCGCCCATTGGATCACCTGAACCCGTACGACTACTACTACCAGCATGTCCCCCCCGATATGTGACTCGTCCGAATGCACTTGTAAATTTTTGTAAGGTACCAGCATCACTTTGCACGGGACTAGAGTCGTGTGGAGTACGCCCAACAGATTTATAAGTTTGTGGAGGGGTACGTCCACGAGTAGCACGTGTACCATCAGTGCCACGACTAACGGGGACCCCGTCAGTACCACGACTATCGGAGATACCATCAGTGTCACGTCTAGCACGTGTAGCATCAGTGCCACGACTAGCACGGGTACTATCAGTGCCACGACTAGCACGTTTGCGACCCATAATAGATTTACCCTGCATTTAATGGGACAAAAATAGCCACATATATAATAAAATCAAAAGTGAGCATACCATATGATAAATTGTAAACAGTTTAAAGTGTGTTGTGACGGAGATAACACGGATAAAAAAGAAAGTCATAATGACTATAACTTTTATGTAAAAACACTAAACCATATACCATAACGACGAATCTCATTTTGTTATTTCATCATCTCGAAAACTATTTAATAGGAAAGGATATTTGACGATACTCCTCAAACATGTCTAACGTAGTTTTAATATGCTTAAAACGTTAACTTAATTATTTATGGTTGTGCATTGTGACGGAGATAACACGGATAAAAAAAGGAAGTCATTGTTGGAAAATATGTGTGAATGAGAAGTTTATCTCAAAAGAATTTTTGTTCAAGGTTGGAAAAATGTGATTTGAGCTATCCCACATTGGTGTGGGAACAAAAGGTGAATTGGTTTATAAGAATAAACCTCAAAGCTCTAGATATCACTTGTGTCATGTTTTACTCTAGCTCATACCCTCGCGCAGGGGAGGGGGTGCAAAAAATGGCTAATCGGGTCGAAAATCTGAACTCGTGCCCGCGCGACCTGCGGACACGAATGCAGCTCAGAAACATGTGTCCGTGGACGACACGTTTTTGTTAATTTTCGAACCATTTTTGAGATGATTCTAGAAATGACTTTTGGCTTTCCAAACCTTATCATTCATTATGGATTAATGGACATAAATCGATCATTCATTACTGGTTAATGATGTTCACTTCGTATGCCCAACTTGCGTGTATAAATACACAGGTTTAGAGCAAAAGAACACACAAAAAAATTGCATTCCAACGTCTTGCTGCTGCTGCTGATCTCCGTCTACAGTTTCATTCCGACCGTTTTTCAGGCAAGTATCTCGTCCGGCTATACACACAGTTTTGAACTGGTGTACCCTGGGAACAGACGTCGAATCTGTTTAAGGGAATTGTGTTAAACACAAGCCCGGTTCCTTCGTTTTCTTGTCTTCTACTTTTAGGGATCGTTCCTGCCATTAGTTCGTCATCCGGTTCACCGCGCCTTTGATTCGGTTAGATCGTCAACTTATTTTGTATTCTTATTGTATGCTTCTAATTGTGTGACGATTAGTCATAATCGTTTTACACATTATTTCCAACAAACTTAAACAGATTCTTAGATTGTGAAACAATCTCTGATTTCTTGATATATACTTAATTTTTTGGTAAGCACTCGTTGTTGGTTCTCTAAATTGGAGAATGGTTTTTAAATTCACATATTGTGGTGATACAATATAATTGTAGTAAAACGGTTTTAATCTTG
>JBCNJP010000024.1:50467745-50510745 GCA_039602395.1 Deinandra increscens subsp. villosa | reverse complement strand
AGGCTACACTCAAGTTCCGGGGCTTGATTACTCACATACCTTTAGCCCTGTTGTAAAGGCGGCCACGATTCGTATTGTTCTCTCCTTAGCCGTCATTAATGGGTGGCAATTACATCAATTGGATGTAAACAATGCATTCCTTCATGGTACTCTTCAGGAACAGGTTTTTATGGAACAACCACCGGGCTTTGTCAACCCAAATTTTCCGAATCATGTTTGTCGCCTCAACAAAGCCCTTTATGGGCTCAAGCAAGCACCACGTGCATGGTTCTCACGTCTTAGCACATTCCTTGAAAATAGTGGATTTACGTGTAGCAAAGCTGATCCGTCCCTCTTTGTCTTCCACCGTGACTCATGCATCATCTACCTATTGGCCTATGTCGATGATCTTATCATAACAGGAAATCAAGAGAAGGTTATTGGATCCTTTATCAAGAAACTCAACTCGGAGTTTTCCACCAAAGATCTCGGCAAACTTAGTTACTTTCTTGGATTAGAAGTAACACATTCGCAAGGCAAACTGTTCCTAAGTCAATCCAAGTATGCTAAAGACATACTTGATCGTGCCAAGATGCTCAATGCTAAACCCACGGCCACTCCTCTTGCGACAAATGTAACCTTCTCGTCCACTGGTGAGCCTTTTGCTGATCCTACTCTTTACAGGTCCTTGGTTGGCGCCCTTCAGTATCTAACGATCACTCGACCTGATATTTCATATGCGGTCAATCAAGTCATTCAATTTTTGCAACAGCCGACCGTCGTACACTATCAGCATGTCAAACGAATCCTTCGGTACATCAAAGGCACACTTGATTATGGTCTCACATTTTCCAAGGCCCAATCATCTACCATCTTGGGCTACTCTGATGCGGATTGGGCTCGCTGCATCGAAACCAGACGGCCCACCTATGGATATTCTATCTTCCTTGGCGGAAATCTTGTATCCTGGAGTGCTAAAAAGCAACCGACGGTTGCTCGCTCCAGCTGTGAGTCTGAATATCGAGCCATGGCCAATACCGCTGCTGAAATTGTCTGGGTCACGCACTTACTACGGGAGTTACATGCATTGCCACCAGACCGACCTACTCTTCTATGTGACAATCAAAGTGCGATTTTTCTTAGCCAAAATCCTGTCTCGCACAAGAGGGCCAAACATATTGACATCGACTATCACTTTATTCGTGAACTTGTTACGTCCGGCAAACTACACACTCAGTTTGTACCTACCAAGCTCCAAGTTGCTGATATCTTCACTAAAAGCCTCCCGAAGCCTCAGTTTGAGTTTTTTCGAGATATGCTTCGCTTGGGATCACCACCTTCTCGCTTGAGGGGGGATAATAGAAGTAAATATGTATAATATTTTACTCTAGGGGCTTAGATGTATTTTGTATTTAATCTTGTACTTAAGTGTATTTTATCATGTTATTTATAGAGGTGATTCCACTAACTGTGGACATCACAAATTCTCTCAATCTTTTCATAGTTTTTCACCAACTTTAGACGTAAATAAAACACAGATAACATAGGTTGTTGCCTCTGTTTTTATGGATTTGTGTAGTACGTTGTGAGAGCTTTCCAACGCACCAAACCACATCCAAAACGGAGCTCGTATAAATAAGATATCGAGTCTCAAAGTTGAGGTCTTGCAGCAAGTGAAGCTGCGAAAATAAGAGAGAAAATGCTAAGTATAGCATGAGGACTCATCCCACATTGGTTGGGGGATGAAATCAAAAGTTGTTTATAAGGAGGAAGCACCCCTAACTCGCACTCGCACACGCACGCGCGCACGTGGCGTGGGCTTATAAGCACAATGTGGCGCTTTCATGGCGCACTTTGCACTTCGCATCGCCGCGAGCCGTTTGAGAGCCGCCTTATTGTTTTATGTTCAACCGGAAGTTGGTCCGGTTGAAGTCCAGGCAGGTAGGTTCAAGCGGAACCAACTCAGCCGTAAGACTGAACCTGTGTGGTTCAGCCAGATGGTCAGAATGGAGTGCGCGAGTTCAACCGGATGTTTTTTCGGTTGAAGTTTAAGCGGAAAGTTGAACCGAAAATTCTTCCGGAGAAGTTTGGAACGGAAGTTAAACCGGAAGATCAGTTCTTTTGGAATGATAGCTGTAAAAACGCGTTTTGAGCAATTAAGGAAATTACGCGTTAAATGGAAATCAATTTGCATTAAAGACGTTTAATGCAAAGTTTGACTACGAATTTATTTTGATTGTTCTCTAAGGCTCCCATCCACTATAAATACAGCCTCATTGATTGAGGCAAAACACACTAGAATTCACAAGCAGAATTACTCTCTACCTCTTCTTCATCTAAAATTCTCTCTAGGCAATCTTCATCTTCTCCTTCAAGAACTCGAAGGTAATTCCGGGCTTAGAGTTATCCCGGTCGTACAATACGGTTGAAGCGATTGTACCCTGGGAAATAAAAGGGATCTTCGGTAGACTCGAAATTTGTTTTAAGGGACCCGGGTTTGACCCGAAGCCTTCGCCAAAAAGCTTTTCCGTTTTCATCTTTTCTCAAAAATTCTTTCAAAACCTTTTTATCAAGTTGTTTAATAATTGTTTTCAAAACCATTATTGAAACCTTTTGTTAGTTTTCTTAATTAAATCTTGTTGCATGTTTCTTTCTTTTATCTGTTCTCTTGTAATTGTTATTTGATTTCCTTTGTAAACGTACTGTTACTCATTCATTTCATTACCTTATATTGTATTTATTCATTTCATTCCTTGTAATCGTATTATAGGAGTAGATTTATTTTCAAGTTTATTGTAATAGATTAAATTTTTTTTGTTGTAATCGTACCATAAAATAAAGTATTTATTTTTATTTAAATTTACGAACGGTATTCTACAGACAACACTTACATATGAAAGGAAGACCAGTCGTGCCAACTAATAGACCGGTCATTATAACAACTACAATACCAAACAATGCTCCATTTTTTAAATCTCAATGACTACCCGAATGCAAGAAGGGGGTCTTTGATTAAAGATCGCCAAGTTCATTTAAATCTATAAGCACCAACACCCCGTAACCATGATAATCCTCACTGCATTCTTTTTCCAATCCGGGAACAAAGCTTCCTTATACGCATTAAGAAGGTCCGAAACAGAAAAATCGAATAAAGGAGGGAGCCGACACCATTGAACAACCGATTGCCAAACCAAATCAGAAAACGCACAACCCATCAAAAGATGATTCACATTCTCAACCCCTTCATTGCACAAACCGCATCGAGTGTTGACCACTTGAATGTTACGATTACTCAGACCCTCCCTCGTCTATAGCTTGTTCAGGCAAGCCCGCCAAGCGTTCAAATTTAGTTTTAACGGAACCATCTTACACCAATCGAATTGAAACTCCTCGCCACCTGGTATCGTTGTAGAGATCAAGTCTCTTAAGCCTTTAACAGAAAAACAGCCACTGTTGTCCCCAACCATCTCCAAGTACCATCGACTTCCTCCATGAAATCATGCAATTGAATATTGTACCTTTAAGATCCCAAACCGACTTGCAGATGGCTTTCCACGTACCTGCAATACAAGATTGGAGAGGTATAAAATCCATCGATCCAGGCCTGCCGTGAATGCTCATCACCACCTATCTCCACAGCCTATTGACCTCCACTTTGAATCTCCATCCCATTTAGCAAGGAGGCAAACATTAGAAGTCTTAAGAGGAACAAAGCCCCAACCACCATCCTCTTTTCTTTGCATGATTTTATCGTGACCGACCCAATGAATTTTCTTCCGGGAAGAGTCACCACCCCACAAAAAATTGAATTGGATACTTTCAAGGGTATTGAGAACGTTCTTTGAAGCCCGATAAAGCGAAAAAGAAAACGTAGGAAGGGAATCCGATACCGACCTAACAAGAGTAAGTCTTCCCCTAAGGAGAGATGATTCGCTTTCCAGTATATTATTTAATGGTTTACCTCAAACTATTTATTTTATTAATATCGTAAATCCACACTGAAATAGTGAACTGCAACCCTTTTTTTTCATGCTTCGTATTGTTTATGTATTTAATTATAAAAATAGAGTAAATTACGGGACTTATCTCTGTGATTCATCCAAATTTCACCTTTCATCCACATCTTTAAAAAATTAAGGCTATGGTCCGAAGGTTTGCAAAATCGTAACATATTTCGTCCTTTTGATAGATGTCCACAAAATCTTGCTTTTTTTAAATGTTTTTAGCTTTTTTGATGATATAGTTACCATAATACTCTAAAAAAACCTTATACTTACCTAACCTTATAAGCACCTAACCAGTTTTTTGTTATTTTACATATAAAAGATAAACTAAACACTTTTTAAAAAAAACTACATTTGAAAAGCAATAAGTCAATGTGCACTTTTACCTAAAAACACTATTGAGTTTAAAAAAAGCAAACTCAAACACCCTCTTAGTAAACCAATAAGACGACTGGTTTAACTACCGGTTCAAGTACCAAAAGAATTGCTATTTATATAACATTTTATGTTTGATTGGGTATATGGTGTTGCTACAACTTGAGGAGCAGGGCTTGCCATTTCCTACCAAGATACATTGGATTTCCTTTTTTCGGCTTAGGCTCGAGGAGGACGAGGATTGTTAAGCATAGGGTTGTAGACGAATAGAACGTTCAGTGAACAATTCATGAATCGTTAGGCAGAAGTTTGTTTACGTTAGTTCTTTTAACAAATGATCGAATATGAACACGTAATATTGTTCGTATAGTTAAACAAACGAACATGAACAAATGCTGTGTTCATTCATTTATGTTCGCGAACTTTTGGTAAGATGTTCATTTATGTTCGGTAAGGTGTTCGTTAAAATTTTAGTATTTAAAACTTACATCTTTGTTATATTATTATTGGATAATTATGTTTATGATTATTATTTTCAACGTGTGTTTTTCTCTTGAATACTTATGTTTATAATGTTTATGTCAAGTGCTTAAATAAATATTTATTTAAGATGATTATGTCTGATATTTTGAACTAAGAATGCTAATTTTTTTAAATAGCTTATGTTCACGTTCATGAACAACTTAACAAAACGAATATAAAAAAGAATTTTCGTTAGTTATGTCTTCGTGAACACATTTAATGCTTAACAAACGAACATGAACAAAATTTCATTCGATTTAGTTCGACTCATTTACGGACCCAAGTGAGCATTTAACGCGTAAGCTTAAGGAAGCCAATGGAGAAAAATAGCAATGGGTAGCTCAGGAACAACACCATATCTTCCGTATGTTAGGGTTAAAAAAATTTGGAGCAAAAGGGGTTAAATTACCAAAAAGCCCTTGTACTACAAAAGATGTTAGACTAACCCCTTTAGAGCGTTCACAACTCATTCTTGAATCCATTTCTAATTCCATCCTTAAATTTTGAAAAAGTCACTTAAATATCTACTCCAATCCATCATCCATCCCTATACCCCATCTTCATATATTTAAAGAAAACCAAACCCATTATCTAAATTTAATGTTGCACTCTCCATAGATATTGTTTTATATTTTTTGGTGAGTGGTAAAAAGAGAAAAAATAATAAAATAAATAAAAATATATTATTTAACTGAATAAATATGGATAGATATGGAGTATGAGATGTGTAAGATTTTTAGAAAATGTTACATAAATTTAGAAATAATATTTTTTTAATTGAATTATAGGGATTTTGATGGAGAATAGGCTGCTCTGAATGCTCGCATTCACAACCTATTCCCCATATTTATTTTCATTTCTTACTTTTAGAGATTTCCTATATTTTTCTTCTCCATTCTTATCTCCAAAATATGAAGCAAATAAATTTAGTGATTTATATTTGAAGCTTCACCATTCAGACAATAATAAAAAATATAGAGATAAAAATAGAAAATGAGATGTGAATGTTAATTAAAATAAAATATTAATATAAATTTAGAAAATGATGATTTTTCAGAGATGAAAATAGAGAAGAATATGTGAATACCCATGATCCTCAGCCCAATTGATTGAGGTGAGATGCCAAAAGATAATAAAAGGAGATTTTGGGTTCAAATCCAACTGTAAAAATAAAAATAGAGGTCTAGATAGAGTCAGGAGGTTTTCTCACATATGAATGGTTTCCTCCTAAAAGTGATACACGAGTTCGCACTCGAGAAATAGAGATGATCGGAATCTAAATTTGCCGCTAAAAACGAGTTAATTACATTTTGCGTCCCTAAGGTTTGCTGTTTGTTGCCACCTGAATCCAAATTTCAGATTTTTAACAAATCTCGCCAGAGGTTTGAATTTCGTTGCCATCTGAGTCCTTCAGACTAACGGATGTTAGATTTTTTTCTGTTAAGTGGAAGGTATTTCAGTAATTTTATAGATAAAAGACTATTTATGTTATATCTCATAGATAAGTGGATAACTCTAATTTCCTAAAGGACTAATGTAATTACTAAATTTATCAAAATAACCTCATCTCCTTTATCAAATTAAGATCTGGACACCAATTGAGGCAACAACCACTAGGCCGGCGATCGCCACCTCTCCACTGCCAGGCCAGCGACCACCACCACTGTTCTGTAAAAAAACGGCGACGTCGCCTTCTTCGATGGCCACCGTTCTACATTGCCCTCTGATCTGGACCTCCGCCGCTAACATCGCCTATCACCACCATCTCTCTGATCTAGACTTCGTTGCCAACACCGCCTATCACCATCGTTTTTGGACTCCGCCGCCGCCACGCCGTTTTTGGACTACGCCGCCTATCACCACCGTTTATGGACTCCGGCGCCGCCACACCATTTATGGACCACGACGCCTATCACCACCGTTTCTGGACTCCGCCACATATGAAACGAATTAGGGCTGGAAAACCGGAGAGGAGAGAGGCGCGATTTAGGGCTTGGACGGGGAGAACGAGTTTGATGGATGATGGTGGCAAGTAACTCGGATCTAGGCTTGTAAACGAACCGAACATTTAGTGAACAGTTCGTGAACCGTTCGGCGGGAAGTTCGTTTATGTTTGTTTATTTAGTAAATGAACGAACACGAACAAAAATTTTATTTCATTTAATTAAATGAATGGACATGAACAACTATCTCGTCCGTTCATTTATGTTCGTTTATTTATGTTAATGTATGTGTGTTTGTTTATGTTTGATTATGTTCATTTACGTTCATTTAATTGTATTAATATAATAATATAAGAAATTTTATTAATAAAATATTTAAATTAAGATTGTTGGATGAGTCTTTATGTATTTTGGAATGATTTATGAACATTTGAACCATTCGGTTAGATGTTTTTCTTGATTATTGACATTGTTGGAAACAAGATGTGCTTCTTTATGTTCGCTTAAATTTGTGTTCGTTTAAATTATGTTCATTTATGTTCGTGAACCGTTCGTTTAGTAACGAAAACGAATATGTCCATTTCCTTAATGAACGAACACGAACAAGAAATTTTTTGTTCGACTAATGTTCATGTTCATGTTCGTGTTCGCTTAAAGTTAAATGGACGAACACGAACAAGCCCGTGTTCGTGTTCGTTCGGTTCGTTTACAGGCCTACTCGGATCTGGGCTTGGATGAGGAAAACCCATCTCATCTGTTGATGGAGATGGTGGTGGTGAAGAAATATAAACCCATCTGATCTGTGTGATTTGGTGTCCAGATTGATAAAGGAGATAGGGTTAAAGATAGCTGGAAAGTTTTATTTAGTCGCCGGAAATCTTCAAAAGATAGAAAATCAAAACCCACCTACGGAGAGGTGTCTGATGGTGGAATCGTGATTTGGTGTCCAGATTGATAAAGGAGGTGGGGTTAGATTTGCGTGTTCAGGAAGAGAGAGAGGGGTGAGTTCTATAGTAGATGAAAATGGGTTGTGGTGGAGGAGGACGATACAAAGGCACTGGTGGTGGTGGTTACGGAGGAAGCGGCGGTGGAGGAGGATCTTATGGTGGAAGCCATGGAGGAGGCAGAGGATATGGAGGCAGAGGACTGGTGGGTGTGATGGTGAAGAATACCATAATGGGTGGAGGGTTATAGACTTATGGTTATGGTTTTTTGTTTTGTTTTATCTTTAAGCATATTGCAAAATAAGTTCTTATCTTTCTAAAAAGGAAAATTGGATTTAAATAATCCCACCTTTTTCTTTTTGGCATCTAATAATCCCACATTTTTCTTTGGCATCCAATATTCCCACCTTTACACTTCTTTATTTCTGTTGGTCCTTCCGTTATAAAAATTGTTGATACATGGTTCTTGATCGTCATGTGAAGTATCAAATACAAGACGGATCACACTAGATAGCTGAGGTCCGAACTCCCAGCGAACCTGGAGTTCGGACAGCTCCGAATGTGTGGCCGAACCTCAGGTTCGGCCGGTCATATTTCAGCTTGTATAAATAGGTCGTCTTGTGTTGTTTTCTGTGAGAGTCCATACTTACGTGTTATACATTTACTCTGTGTACTCTGTGGTTCTCTGTGGTTAATACAAAGCTCATTTGTATTTACTCTTCGTGTTTACTCGTTTTACATTGATTCTATTACGACTAAGTAGAAGATCTACACGCTCACGCACTTTCAAGTGGTATCAGAGCATTTGGTTTGCTCTACTAGTCGGAAATCAGTGTTTCTCAAAGTTTTAAGTTCAAATTCACGTTTTTGCGAAAATGTCAATCATTTTTGAGTTCGTTTGACTGTTTTGAGTGTCCTTTTCATAAAAAATTCATTCCTGAGTTGTTTCTATCAAGTTTGCTTGAACTCCTGTCGAAAATTCCAGTCAAAAACGTTGAAAATCGAGAAAATGAGGTCGAGTGAAATCTGTCTCGTTTGAGGTTCGGACAAGCTCGGTATAACCGCTCCGAACTCTAGGTTCGGACGGAGCTCGGTCATTCTTTAGGTTCGGAGAGAGATCGGTCTAGGCTCGGACAGAGTTCGGTGGTCATTCGGAGCAAGTTCGGACTTACTTCTGTGTTGTTCGACCGAAGGTCAGGTTCGGAGAGAGTTCGGCGTTGCCTAGTTCGGACAAAGTTCGGAGGAGGTTCGGACGAGGTTCGGTGTGAACAGTAACCATCTTTTCAAAAATGTCCGATTTTCAAGCGTTCGCGGCTATTCAAAATTCGGTTCAGGCAACGATGCAAACAATGATTAACTATGATAATGAAATTGGAACAAGTCAGAAAGTTCCCAAATTACTTAAATTGGAAGATTATCATAGTTGGGTGACACGATTTGAAGCGTTTGTTTCCGCAAATGATATCGAAATGTGGTTATCATATTCTGAACCATATACATATCCTATAGGTGAGAACGGGGAACCAATTCTTCAAAGGAAGTTTTCCGGTAAACAAAAGAAAGCATATCAAGCTGAGAAAAAGGCTTATGGCACCTTAACAATGGCATTGCCTACTGATTTACTACATCAATTTTCAAACAACTATACTTCAAAGAGTTTGTGGGATGCTCTTGAAAAGAGATGTGAAGGAAATGATCAGTACAAGAAAAGTCAACAAAAAGTGTTGAAGAAGGAATTTGATAGCTTTAGCATTATCAAAATGAATCGATTCCAAATCTAATTGCAAGATTTGCTCATTTAATGAGTGAAATGAAGTTGGTGAATCTTACAAAAGATGAAGCTGATAAGAAAGAAAAGATCATGGAAGCTCTACCAGAGAAGTGGGAAAATTATGTGATGATGATTACTAATGATAAAGATTATCCAAGGTTGTCTTTTAATGATCTGATTCAAAGAATCCAAGCTAAGGATATGGAGTTAAGAGTGAATAAGTCACTTCCTAAGCAAATTCAAAATCCTGCAGTGTATTATGGTAACAATGATTCCACTCTGAATGCTGGGAAATCTAATGTTTTTAGTTCTGCACCTCCTACAACATTTCTGGCAGGTAAAGCTGATGTTCCTAGTTATTCTTCTGCTGGTTTTCCTGTTTCAATTCCGAGTTCTTTAAGTCAAAGTGCATTGTCTGTTCAAACTGTCGATGATTATAATGCGTTGATGTCTGCTTTAGTATCTTCATATTTTGGTGTTATCACTGGTAATGTGAGTCATGCTGAATTAACTAATGAAGATTATGATCAAATTGATTATGATCATTTGGAAGAAATGGATCTGAATTGGCAATATGCAATGTTGGTTCGAAGAACGAAGAAATTCTTCAACAGAACTGGGAAGAAGCGATTGAATCAGGATGGTAAAATTGGTTTGGATAAGTCTAAAGTGAAATGCTACAAGTGTTCAAATTATAGTCATTTTGCTCGAGAATGTCCAAGTTCTGGAGATCATAAATTGAAAACTGGTCAACATGCACACTTAGTTTTTCATCCATCAAAAGAAGTTGATAAAGGTGAGAAGAAATCGGTTACTTTTTCTAATGATGTGTCTGCAACATTTTGGCATCCAGATGAATTTTCCTGGAATGCAGATTCCGCAGTTAAAAAGAATGATACTCCAATCTCAATTGCTTTAACTGTTCAGCATGATGATGATGACAGTTTTTTTAACTGAGTCTGATACTTCTTCAAGTGTATCTTTGGTTCAAGAAGAGTTACCTAAAGTTTTTACAAGTTCAAAGGTTGGCGAGTTTGAATGTCTTAAATGTAAAAGATTGCTTCATCAGGTTGCAAGTTTTGAACAAAGCCGTCAACTATCAACTGAAGAAATTGTGGTGCTCAAGAAAGAGGTGGAAGATTTTCGTAGTAAATTACTCGAGCATCCATAAGGATGTGGCTTACATGGTTGGAAAGGTATTTGAACCGACTTCAGCTCACTTTTATAAATATGAGGCTGATTCGGTCATTAAGGGGGTCAAAAATGATGATTTCCACAGCTATGCAGATTACTCGGCATGTTGTTTGGAATAATTTAAGTTGCTGTCTTGTTTTTAGAAAAATCGTATAAAATCATAGAAAAATCGTTAGAGGGTGTGCCATATATGCCTAGAAAGGTATTTCTGTATACTACATTCCATCTTTAAACATGGAATGCTGGAAAAAATTATAAGATGGTCAAAAAGGCCAATTACAGCAGCATAGCTGAAAAAGTGTACACAAAAATATTACATTCTAAAATCAATTAAGATTGAAGTTGTGATTATACTTGCTCTATACATGTATGAAAGTTGAATTTGCATATTATATGACCTATATGATATGTGATTAGTGCAATTATGTGTGTTCGTATGCAAATTGTTGGTTGGACTTTATAGGTCAAAGTGATGGTTTCGATTCGAACCTAAAATATGATGAATATGCGTAATGGAAATTGTTATTACCTAAATGGCTAGATAAGTCATGAAAGGGAATACTAATAACTTAAATGTTGACCATTGAAAAAGCTAGGTTTTGAGCTTGGAATCAAATGGGTCAACCGGATGAAGTGGTAAAGGACTTTAGGACGAATCGAGGTAAGTATTACTTACACCCTATAAGGTAGCTAATGTGTTATGATATATGTTCCTACCATGGTATGAATGGATTATGTACCAATTAAGGTACCCACATAAGAGTAAGTAGATTACCAGAAAGTCATATGGAAACCTTGAAACGTCAGGGTAAAGTATGTGTTTAAATGTTGGATTGGAAAGCAAATACAACCGGTCAAATGATTCTAAAAGAATCATACAAGTGAGTCAAAGAACAAAATCTAACTAAATGGTTCATAGGAACCATGGTTATACGAATGTACAACATTAGCGATAAATGAACTGTAGGATCCAAGTTAATGGGTCAAGTGGGTTGAATTACATAAACGGACCATAAAAACCACACTAGGATGCAAAAAGGTTGCCTAGTGGTTTATATGACTAGCTGAAGCCCATGTTAATGGGTCAAATAGGTTAAATGGCTCTAAGGAACCACAAATGTGAAATTTCTTTATTGTTGGGTAACATTGTTTATGTTAGAAGTAGTAGTTATGAAAAATGAGTATTCATACATATGGAAATGACCTTGTGATATTCTAAATAGGTGAAGAATGGTTCTAGGGACCATGAAGCATAATTGCCCGAAGGTTCTCCAATGACTAATTTGACCATAAGTAAGATTCGGAGGAATCATAATATGAATGACAAGTTGCAATGGGCGGAAATGGGGATTTAGAACCCATGCCATGTAACAAATAAAGAAGGATCACAAATGGTTTATAGAACCATAGATCCTCAAAGCTAAATCGTGGTCAAATGTGGCATTGGGAGACACCAAGGCCTAGGACCCGTCTTAACGGGTCAGATGGGTGCAATAACCCCAAAAATGGTTGAACAAATCTGTAGTGACTCCCTAAAAGTAAATTGATGCATAAATAGGTAGTCACATAAATTTAGGATCATAATCTTTAAAATTGAGTTAGTTTCAATTGAAACGAGCACACGAAGTGCATAGAATCCTTGCAGGGTTAAAAGATGTAATTAACCTTTGTAATGAGTTATCCTTCATATATACTAATGGGTTATGGAAGGTTAAACTTACATTTGGGTTGGATACTTAGTTTAAGGGCAATGGGTGTCCTAACGGGTCAAACGGGTTAGGATGAACCCGTAAATGCATAGTACGAATTCGATTCGGATAAGGTATGTTTATATAATTAAAAACATGTTTAACAAGTGTTTTGTGATGATTGAAGGACTTGAAAAAGGCTGGAAAACCAGTTGGTGAAATCTGGTAAGAAGTAAGGTGAAAAAGCCATAATTTTGGCTAAGTATGGAACTGGCCGAAATTAGCCAGAATCCCTGGAAAAGTGGCTCCAAGCGTATCTCTTGGAGCAGTTGATGTTGTAGGCGATACGCCTAGAAATTTCAAGCGTATCGCTTGGAAGTAAATATGACCCAGGCGATACGCCTGGAAACACTAATTAGATTTTTACTTGTTATCCTTCATTGTTAATGATAATTATACATTTTATGCAATAGAAACTCACTATTGAAAGTGAGTATGTTGCAGGTAAGGCGGAAGCTCAATGGATGCTCGTCAGGCGGATGAAGAACCGATCACATAAAGACCGAAGATTCTGTTACAAAATTCGATTAAAACGGTCCACGCAAATGTTTGTTAAACAAACTTAAGGTGCCAAATTTATTATATGGTATATTTTGTAAAGGTCTATCATGACTTTATGTGAAAAAATTTCTAGGACCAAATTTTTATAAAGTAATAGCTTAAGTTTGGCATCAAATTGTATACGGGTGTTACATTTATCAATTTCTCTTGGTTTTTCACTCCGTGTCATTTTGAGGGGGAGTGTGGTTTTACAAAATACAAAAATAGTGTGTTTGTTTTTCAAATAGTAAAAATGAAAATCTATAAATAGAGTTGTCATTTTTAGGGGGAGAAAATTTGAAAAAGACAAAAACAATGAAAAATGCAAAAAGCCAAAAACATTAAAAAATGAGAAATTGTATCCGACATGATTGGGAAATGATGGTACATTGGCTAATATTGTCTGGCTCATGGATAAAGTAGATGAAAAAGCCATAAGACCATTTGATCGATGTGCAAGGTAGGTTCGGCAAATCAGAAAGTATACAAATGTGATATACACTAAATCTGATGCTTGACCTAGTGGACAACATCTTGATGCATATCTCATGATATATCAAGATAAAGATATGTGATAAGAAAAATGTGAAGTCACTGTGTATACATGTGTTCATTTTGCAAAGATTTCAACTTGTTTGATTTTCTTTATTTTGTCAAACGATCGAACTTTCTTTGCGTATCGAAAGATCGACCTGATCGTTGTTCGTTTGACATTCTGTTTTATTTTCTTTGGTGTTTTATATAACTCATCGGACTTTCTCTGCATGTACGAGAGTACCGAACTGATTGTTGTTGAGTTATACAATTTCAACTTGTTTTATTTTCTTATATTGTTAAATCCGAGGCCTTATCTGCGTATCGAAAGATCGACCTTAAGGTAGACGATTTAACGTTCTTATTTCTTTTTACATGGAACACAGTTGACTATATCATAAATACAATCATCATGTGGTTAAAATCACAAATGAAATCACAAAATGTGATAAGCAAAAGCATATCTGAGTATGTCTGATAGTGTGGGGTACACTGGTCAATGCAAACTTAATCAATACCTTAACATATCCAGATGTTATGAGTATGATTCTGCCAGAGTTTAAAGTTGGACAAATTATATCTGCAATCGGCATGGCTTATGTGCTAAAATAATTGAAATTGAAGTGTAGTTCAGCATTTTATGATCAATATGATTCCATGTTGTGATCTTTCTCACAAAAGACAAAAATAGTGTCTAATTCTGTATCGCATTTATATTTCCTATCAGAAAATATCAAAAAGATTTTAGGTGTGTTTTGATATAAAATTTCTCAAAGCCAAAAAGATTTTGTTTCTTATTTGTTTTCGATTGATCAACACGTAATACAAAATCATTTTCAAAAACAAAATATCTTGGAGTCTCGAAGAGACATTTTGCACCAAGATTATTTATGTTGGCAGGTTTCTAAGTGGGAAGAGAATATCACAACTTCAAGTCTTCTGAAGATTGTTGATAAAGAGATTACACACGATGCAATATCAAGTATTCAAGATTGAACTCATCGTCAAGATCGAGGAAGAGTTTGATTGAAGATACAAGATACAAGTTTGAATAGAAGAGATGATACTGCACATGCCGAGGGGGAGTTTGTTGATACATGGTTCTTGATCGTCATGTGAAGTATCGAATACAAGATGGATCACACTAGATAGCTGAGGTCCGAACTCCCAGCGAACCTGGAGTTCGAACAGCTCCGAATGTGTGGCCGAACCTCAGGTTCGGCCGGTCGTATTTCAGCTTGTATAAATAGGTCCTCTTGTGTTGTTTTCTGTGAGAGTCCATGCTTACGTGTTATACATTTACTCTGTGTACTCTATGGTTCTCTATGGTTAATCTTGTGTTGTTTTCTGTGAGAGTCCATGCTTACGTGTTATACATTTACTCTGTGTACTCTATGGTTCTCTATGGTTAATACAAAGCTCATTTGTATTTACTCTTCGTGTTTACTCGTTTTACATTGATTCTATTACGATTAAGTAGAAGATCTACACGCTCACGCACCTTCAAAAATTAACCCAACTAACGGAAAAGTGACGTGGCGGCTGACGTGTCATTTTTTTCTTTTTCCCTTTTTCTTTAAACCAATCCGGGTAAGATGTGACATACATGTGGCATACATACCACCCTACCACCATCACCACCTCCCACAACCACCATCACCACCTCCTCACCAACCCCGTCACCACCCCAAAAGCACTCCGACGCACCAGCACCACCCCACTACCACCATTACCACCTCCGACCATCACTCCGACGCACCACTAGTAATCAAATTGCTCAAGTTCATACTATTTGACTTTTCAAAGTCAAACTTCGTCAACTTTAACCTCGAAATTGGATGTGATTTTGTGGTTGGTGTTAGTGATTGATTCCAGTAGTTATAGTTCTTAATCTTGAATTCATTGCAACTTACATGACTGATTTTGGTGAAGATTTACTTGAATTCGGAAAATCACAGTGATGTTCTTCGAAGCTTTGGTCTTTAATGGCGGATTTTAGATTTCTTGCTTATTCGGCAGAAATCTAAATCCGGTACCTACAAGTTTATTTTTGATCATATAAAGCTATTGGCGTGGTTAAATTTCAGTTTAGATCAGAATTGAGTTAAAACCCAGTTCATGTTCAACGTGGTTCTCACATTCGGACATTCAATCTGCAATAAAACTGCATAACAATGGTGCTAGTTTGAATCATTTCTTCGTCACGAGTTCAATGCAAGTTACGGAATCAATTTGGTTCAAACTGAGAGAGATATCAGTGTTTGAAGATTGTTGTTTGTTGCCGGAAAAATTAATATTCGTCGGAATCACGATATTCAGCCCGTGATGGTTCTTTATCAGTCGGAGACGATGATGGTGGTGGCTGGAGATGATGATGTGGTGGCTGGTGGCCGGAGAAGACGACCGGATGTGGTGATGGTGGTGGGGTGATAGTGATGTGATGATGACTAGATAATTTTAAAAAAAGAAAAAATTAAAAAATGCCACGTCATCATCCATGTCACTTTTCCGTTAACTCCGTTAACTTTTTTAACGGAGAGACCATTAGAAATAAAGAAGTGTAAAAGTGGGATTATTGGATGTCAAAGCAAAATGTGGGATTATTGTATGCCAAAAAGAAAAAAAAATGAGATTATTAACATCCAATTTTCCTTCTTAAAACATATAAATTTACATAAATAACTCCTCATGTGTGAAATGACTTATATGCCATTTTTATTTAACATAAATATTTAACCTCGTTAATATGAGGGACTCAGATGACAAAAAATACAAATGTCTGATGAGAAATGTTAAAAATCTAAAATTTTAACTCAAGTAGCAACAAGCAAAAAAAACCTTAAGGATGAAAATGTAATTAACTCTAAAAAAATATGAATACTCTTACAAAATTAATATCCATCAAGGACAAAACAGTAAAATAGAAAAAGGACACACGAAACCCGCATTTTATTGTTTTTAAATTCTCAATGTCTCTCATTTCTTGAGCAACTCCATTGTCTCCTGCTACTACAAACCCCAATATTTTACCTCCAGTTTCTCCCGCTCCCCCTTTCCCCCTCTTTCTAACTTGCCGCCATTAATGACTAATTAACATCCTCTGCAAACAGCGATTATAGATGCTGAATATCCAACAAATATTCAATTCGATATCAACTCTCTAACAATCACACACACTCGAAGTTTCCTTCTCCAGTTCTCCTTGTTTGGTGAGTATTCGATTCATACGGAATTTTCATGTCGGTTTCTCTCGAATCTTCCTGCAACTGCAATATATTAATAAATTGTTAGCTTTATTTATGATTTTTTTCCTCTAATCTTATTATATAATGTGAATTTGATTAATGATGATCCGTCGTACTGTTTACAGCTAACGATTATTTTATCGAATCGTCGATTTGCTATATATTGAGAATAGAACGTAAATTAGGGTTTCAATTTGCTCAAATTTCAGTTCGTTCTAATTTAGGTTATTTTCTCATTTGTGTATGCAAAAACCAGACGCCTTTCGTTTATGATCGTGTTGATCGCCATTAGAGGAGACGAGTTTCTGCTGATACCTTGAGATTTACGTTGACCTTTCCAAAATCTCGTCGCGAAACGGTAAATTCTCGTTGACTGATTTTACCGTGATAATTTTATGGGAAAAAGACGAAAATAGCCTCTTTGACCAACTTTGGGACGAAAATAGCCCTATGAAATTTTTTTCCTAACTTTTAACCCTACCTTAACGGTCGTTAACGACCTCCATTGAAACCCAAAACGACCGTTCTCGATGACCAACCACGGAGCGACATGTGTCATCCACGGTCGTTAATACCCTGGAAAGGTCGTCGACGACCGTCGTTTTCCGTCAAACGACCGCCGACATTTTTTGTCTCCAGGAATCTTGGAACATTGTCTGACAGCCTTGTCGGGTGTGTGTCGATGTTCTAAGGTCGTAACGACCGTGGTCGACGACGACCACAGTTACAGTCGTAACGACCGTTATCGGATTTAATAAATTTTTTTAAATTTTAAAATAACTCCATGGTCGTTTCGACCGTGTATGAGGTAGTTTCGACCGTTCTTTCTCATATAATTAATAATTAAATGATAATTAATTGACCATTACAATTCACAAGGTAAAGTAATTATTGCGATAGTGCTTTGGAAAAAGGGACCTTTCATTGTAAATGGTCAATTAATTATCATTTAATTGCAATAATTAATTGATAGTTCTTTGGAAAAAGGGACAAAGCAAATTAGTTAATTGTATTAACTTTTAATTTAAAATGAAAAACATAGTTTATTTGTTAGTAAATTGAAATTGTATTAACTTTTTATGTGACCGATGCTGCTGTTGTTCCTCCCATACTCGACAGTCGACACTCCTTTCTCCTTTCTTAATTTGTACTTTAACTCTCGTTTTAATGTCTTACGTAAATGTTTATCAAAAACTGTAATTTAAATTCTAGAAATTAGAAAAGAATATTTATTAAAATGTATCTTGACGTAGGAGTGTTTTTCATTTTAAATTATGTTTTTCATTTTAAAAAATAAACTATGTTTTTCATTTTAAAAAATACAATTTCAATTTACTAACAAATAAACTATGTTTTTCATTTTAAATTAAAAGTTAATACAATTAACTAATTTGCTTTGTCTCTTTTTCCAAAGCACTATCAATTAATTATTGCAATTAAATGATAATTAATTGACCATTTACAATTAAAGGTCACTTTTTCCAAAGCACTATCGCAATAATTACTTTACCTTGTGAATTGTAATGGTCAATTAATTATCATTTAATTATTAATTATATGAGAAAGAACGGTCGAAACTACCTCATACACGGTCGAAACGACTATGGTCGTTGAAGACCACATGTGTGGTCGCCAACGAGTATGGTCGAAACGACCATGGCATTATTTTAAAATTAAAAAAAAAATTAATTAAATCCGATAACGGTCGTTACGACTGTAACTGTGGTCGTCGTCGACCACGGTCGTTACGACCTCAGAACGTCGACACACACCCGACAAGGCTGTCAGACAATGTTCCAAGATTCCTGGAGACGAAAAATCTCGGCGGTCGTTTGACGGAAAACGACGGTCGTCGACGACCTTTCCAATGTATTAACGACCGTGGATGACACATGTCGCTCCGTGGTTGGTCATCGAGAACGGTCGTTTTGGGTTTCAATGGAGGTCGTTAACGACCGTTAAGGTAGGGCTAAAAGTTGGGGAAAAAATTTCATGGGGCTATTTTCGTCCCAAACTTGGTTAAAGAGGCTATTTTCGTCTTTTTCCCATAAATCCCTAATTTTATTATGTTGTGCAATTTTCATTCCCTGGTTTTTGTTTAATTTCTTTTTTCAAAAAAGGCTTCAAATAAACTCTTAAATTGAATTTAGTTAAAACTTTTCGGCCAAAAGTGTAGGAAATTTAATGATCCGTTAAGTGATACTCATATGACTTGAACGTTATGGCAGAATCCAATGAAATTGACGGGAATGAAATATTGAGATGATTCTATCCCTAATGTACAAGTCGTGGATATCTATCAACGGATTAAACGAAGAGAAATTTAGCTTCAAGAACGAAACGTGTAACATTTTACCATATTCTAGATGGAAACTGAAAAAATTTTGATTGTTTAAATTTAATTTATTTAACACTTTTCATCCAAAAGTTTATAAAATTTAACGTATTTCTTCTTTGAAGCTAATGTCTCTTACTTAATCCGTTAAGTGATACCCATATGATTTGAACGTTAGGATTGGAATCCACTAAAATTGACGGGAAATGCAACGATTCTACCCTTAATGTACAAGTCTCGTTGATATCACCTAACGGATTAAATAAACAAACATTAGCTTCAAGAAACGAAACGTGTAAAATTTTAAGAAATTCTAGACGAAAATTGAATAAATTCTGATTAAGTGTCAAAAGGTTTCATTTTGAATAAAACCAATGTTTTAAAAACCGGTTCAACCGGTTCAACCGCCAACCGGTCATCATACCGGTTTTTTAATCCCCGATTTTTTGGACATAACCGGACCGTTTTGAACAGGCGGTTTTCCAGTTTTTTCCGGTTCAACCGGTTTTCTGACAGTTTTAAAAAAAAAAATTTAAATTTATTGTTATTTTTTATTATTTTTTAAAGTTTAAAACTTGTATATTCTTATGAAATACCTATTTGGTATTATTTTTTAGTGGATTATCATTGTATTTTAACTATTTTCGTTGCGGTGTACAAATTTATTAACATTTTTATAAAAATATATATATAAATCCCCTAACCGGTTCAACCGGCCGGTCTAACCGGTCCGACCGGTCGAACCGGCCCCGGAAAGTTTTCCGGTTCAACTAAAAAACCGGTTTTTAAATCATTGAATAAAACCTTATTTTTGGGTGAGTCCTTGTATACGAAAACTGCAGCTTACTGCTTAAGAGTGAGTAAACAACGAGGTCGTGACTCGTGAGTCATGGGTATGGGTAATGGGTTTAGACGAGCTGATCGGCACGTGATCAGTTCCTGACATACCTGACTGTTTCTAGGCTTGTTTTTTGTTCAATTTGGACTTAATGGGGCAGGGTGTGGGCCACTGGCCCGGCAGGGCTCCTCCTGGATGACCTGGATCCATGAAAAAAAGGCCCCATTCATAGTATAATCTGGGTCTAAAGATTTTTAGTGAATAAACATGTGGACAGTGGTCCCTGCAGATTTGTCCCGTTTCTGCCCCTTTTTACCGTTGGTAAAGTTCGTAGCTACTTTTTACTTGAATTTATTATGGTGTGTTTTTTTAAAACGTTAATCTTCTACCATCAAAATATTAGGGGTTCAAATTATTCAAACTGTGTGTTTTTAACAAAATTATGCTTTTGAAAAAAATAAAATAGCTGGTATAAAACATCAAAACCGTCACTAATCGGGCGAGTTTGTTGTCTTTTTTATTTGAAATTTTCGTTAAAACGGACCATGTCGATATTATATTATCCTATAAGTAATTTAAGTTTTGTCTATTTTCACATTTGTTCATATTAATTATGAAAATACAACATATAACTAACTTTTTATTTATTTATAGATATCTCTTTTCATGCATCTTCGTCTTTAATTTTTGTTAAAAAGCGTGTGTGTTGTATATTTTAAAGATACACGAATAAGACAAGTGAATGTTTTTATCCTATTCTTGCAAATGACTATCTTAACTATCTTTCCATCCATGAGATAAAAAAGTCTGCTACCTATCTTTCTTTTTTAAATTTTACTAGGTTACTAACCCATGTATTAAATGGGTTAAAATCATAATATTATATACATATAAAATAATGGTTAAAATAGTCAAATTTATTATGTTTGATAAATTTTGTTGATTACTTTTATCTTTCTTTTTTAAGTTTACTAGGTTAGTAACCTCATGTATTAAATGGGTTAAATTCATAATATTAGATACATATAAAATAACAGTTAAAATAGTCAAATTTATTATGTTTGATAAATTGTTGATTGGTTTTCTTAAAATAATCAAATTATTGAGTAAATTTATCACGTTTATATTAAGTATGTCAATTTTTTTTTAAAAATGGAAATTTCGTATTGATAAAATTAGTAATTATATTTAATGTATAATCTAATCTAATAAACTAATACTTAAATGTGGTTTTAACACGTGTTATTGCTGATGTGAACCTTCTATAAATAAAACATGTATAAGATATTTTAATACTTTATTAAAATTAAAGATTATAATATAATTTATATTTCGTTGGCTATGTTTTTTCCCAAACCAAATTTGTTTTTTTCTACAAATATATATATATTTTTTTCTACAAATATATAATTCCTTAAAAAAAAAAAACCTCGATCTCTGAGTTAAAGCAAACTGCTTTTTCTCCAATTTACAGTAAATTCATCTGCTTTTATCATCATTGTTTCATTCTTTATGAACATCACCATTTGCCCCTTTTCTCTTTAAAATATTATTCAGATTACATATATCATTCCAACTCTTCTCCTTCTATCCCCACTCCTGAAGAATATTTCCAACATTTTCATTTTCATTTTCATTTTCATTTCAGATGGAATCACTGAATCAACCCACTCTCAACCTCCCACCCAAAACCAGATTATCTCGTGCATTCGCCAAGGTTTTACACATTCAAAAAACAAAGTCAAACCCCAAGGTCAAACCCGATAAACCAATCCCAGCCGTTGAAAGTTTCGATCATCAAGATGAGAACTCCGCAACCATGGACGCGTTTGTAGCCAGAGTTTTTGCCACCGTGTCATCGGTGAAAGCCACGTACGCCCAGTTGCAGGTCGCTCAATCTCCTTATCACCCCGAAGGAATCCAGTCAGCTGACCAAATCATGGTCTCTGAACTGAAAAGATTGTCGGAATTCAAACGGTTGTTCTTGAAGAAACATCTTGATGACGACATTAATCCCCCCGAAACCGCCATGTTGTTAGCTGAGATCCAAGAAAACAAGAACCTCGTACAAATGTATGATATAAACCTTAAAAAGCTCGACAGCCAGAAAAAGCTCAAAGATTCGGAAATCATCTTCTTGAAAGAGACACTGAACGAAACCCACAAAGAAAACAAGATGATCGAAAGGAGATTGAAGCTTACAAACCCAAATGGGTCTTCTTTCAATTTATCGTCACACGAGAACTTCAATTTATCGTCACACGAGAAATTGAATTTCTCGTTTCTGACCACGAGCAATTTCTTGTTGTGCCTTCTGCAAGCAACGAGGTCGGTTAAGGGATTTGTGGAGATTTTGATGACGGAGATGGAAGACGCCAACTGGGACTTAAACGCAGCGGCGAGCTCAATTTATCGTCACACGAGAAATTCAAATTCAAATTCAAATTCTCGTCACGAAGGATACGAGTGTTTCGCATTCGAGTCGTTTGTCTGTGGAGTGATGTTCGACGGGTTTATTAATCCGTGTTTTTCGATGACGAACAACAATGGTTTTGCTCCCGACTCCCGGTTCTTTCTCGACAGTTTCATGGAGCTAAAATCTTTAAAATCAAGAGAATACATCAAACGGAAACCGAACTCAATCTTCGCTAAATTCTGCTACTCAAAGTACACGAAACTCGTCCACCCCGTAATGGAAACCTCTCTTTTCAATAACTTAAACCAACGAAACCTGGCGTCCGCCGGAAAGTTCCCGGAAACCGACTTCTTCGCGGCGTATGCTGACGTGGCACGCCGTGTCTGGCTCCTGCATTGCCTGGCGTTTTCGTTTGATGAAAAGCCGTCGATTTTTCAGGTGGGGAAAGGAAGCCGGTTTACGGAAGTGTACATGCAGAGCGTGAATGAAGAGCCGTCGCCGGAGTCGGCGCCGGAGACGTCGCCGGAAGTGGGGTTTACGGTGGTTCCGGGGTTTAAGGTGGGTGGGACTGTGATACAGTGTCAAGTGTATTTGACGTGAGGTTTGATGGTGATTTTGATCGGACGGCTGTGTGGCCCAGATGAGGAGATGACTATCACATCAAGGGTGGGGGTGGGGGTGGGGGTAGAGGGGCCATAATCCACATGGGGGGAATTAAAGCATGGGAAGTGGATATGGGAGGGTGTGGAAATTGTGGTCAATAAGCTCGATTTTGATCCGATGATCCCGTAGTAATTGTTGTACGGAAAATTGATTCCATGTATATTTAGTTTAAAATGTTATAAATCAAATTTTAGTTTTGTCTAAGTAACTGGATATGAGAATAATTTTATTTTCACATATAAACAAAGATAACTTGCTTAAGAATAGTTTTTTCTATGTGGTAATCTTATATGATCACGTGGTGTCATTGGATGTTGTCACGTAACATGTGATTTGGTGGTTTAACAAGTATAGTAATTTAAGTTTAGCCAAGAAGTTTGTGTTGAGTTTTTTTGTGTAAAGTGGTGTAACATTGTAATGTAGTTTTTAATTTTTTTTTTTTTTACAATCTCAACGAATTTAGTTTATAAGTTGGTGGAATATTAATTATAGTTTTGTAGTATAGTTTTTAAGATGCATTCTCTCTACTTTAAGCTTTTAAGTTGTTAAGTAATCTTTTTATTTTCGTTTTTTTATAAATAACATTGTAGCAATGTAATTTTTTGTGAGCCCCATATTATTCACATCCCAATCCCAAACACACGGGTTTGGAAAATCTATTTTCATATAAATATGTGAATTCATTATCAAAAAGTTCATAAGACCTTTCCCTTTGGTAAAGGTGTGATAAATCCAGTTTTGAATCTTAAGTGGTTCATGAGTTGGGTTTGACCCGGTTAACGAACCGAATCCAGTTAAACCAGTTTGGTTTCAAACCGAACTGTCAGTCAATTCGAAATTTTCTATAATCAGATTGATTCCAAACCAATTCTAAAAAAATGGTTCATCAGAAAACCGATCTGTGACACCCAACAAAAAAAAGATAATTTGGTACAAACACGAACACGAATGATTATTTATATCAAACGTCCATGTATTCATACATCATCTAGGACCGTTAGGTGTGTTATTGAGTTCACAAACCTTCACACACGATTCAGTCCTGAACGTTGAGTGACTAATTAACAAAACGCTAAATTGCACGAACATAAAGTATGCAATTTATATGATGATTTATGTGATCGTACAGATTGACTTACACGAGCACCAACTCTGTGTGCATGGGGGTTATGAATTATAAACTTTGTTTAGAAGTTTTCTAAACAACACATACAAGTTATGATATTACATAAGTTATGATATTACAGTAAATGGGATTATATAAGTTGCAATTTAGTCACACTTTGTTTAGAAGTTTTCTAAACAACACATACAAGCATATTTATATAAGTTGCAATTTAGTCACCATAAACTTGAGCCAAAAGCGATCGTGAGCAGGTTGGAACCAACCGCGAAGGCTACCGGATACCCCGAGCGGCTGAAACGAACAACGAAGATCCAGGAATAGCAAGCATACTCTCGAACTCTCTAACTCATAGAATAAAGGTATGTACGTAGACGTCCGATGGCTTTGACACTTTATTGCTTATAAAGATCCGACTTCCATATGGGTTCTTGTTCGCCATTAGCTTCCACCTGCATACTAATCCACATGTGCTCACGATGAATGTTATTATCCAAAATCCTAATGTCAAATTTATGTATGTATGAGTTCATGTGCATGTATAATGTATTACGGTTATGTTATCAAATAATGATGTGTGTGCATGGAGGTGGTCCTTAGCCTAATAATGTGTATGCATGGTGGTGTGGTCCATAGCCTAATTAGTAATTATATGCTAATATTTGAAGTACATGATAATGATGTTTGATAAGTATGAGGATGATTTTTGATGAATCGAGTCTGAGTGGTTGCTGTTATGGATGCTATTAAGGGCTGGTAACAACCTCATGGGTTTTAAAAAAAGAAAAAGACAGAAATAGCCCTTTTGATAAATCATTTCCCCATTATAGTTGTTTGAAAGTCAGCAGACCCATTATAGCCCCCCTTGCACGATCGGACGACCGTTGTCATTCGTCGCCACGACTCCACCAACGACAACCCGTCCCCTGTGGGCCCATGACCGTCCCCTGCCTGACACTTTTCAGGGTCGTCCGACAGCCATCGACGGTCGTCTGACATGTGTCGGGGCGTCGAGACGACCCCGACACAATTTTTTTTTAAACCACGAAGTCGTTAACCGCAGCATGAAGGTCGTTGTCCTTCACGGTCGCCACGAACTCATGCACGGTCGTCACGGTCGCCACGAACCCCCGTTTTTTCTTGTTTGTTTTTTCTTTTATTTTTTTAATTTAATTCTTTTTTTTATTACCACTTCCCATGTATTTAACAACTTGTATTTATTTCCCATTTATTTACTTGTCCCCCTCTTTCACTCTCTTTATATATCAAACTTATGCCCTTTAGCTGCACGAAAAAGGAAAAATGGAATTTCACAACATTGTTGTATGCGTCGGTGACAAGTGAGAAGAAATAAATGTTTATCTACTCTTATCCATCCGACGGTGATAAGTATAGACAATTTGTTTTACCTAAGCTTCAAAAAGTAAATGTTTATCTAACTTGTTTGTTGCTGAAAGTTGGATACTGGAAGAAAACACCTCGTCAAGAGAGGGTATTTTTATATGAGGTAAACGATGATCACGTCCAGACTTCTAAAGACATTTTTGGGAACGAAGTTGTTTATGTTTGTATGCTAATGGAGCATCTAGTGACTCGTAAACCTCTCGACAAGGCAACTGATATTAAAATAGTTTGTATGGAGTATCGGCGTTTCATGGCTGATACATTTTATTTTTGGCGATGTTTGTCTCGTCCAGTTTAAATAGATTAAGGTGATTTTTATTTTTAAGCTTTACTAGTATTTATGTGTTTGTTATACTCCCTTATTTTTAATATATTTTATAATTTTAAATTATAATTTATAATTTTATAATTTTAATATATTTTCAAATTTTCTTTTTATAAATAAAACAAAGACAATTTCATTAAAGAAATTACAAAATACATTCAAACGACAATTTCATTAAAGAAATTCCAAAATACTTTAAAAAAACAGATACTTGCTAAATAAAAAGAAAAATGACATTAAGACAGCCTACATTTGAAAATTTAAAAGTTGGATGATCATTTAGCACTACCCAAGCTGTAAAATGTTCAAACATGTTACCCTCACAAATCTGGTAACTATCTTTGGACAACTTCAAAATATCATCGTGAGTGTAGTGAACCGAGGCTTCGCCGGAAACTCTAATAAAAATGTCATTAAACTTTTTCATTTTGTATCGCATTTGATGCCAATGAGAGATGAGCTGATGATGCGTACGCTTATGCGGAGGCTGGTAACGAGCGTAAAAACAACTTCTCATTCGGTGCCATAACCAATTCCCGTACCTTAACCGCGACTCTCTGTCACGAACCGTTAACCACGAAATTGCAAGGTCTTCTTCCTCTCGTTGACTCCAAACAGGTGACGGGTTAGCCATTTGCAAGTTTACAAAAAAAACAAAAACACAAACTTTATTAGTGAAGAGAATTATAGGATTATCTTGTGATAAGTGTTAGATAGGTGTGATATATAAAGATAGTAAGATGGTAATAAATACAGGGGAAGTGGTAATAAAAAAGAATTAAATTAAAAAAATAAAAGAAAAAACAAAAAAGAAAAAACGGGGGTTCGTGGCGACCGTGAAGGTCAACGACCCTCATGCTACGGTCAACGACTTCATGGTTTAAAAAAAACTTTTTTTTGTATCGGGGTCGTCCCGACGCCCCGACACGTGTCATACGACCGTCGATGGCTGTCGAACGACCCTGAAAAGTGTCAGGCAGGGGACGGTCGTGGCCCACAGGGGACGGTCGTTGTCGGTGACGAAGGGTCGTGACGACCATGGGAAAGATACGTGGCGTGTTGTCGTTGGTGGATTCGTGGTGACAGATGACAATGGTCGTTCGACCGTGCAAGGGTGCTATAATGGGGTTGTTGACTTTCAAACGGCTATAATGGCGAAATGATTTATCAAAAGGGCTATTTCTGTCTTTTTCCCTTTTAGAAATCATGTAAACGATTATATAAACTTTTATACAAAACTCATATATATCACGTCTTTTTGGACAGTTTGCTGTCAAGTTTTTGGGCCAACTTCGAAAGGTCATAACTCACTTTATTCTTAACGGAATTCAGTGATTATTTTTCCAGAATTTACCTTAACGTGTTAACTTTCAAGTCCAGGTGATGGCACTCCAATTAACGAAGGTTTAGACCTCCATTCTGCCATCACAAAATCAGTGCGCATCAGCTCTATTTTTCTGAAACATGTTAATAAAATAAATTATTTGGCTCTTTTAAACTAGTTGTATGTTTGAGATTTTTGGGGTTATTGATCCCAATACATGTGAGCTACTGTAATTAAATTATGGGATCTTAACTAAATGCGAAAAGTTATAAACTTGGAAATTTTAGGAACCATGTTGGTGAATGTGGTTCATGGTAGTGTTGTGTTTAGGATTGCATGCCTAAACCAGAAGCCTTTGCATGAAGCTTATATAAATTCACTATTATGCATGCTTAACACGAAATGTACGATGTATATATGCTAGAGTACGTTTTAACACATTTTTGAATGTTTTATTTGATAACTTGTTATACATGGAAATATATTATTTATGGAAACTTTCCTAAAATAGAAACCTTCCATAAATGAAAGGTGGAGTCAAACAAACAACACTACTGTTAATTGTGTCACCAACGTGTCGTCAGGATTGACTGAGTCAGTCTAAGTGTTCTTACACTGTCGTCTCACACAGTTACATACATATACGTGATTTGTAGGATAATCATCTGCATCATATCAAACTCTTGTCGAGCACCTTAAGGTGAGTTCACTGCCCTGCTTTTTAAGTATCTCCTTTGGGGGAGAAAACATGCTTACAAACATACATACAAACATGCTTACAAACATTGAGATCTGGTAATTTAGTTATAATCTCTTTCCACTGATGTGCTTACATGACACACTTAAAAGTCCTTAACATATCGGACCGTTAATATATGAATTATAGCGAGGACGTATTGAGTAGTACTACTGGGTCTGACAAACCTCGCCCGAGTTAGTCGCTCTAACTTGACTGGAGGTTAAGCGGGTGTAATGTTTGTCCTAATCAACGCCCTTGTTCATGTTAGACAAGGCGGAAAGGCAACAAACACAAACAGACACGCTTCGGTTGCGAACGCATAGTGGTATTGAAACACAACCTAGCTAGCTAACGATATAACTGTGGTTACATTTCTGCAAACTCTTGAACTTCCATTTTGTTTAAACGTTTGAACTCACCAACCTTTGTGTTGACACACTTTATCATGTTTTCTCAGGTATCTAGATACAGAGCACGATTAGGACGCATGCATCTCATACGGGTCTGAAATTCGGTTTAAAACATTTTGGGTTATTTTTTTCTTATTAAAGTTTTGGGCGTGCGTGTTAAGCACAACTTATTTACTTATCTTTATTTACACTTCCGCATGTGTTAAAAATTGTTTTCTTGAATGGTTTAGTATGGCTAATGACTCAGGTCCTAGTTTGTCACACGCCTCGCGGTTATACTCTACAGGTGGATTTTGAGGGTGTGACACGATCCAATATTGAGGACATCCTAAAAAGCCAGTGTTTAGTGGCCAAATTGGTTCCAAACCATTACAAACTGATTCCTATAAGGCTTGAGTTTTTGTTGTACAAACCGGTTTGGAATTGAATCGGATTAAACATGGAACATGTTTAGACCACATGGAACATGTTTAAACCAATAAAGATCAAACCGATTCGGTTAAAAAACGATTTATGCACATCTACCCTTAGGTGAACCTGTGCAAGTGTCTCCAGGTGAAAAAAATTATGAAGGGGAATATGAGATTGCATGGAGGTTGTGTGTGACTTGTGAAACACCATATCGGCCTGATGTGGACGGTTCGTGGAAGAGACGTGGTGTATTATGCGTAGACCATAACGCACAACTTTTTATGAAGTTCAGATTTTAAATATGTATTTCATTTCTAAAGACAAATTCAGTAATTTATTTATGGATGTTACTATCTGGTTTTCCTTTTCAATTATTTTACTTGTTGCTTCCTCTCCCGTAGCTTCTTAAATAAATTCATTTCCAACATTGTTTTTTCTATTTTTTTTTGTTTCTTTTAAACGAAATGATTTTTTATATGAAAATTATTCACTTTTTTTAAAACCATTTAATTTTAATTTTTATATGCATCATAATAAAATATTAATTCAAAAATAAAAAAGCTAATAACCTCAACCTTTTAAAGAAAATAACTTTATATCATTTATATAAAATGCTTTATGCTTATTTTTAAAGACATTTATAGATGATTAAAATACTAATTAGAGAAAGTATTTTAAAAAATATTTTTTAAATTCTTTTGAGAACGTATTTCTTAGAGCTTTTCATATTTAGAAAAAACTAATAGCCTCGACTTTAAAAAATATTCTTTATATCATTTTTTATAAAAATATTTTTACAGTTACTTTTAGATTTTTATAGATAATTAAAATGTTAGTTAGAGAAAGTATTTTTTAAATTTTTCGATAAAGTTCTGTATTAAAGCTTTTTCATGTTTTATAAAATACTTATAACCTCAAGTTTTCAATATTTAAAAAGAACGCCAAAAACCATTTGTTAATATTTTTCGAAGATTTAACTGGACACCCCAAATCTCCAAATCAACACCCCAATTCGGTCCGGATCGGTCAAACCGGACTGGTTCGAATGCGGACAAAAATCAAACCGGGGCTGTTTGATTTTTTTTTTTTACCAAACCTGATATTTTATGAGGAGTGGTGATATTTATGTGGCAATTACACGAAAAAAAGTTACAACCTTTCACCCTTTGTGTTGATATTATAATTATAATTAGTTTATAAAAAAGGTCGGGTTTGGTTGAGTTGTTTAATTAACCTGATATTTCACCGAGTTCCGTTTAAGTTATAGAATTATTTGACAAAGAAATTGTTATACTATAAAAATGAGTAAATAAATGTTGTAAAAAAAAGTAAAAACGGTTAATATTTTTAAAAAATGACCTTTTTTTTATTTAAACTTTGTATTTTGTATGAGGGCTATTAAAAAATACCAATTCAGAAAAGAAAAAAAAAAGGAAGAACAAACCGGTCCGGTTTGCCCGAAAAGCCCCGGTTTAAACCTCGTATTCTGGGTTCTGACGTGAAATGACTTTTTTGTTTTTTTCGAACCGGGCCTATTCGCCCAATCAGCCCCAGTTTTGGGTGTGAAATTTGGAGAGGAGTGTCTGTACACAGCAGGTCTCATATTTTTTAATATAGATTTTGTTTTTTGAACGGCAATTAAATAAACATGGGAGTGAATCGAGTGATGGTGTGTGCATGGTTTTGTTCAAACGATTCCTGACATAGTAATGTACCCTGTTCCAAACACTGACATGTTGACAATTTAAAATGCTTAATTTCTTAAACAAACAAGCAGAAAAGTTTGAAAAACTTGTCCCAAACAAAACTATTATTTACGGTTTAAAAAACGTGGCATCGATGACAGCAACCTTATAAATGCCCAATACAATTGTCGCAACTCATCACCACAAACAAAAGTATTTGTCAGATAAAAAATATCAAATTATACGATAAAAGTACGATATATACCCGTATGGATTTAATTGTGTGAGTTTACGTGTTATAAAATGATTCTAATAACCCATTCAAATGAAACGGTTGAAGAATTGGATAGGACTACGGCTAGTTTGGATACAGAAATAACATCAAACGAGACGATATCGTCTGTGATTTTAAACCGAAGATATAGACGCACCACTATGGTTAAAATATTGGATCTAAGATTATCACCCAATGTGCTACGGTTGAGCTAGCAAAGAAAGAAATTTAACTCAAACTTTTTTGAGAAAAATAACACAAATTAGTTCATAACTACCCATGAGCCATGGCTAGCTGGAAAAAGGGAAAACATGGCTGAAAGTAGATAAAATAAATACTTAAAGAATGACAGAGATGTAATCGTGGGTTCGGTTGTAGACTCGGTCAAGAGGACAATAATTTAAACTGGAGCATCCATCTGGCTGATCCGAGTGACCCATTTACCGGATGTGTTGGACCCATAGCTAACACTGACATATAGGCAGTGAGTGGATTTATCGATGTGAGTTTGGTATGAGGGGTATGGCGGTGTTAGTTGTGTTATGTGAATTGAGTTAGTTTTTTTATTAATTTAAAAATTAATAAATAAAAATGAAGCTGGCATGTTTTGATTGGACGAGCACACATCACACAACCATGCATTTTACGTCGTTGGAAGTTTGGCGGAGGAAAGTCACGCAACCCACTCACGCGGGTGAGGAGTGGTCTATGGCGCCATGGCTTTTGCGTCGGTTAAAGTCATGAAGCAACCCACAAGTTTAGTTTTGTGGGTTTGTGTTAGAAATTTGAATGCTTGGAAACTCCAGAAAGCGTGATTCACTTTCGGACTGAAAATCTCGAGGGTTCGCTCAAGATTTCAATCGGATACGATCTAGAGATCTTTTCGAATTCAAGAAATTTTTGATCATAAAGAAGAACCGAACCAGAAAATTTGATATGATCGTACGTTTTCACCAGGGGAGCGTATATACAGTTATTTAGGATAACTGCTATACGATTTTGCACAATTAGTCCCTCGAATTTCATTAATGCCATTTCGTACCGAAATAAAATCTGATGCATTTTCCGTGAAGGACTTTTTATCTCGACCCCAGCCAGGGGCTCTGCCCCTGGACCGCCAGGGGCTGCCGCCCCTTGGACCCCGCTCTCTCGGGGGCGCTGCCCCCGAACCCCCGCCAAGGGGGCGTTGCCCCCTTGGAACCCCCTAACCTTATCGAGACGAGCGTGCACTACCCCACACCACCGAACCCGGCCAATACAAGTTAGAAGACGTATCGATCCATAATTAATCCAATTATACTAAAATAGCAACAGTTTGCCACGTAGAACATGACTAGACTCACTGGTGTGAGTTTAGTATAAGACATATGATGATGTGAGTTGTAATACACGGTTTTCTAACATTGTTTAATTATATTTAGATATGGCTCTTATTGGTTTAACAAAAGTGACATTATATTAGTTTCTTCCTAGAATAAACATAATGTTATTATTATTATATTTTGAACGACTGAGCATATATAATGCCTACTAATTTGCTTCTAAATTACACAAAAAAACACATTTGATTAGGTGTTGAACCAATGGCCTCCTCTCTTTTAGAAGACTCACACCTCTACCATTTTGGTTAGTCCCCATGATATCAAATAAACATACTATAAAGTTCTACTTGTAGTTTTATAAAAACTACAATTATTTAGACTTAACTGTATAATTTGTATAATTTGGCCTTGTGATTTGTCCCAATTCTAAGTTTCATCGCCTAATTTAAAAAATTGTAAGAGTTCAGAGGTTTGTGAAAGTGTTGCACATTTAATCCCAGCTCCAACTCCCGTTTGTTTTTAAGGTTAAGTGCCGATCTTTAAGTGTAAAACTGTAACATCCCACATTGGTGGGGAGGGGACTAAGCATGCCTTTATTAGGGTGTGGATACCTCCCCCATCAAGACGCGTTTTAAAACCGTGAGGGGCGGATGCCTGAGGGCATGCCGGCTGCCAAAGCGGACAATATCTTGGTTGCGACGGGTCTGGGCTGTTACAGATGGTATCAGAGCCGGTCGTCGGCCAATGTGCCAGCGAGGACGCTGGTCCCCTAAGGGGGGAGGATTGTAACATCCCACATTGGTGGGGAGGGGAACTAAGCATGCCTTTATTAGGGTGTGGATACCTCCCCCATCAAGACGCGTTTTAAAACCGTGAGGGGCGGATGCCTGAGGGCATGCCGGCTGCCAAAACGGACAATATCTTGGTTGCGACGGGTCTGGGCTGTTACAAAAACTATAAAATTACAAAATTACTCGTAAATATTATTACTTAACCTTATAACCAAGCAGGAGTTAGATATGGGGATAAAATGTGCAACCCTACTACAAACATTTTTTACCAATCTTGTAACTTTTTAAACTTAGGGTGAGCGGTATGTTCTCGGCATACCCCCTTGGCAAACTCAATCGACGACCACGCCTTCTCAATCGGCAAACCCCAATTCGGTAAACTCCAACCAATTTTCGGTGAACTTTTGTCGAACGTTGCCGAATATTTGTGTGTATGTGTGTGTAAAATGGTTTTTTCTTTCCATTTCTTCCTAAAGTTTGCCTAAAACTTTCTACAAATCATACCCTCTACAAAACAATCAAAGTTTAAACTTTATTTCTCTCATCACCCCATCAGTTAAAAAGTTTACCTATTTTTATTTTCTAAAATCCATACCCCCACCCTTAGAGACTAAACTTACAATTTAAACAAACTACATGGATCTTTGATGCAATACAATAAAATCTCATTTGCTCATAAGAAAACCCTACCTCCGAAAAACGTCTCTATTGTTCTTTTTAAGTACATAAAAAACAAATAACCAAATACTCATATAAGAGATTATTAATAGATGCATAAATAGCATAAATAACCGTCTTTACTCTTTTTACAAGTCTTTAAGGCTAAAATAACTAAGAAAACACACATATAAGACTAAAAGTTCATCTAAGACTAAAATCAGATTTAGAAAACAATAAAAAGCGAAATCTAATACTAAAAGCTCAAATAAGATTAAAGCAAAAACATAAAAAGGCAATCTAGATGAAACATAAAAAGGCAACCCTGGTGAAACACCAAAGCGCATTTGACTCAATGGCATGTGGAAGATGATTAGAGTTTGGGATTTTAAAGTCTCGAGTTCAAACTTGACTTAAGAGGTTTTTTTTCAAGCGGTGGGTTTCCTCTTTGATAGTGTTCCCGGGTAAGTGAAGCCTGAAGTGTCAAATCCAGTATAGACGATTGCAATCTCGTCTTAGAAGACTCGCTGGGGTAATCGAGATTTAGGGTACATATTTCCAAACGCCTTTAAAAATAAGATATAAAGATCTAGGTAAGTCAAAACCATATTAACTCAAAAAATCCTTAACTTTTATTTGCTTCTTCAAGAACTTCTAACATCAATGTATCCTTTGAGAGATGCAGATATAACAAATCATGTTATATCTTCTCATCTCATGCTAGTTTTGGTTTGTTTTTGCTCTTCTTTCCCTCCAGGTGAGGGTTTTCACGGTCCTTACATGTGTCATCCTATGTCTCATTCGTACATGTCCAGCCTCATGCATTTACACATCCCGCTCATCAGCCCATCTTTACTATCTTCTTGATTCTTTTGTTAGGTCTAGTACATGGGTTTTTAAAACTTTTAATGATATCACAAACATTTTTATTAGAAACTTATGTTCGGCCTATCCTGAGATCGTTCATCAGGAGAAAACACGCATCTTATTTGAAATCAAAGCTCTAGACGGTAAATAAAAAAGAAAAATAAACCAATCAAATTCTACAACACAAGAACTACTATTCTAGATGTTCTAATTTGTTATATAGGGTAATAAAATAAAATAGTAAATGTAGCATTTTGTATTTTTTAAAATGGTGTTATTATACATCTTGTTTGTTACGGAACTTAAACCCTTAATTTTTATAACAGAAGCACCTAGACATCATTAGATCTTAAAACCAAAAGCCCTTAACTAGTTGTATTTTGGACTTGATTCATTGAATGTAAAACGATCTCATCCTCTAGGAATATTAAACAATTATGACCTATCCCATCCCTTACTTTTTATTATTTTGTTTTATTTTTTGATATAAAAAGTTTCCCCACATTAGATTTATTGTATATATGTCATGATGGCTATAAGTCTATAAGTCCTATAAAAAGAAGAAAAGAAAAAAACCGTATCCCATCGTAAAATAAATCGTATTGGATCGTGTTTGGTTCGTAAATTTGCAAGGGAATTGAAACTGGAAACTTAAGAATAATACAATGACAAAACTGCCTTGTGTTCCTAAATATATATCCACTTCTTCTGCCCCACAAAATTACCATTTTTCCAACCATAAACTGAATGAAATCAACTCAACCTCAGCTATAGAATCTCCTTCATCGAATATTCATGTCATCTTAATCCATTTTATCAGAATGTTGAAGGTTTTTGCTTCCAATCGTGAATTTCTAGTTCATTCGATCAAATGGATGGAATTTGCTCTTTTTTGGGGGGATTTTGAAAGCTGGCCCATGATGAAATTGACGTGCATGGATGGGTTGGCCCATTAAAGACACATAGAAAGCCCAAATAGTTGGGGCTGGGAGAATGGGCCGTTCCTAGAATCTCAAGTTAGCATCATGAGTAGTTGCTTTCAACCAAAGATTGTTAATTGTAGTGGCCTAGTAGGTTGGCAATTCCGTGGCTTAAGTGGGTTTCGTTAAAGGTTAATCGTTAACGTCTTTGCGTGGAGAGCTGGCTTGGACCGGATCTCAACTAGCGTCAATCTTAATAGAAAGGGGATTAACATGGGCATGATTTGTAAGGGCTGCTATGTTCGGGAAGAGATAGTCGATCACATGTTTGTTAACTCCAAGTTTGCTAGCTAAGTTTGGGATCGCGTCATTGGGTGGTGCAAAGCTCCTTAAGATCTAACTCTCTCTCCGGTTGATGTTTTGGGAATTCAATGTGGGTGGCCGCTCTCGGAGAAACATATTGCACGAGTTATTTTTTTAGCGACCGTTTGATGTCTTTGGAAGTCAAGAAACGAGCTTTTTTTCAGATACGGAAGACAAAGACGCCAACAATGTGTTCACGAAAGTAAAATTCTTAGGTTGTGTTTGATGCAATAACTGAAAAGCTAGCTGCTAGCTGATAAACTATAAGCTAGATGATAAAAAATAACGTTACGTAAAAACTAGCTGAAAATATAAAATGATATAAAAGTACATGTATATAAATAAATAAAAGTTAAAAAACAAAATATAAATAAGTTAAGGAAGAGTACTGAAAATATTATAAAAGGTAGTTTAAATGCTATTCCAACTATGTTTTCAAAAACTAGTTTATAAGTTATCTTTTTAACATTATGAAACGGAGCTTTTTTTAAAAAACTATGATTTTTTAAAAAGCTCCTTTTATTTTTTTATTCTTTCAATATAATCGAAACTCTTTGCTAGTTTTGTTTGGTTGTTCTATATATTTGAAGAAAGTTGCCTCCCGCTTTTTTTCCTCTCCCAAACCCTCGTTTCTGAAAAATCGAAGCAAATATGAAGGAAGAAGAAATCGAGAGGTTGAGAGGAATCGTCAGAGATTGCGTCAGCAAGCATCTATACTCGTCGGCGATCTTCTTCTCCGATAAGCTCGCCGCCTTCACTTCCGATCCCGCCGATATTTACATGCAAGCACAATCTCTATTCCTCGGCCGCCATTACCGCCGTGCTTTCCACCTCCTCAATGCTTCTCAGATTGTCCTCCGTGATCTCCGGTTTCCGTTATCTTGCCGCCAAATGCCTCGTTAGTCTTAATCTTCTTGCCCTAATTTCTCTTCACTTTTACGTTACAGTTTCATTTTTGGCGTTTTGCCTCTAATTTGGAGTTTTTGTTGTAGTAGGAAATAGAATTGCCAAGTTTTATGTACGTAATCCTCATTAGAGTTTTTCAATTTTTGTTACTCTTTTTGTTTCTTCCTGACTTCAAATTGAATATACTGTGTTAATTTGGATCATTATCGGTTTATTTTGCAAAATTGGACATCAACTGTTGCTACCAAAATCCGCATAGGTAATTTGGATCTGAGTTAATTTGGATCATTTCAAATTGAAGATCTGAGTTAATTTGGATAATTAGCGTTTTATTTTGCAAAATTGGACATCAATTGTTGCTATCAAAATCCGCATAGGTAAACAGGTGGTTGAGGTAGCAGTGATTTGATCGGTTTCAAAAGGTCTCGTAACATTTGAAATTTCTATTCTAATCAGGACCAAGAGCAAAGCCTATTTACGAGGGCACTTCTGTTTTTGTGCTTATCGGGTTTACTGGTTAGTGATAACTGTTTCCGATGTGGTTGATCAGGAGGAACTGAAGGAGTGGGATCAGTGTTTGCAAATGCTTGGAGAAGCATAATGTGGATGAACATGGGAATTTTATTGATACCAAGGATTCTAATGCCATGCACTTGGATAAAGATAGTGAAGATCGTGAGATTAATGTGAGTTTCTCTTTTGCAGTGTATTCTATATTGAATTTTGAATAGTTGATAAAAGATACATATTACATGCTTCTCTGGTTTCTAATTTACACTTGTAAGTTGTATCAGTAGTTTGGTTGATTTCGTCGTTGTAATCCCTTTTCAGCACAAAACTTTTCTGTTCCTGTTGTATGATACAAAACATCCAAAGCTTAAAATTCTTTCGATAGTTTCTTGTGCAGTTAACTAATACATCTGTTCTATTCAGATTTCATCAGCGATATGTTTTCTAAGAGGCAGGGCGTATGAAGCTATGGGGAATCGTTCTCAGGCGCGACAGTGGTTAGTTTCAACATAATTTTAATTGTGGATGCATGTTTAATGCTAATATCACAATTCTTTTGATATGGATTTAATCATAGTTAAAATAATTAACCTCATAAGAATACAATGTTGGTAAAGGCATGCTATTGCTTGTTCCACCTTTTTATGTATTTTGATTAATAAGATTTTTCTTCTTATTTTCTTAGCATCTAAGGGTATACTTACATGAGAGGATTAGATTTTGCACTGCGGCCATACATAAAGTTGCAAAATGCTGAAAATAAAAATTTGATGTACCACCATTTTGTCTTGTCTTTCTATTGAATTTTTAGAAGTTGAAAGTACTGTCCCATTTAGTTTATCTTACTTTACTTATGATGGTTTAGGTACACAGCTGCTATCAGAGCTGATCCTTTATGCTATGAGGTAAGCATAACATGTGTATTTTCACCAGACATTATGATTTTTCTTGTTTTATGGTTATTCGCCATCATCACTATTTTCTATTAATTTATTTCTTTGATCATTCTTTTTTGTTCCAGGCCCTGGAATGTCTTATTGAGAATCACATGTTAACGTATGAAGAAGGTAGTTTATTTGCACTCAATCTCAGATTATATCACAGTGGACACTTATCATTGTTTGCTATGTTCGATTTCAGAGAAAAGTCTTTTTTCATCTCTGCATTTTGCTCAAGAAGATGGTTGGCTTTCTACATTCTATTCTTGTCTAATTAAAAGGGTACCTTTAAATCAAAGTGCTTGTATCACAGTGTAGTTTAGGCTCTTTTTTTTTAAATGTGATTTCATTCAATTAGTTTTTCTTTAATCTTTATTTTTGCTCAGTATGATAAAGCAAGTGTTTTAGAAGGGAAGTTCAACAAACTTGAGAATGAAGATATTAGCGTAGAACCATTAAACCAGTCCTTGACCTGCAAACTACAAAACAACACAGATCTTTTAGCCTGCAAAGCGGAATACTACCATCAATGTGGCGAATATCAGAAATGCTTTGAATTGACTTCAGTGTAAGTTAAATCAATCTAACAAAAAATATCTAATAAATTTAACTTCATATTTTGATGCAACTTTTCATTTTAAATATTTCAGATTGCTTGAAAAGGATCCATTCCATATTAAAAGCACCATGGTTCATATCGCAGCAGCAATGGAGCTTGGATACTCAAATGAACTTTATCTTATGGCTTGCAACTTAGTCAAAGATTATCCTCAAAAGTAAGAAAGTATTTATATGCTTAGTTTTTCTTTCATTTTGATGTCCCACTTTATAAATTTTTACAATTCTTGTTTTCTTTTTTGCCATAAATGCTGTACATTATATATTTTGCTTTCTTAAAGGGCGATATCATGGTTTGCTGTTGGTTGCTACTACTACTGTATCAAGAAATATGATCAGTCACGCAGTTATTTCAGGTAATATGCAGTTGGATTATAACTGGATGGACATTTTATTTGATTGATTTGTAATGAGTTCAGAGTTATTGACATTTATTTTAAGAAAAAAATTGACAGCAAAGCGACTAGCATAGATGGCACATTTGCTCCTAGTTGGATAGGGTTTGGGAATGCTTATGCAGCCAAAGAAGAAGGTGATCAAGCAATGTCATGTTATCGTACTGCTGCTCGTTTTTTCCCCGGGTAATAAGACTTTTTTTTTGTTATTCTTTTCAGCTTTGAGTCACATCATAACATGCAACTTATGTATCGGCTAAATCTTGATGTTTTTTGTGCTAGGTGTCACTTGCCTATTTTGTATATTGGAATGGAGTACATGCGGACCCACAGCTTTAAACTCGCTTATCAGGTGCTATATCATGAAATGATCCACTATCTATATTAATTACTAGACTTGCACACTAATGTTCAAATTTGGCATCTGTTACAGTTTTTTATACAGGCAAACACAATATGCCCTTCTGACCCGCTTGTATATAATGAACTTGGAACTGTTGCTTATCACATGAAAGAGTATCATTTCTTTAATTCACTATTTCTTTATTTATTTTATACTATGAAAACTGTACGTGGGATAGCCAGGAAGTTGTTATAAATTCAGTGTGAAACTTTTTAGGTATGATAAAGCAATATGGTGGTTTGAGAAGACTTTGGCTCACATACCATCACCATTAAGTGAGATGTGGGAATCAACCGTGGTTAATCATGCTCATACTTTAAGAAAATTAAAGTACGTATGCTTCTTCTTTTCTAAACTTCGGGTTTAATGGTTATCAACTATTTTAACAATTTTATCTAATTTGTATTATTCGGCATCAGGAGGTACAGTGAAGCAATCACATATTACGAAAAGGCACTTGCACTGTCAACACGAAACTTAAGCGCTTATGCTGGCTTAGCATATACATATCACCTGCAGGTAATATTGAACGGTTCGATTTGGGTTGTCTTTTTTATCCAATGGGTTAGTTGGGTTTAACAAAAAACTCAACTCAAATGGGACGTGTGGGTAAAACAGGTTGAAAGTCCACTGTTATGTATTCATTTATATTAAACCTCCTCCTAAATGGCTTTATTTTAAAAAGTTTATTGTAACAATATATCATAATCATATGTAAAAGATGTAGTGGTTATCAGTATTGAATTTATATAATACAAAAGTGTTTGTTCGTCAGTCCGACCCACCCGGCCTAAGTTGTATTGAAATGACCAGTTTTTGACATGCTACCCAAATAGTCCAATTGCACTTTTTTTATACCCAATCAACATATGATCGTACATTCTTACACAATCTTGCTCGTTTAATGTATCGCGATGTCTAATCTAAAATATGAAGAAAAAAAAATATTTACATATTTTGATTTTCCTTTCTAAAAGTTTTGTTATGGTTGATTTTTTAATTATTCTTTTTGACAGGATAATTATACGGATGCAATTACGTACTATCACAAAGTAAGTTGGTCCAACCGTTGCTTCTAAGAACATTAATGATCGTATGAACTACATGTTTATTTTTTTATTTTCAAGTAAATTTTTTATGAGCAGGCATTATGGATTAATCCAGATGATCAGTTCTGCACAGAAATGTTGAGACTGGCCCTTATGGATGAAAGTCGACAAGGTATTTAATCTGAAATTTATAACGTGTTTAAAAATATTGTTGGCAGTAGAATAGTGGGCAAAAAACCCAGGTTTATAACACAAATTCTCAGCAATGATAACCAATATGAACACAATTAATATTATATATTACTTCCTGTTTTGATACAGACACAGCCTTTTATAGGCATCAATTGACACAACTAACTACCAAATAACTAACATGACACCGGTTCATATGACACTTATATCAACTTTTGTGAACCTCTAAAATCTACCTTAATATCCTACCCATATTAGACATGAAAATACACTCGTTTATCTAACCCAAGTTGACCCATATGACTCATAACATTAATAGATGCTTAACAAACGAAGTTCCTATTCTTCATTCACTCCCCTAAACTTAGGTTGACCTCATAATCTTCACTTAGGACCACAATCTGGTGGCCAATCACGAATTGCAAACGGCTTTGTCCTCTTGATTGTCACCTCACCGCTCTTTTCATTCCAAATTGATTTATTCTTCTTCCTTGAGCTTGCTGCACTTGTTTCAATCATATGGATGCCATCCTCTTCCACATTCGTCCCAGTCTTCATCGCCTTAGGATACCATTCAAGAACTTTCAATACTTAAGACATCCTCGTGTTCTTCTTCTAACATCATCTTTCTCATGGCATATACACTTTTCAAACTGTACTTCATATCCTTGATGTGTAAGTTCTGTTGGTTCAGATTTAAAATATTAGAATCTATAGATGGTACATAGTGAACATTTGGAATTGATCTTTTGATACCCTCAAAGTAAATTTCTACCTTTCTCTTCCCTTTTGCAACCATTATATCATATCACATTTGGTTGTTTGAAAACCCAACATATCCTTAGATTTGTAAAGAGTTTAAGTTGTTTGTCATATCATGTTCAAAATAAGTACTTTGAAACCTTTTGGATGCAATATCTTGTATTACTTGGCCTCTTCATTCACATTTTCAACCTTTTGATTTTTACTTACATTCCCGGTTTTAATCTCTTTCACGTCTACCCGACTCCCATGACTCTTTTTTCTGTTTGCTTCACCACGTCCTTACCGGATAGATTCCGAATCGGACTACCCGTCCTTGCTTCAACAGTGTAGTTACCTGTCATATGTCGGAGGCTTTGACCGGTTGACCGATTAGTCCGATTTGGTCCGACTTTGACCATCACTGACCGATTAGCGACTAGTGGTTCGATTAGTTGACTGGCCGACCAACGGTTAATCGCCGATTAATTGACGCCTAGAACTGATTTTTGCAACACTGATCCATCAATACATCAAAACCATGAAAAATAAAGAGATTTCGTTTTTGAAGATGCAAGGATTCTCAACAAAACATGGGTCATGAGAGTAAAGTTGGGGGCCTTGTCACATATAAATTTAGGGGCTGAATAATTTAAAATGGAAATGAAAGCTTTTTAACCTTATCAAACTTTCTTTTCAATTGGGGTCTTCCCACCCCTTGAGTATTAACTGAATCCGCCCCTGTACTCTAGTGTAAGTTTTGGATAAAAGTGATGTCATGTTTTGATTTGATAATCTTTAGGGTACTTGTGTGTTGAAATGTTCCATCTCGAATGTTATGTAATTGTTAAGTTTTGATATTATAAATTTTGGGCACTGAAGTTTTAGCTTTTTGATACTAGACAAATGAATATAGAATAAATTTAAGTTTTAATATTTTGAAGTTTAATCATTAATTTTTTAACTTTTAAAGAATATATAACAATTTACAATGATGTTGAGTCATGTTATTTTCGAGTTTGGTCATGAAACTTTTAATTTGAAGAGTGGACACCTAAACCCTTATTATATATCAGGTTAATGTAGCTTATTACAAGTGTTAAAGCATGAAGATACAAGTTCGCATCTATATTACGATATTAATTTTGTTTAAGATGTAACCGTGTTGAGTTAAATTTGGTTATAAATTCTTGCTTGATATTGCATTGATTCACCCTGAGTTCATATTTTGAGTCTCCCTTAAAAGAAAGGTCTTCAAGCGTATTTTTTCTAGATCTCATTTGTTTATTTTTTAAGTTTCATAGCTATGAAATAGGTATGAAATTACTCAATTAGACTTCTAAAAATAAAAAATAATAGTAATTGATATCCATAAGTATGCCACGGATTTAATTTCCCCCCACTAGTTTCATTCGAGATCCTTTTCTCATTCTTGACCAGATCGTTTTTTACCCTTCATAAATACCAACATGCTATTTGAAATTTGAATGATCGCATGTATTAATTTCTTCCAATCCTTACCACAACTATTCCTCTCAATGTTTTAAAAACTGGTTCAACCGTTCCGATTTAACCGATTCAA
>JBCNJP010000024.1:50271589-50467245 GCA_039602395.1 Deinandra increscens subsp. villosa | reverse complement strand
ACGGGTGTGACGTGGATCGGAATCAGTGATTACGATCGTAATCGGTTTCCTTGGATCGTAATCGGGTGTTTACGATCGGAAACTCATCTGTTTGCGGCAAAAAGTTAGTTTTTCACACTTTCACGGAAACGGGCGTAACTTTTGACTCGTTTGGAGTTAGAAGCTCAAATTTGAACACGACGTTCGTGACATCAAGCCCCAGAATTACCCCAGACTAACGTCCAGGGGAGCTCGTTTTGACCCCCAAATTCCACTCCGAAGGCCTCCGTTTTTCAGTTTTAAGTTTTTGACACTATTCTTTGAATAGTACTTTTGCCGATTTTGCCGTTTTTGCCGATTTTCAAGATTTTCAGAAGTTGCATACCTAAAGAAAGAAAATGAGTTCAGTGGTTGAAGAAAAGAATATATTTGAGGACGAAGATGCTGAGATATGCCCCAATCCTACTTGTGCTCGGATAATTCCTGAACTTAAAGAAATATGTAGAAATTTTCAGTCAGAATTGTTTGAGACAAAGTGCGAGAAGAGTTCCTTTAAGGGTAGATGGCAAAAGAATGAAGAGAAGGTAAAAGCTCAGAAATTAGATATAGTGAAATATAAGAACCTTGCAACTGAGAACGCCTATTTGTATGACAACGCTAAGTTAGAAATAGCTGAGCTAAGTAAGCAGATAGATGACCTTAAGCATAGGAACAATGAGATGCAGGTTAAACTTGATATGAATCAAATGAGAAGCAAAAGAATGCTTGATGCTGGAAAGGAATTGTCACATGCTGTTGTGACTGGTCAAGTTGGGAAACACACACCTGGATTTGGGTCAGAAAAGACTGATAAGGCCTTGGCTGCAAACAACATTATTCCTCCACCAGTTCCAAGAGACATTATAGGAATGCTACTTAGTGAGGATCAAGTTGAACGAACCGAGTCAGATTATAAAGAAGCTGCTCCTCCTATTGATAGTGCCTTGGTTGGAACCACACCATTGACTCAAGAGGAAATAGACAATGAGGCAAACATGAAATATGGTGAAGGGAGAATAGAGGACTTATCAAGAGATGATGCTGAGTGCCAGGAGTATAACAGATGTCATAATTCCAAGTCTGATGATGTTGGGGTAGAGTTGAAACCATACCCTAAAATTGAAACCCCATGCTTGAAAGTAATTGACGAAGTCAAAAGAGAAAAGGTGATCTTGACGACACGGCCTGGGGGGAAAATCTTTATGACATCTGGATCTATGTTTGACCAAGAACCAGATGTTGGGTATGACTTACCATCCTTCTCCTCCAAGTTCAAGGGACTAACTGATGGAGTGATAGGTGAAGCAAAAGTTGAGAAGCCAAAGATCACCATCAAGCATCCCAGTGAGAAGCCAACAGCTGGAGTAAAGAATGAAAAACTCAAGGGAGTAGTTGTGTCTCCCATTTCTTCAGTTGGATCATGCAGTTGCTGTTGTAATTGCAAGGATGGCGCTTCAACGTCAAAGAATCAAGGAAGCACAAAGATAGTAAAGACAGGTTCGACACAGGCTTCGACGAACCAGCAGAAAGTCAAATCTGAAGCTGCAGTCAAAGCAAAGAAGCAGACACAGAGCAAACCAGCTCCATATCAGCCACCAAAGACAAATGGGTATACGTCTGACTTCTATCTAAAGAAGCAGACTTGCTTTAATTGTGGCATCGCTGGTCATATTGCTAGGAACTGTCTTTATCGCCCCTATGAACCCTATTTTCCAAAAAGTCAAAGGGTTTCGTCTCAGGAGTCTGTAAAGTCTAAGCCAATGATGGTGCAAACACCTAAGGCAAGGAAGACTGTTGCTCCTAAGGTTAAACCCTCTGATCAACATTGGGGCGTTGCCAAAGCTGAAAGAAAATCTTTAAATCAAAAGAACAGCTTTCCAAGTTACCAAAATTTTCAAAAACAGGTGAAGAAACCATTTTCAAAACAAACAAAGTCTGAAAAACCCAAAGTTACCCCTCCCAAGGTAACTAAAACTGTTTTGAAAAATGATCCTAAAACGAAGAAGGTTGAAATACCTAAAGTCACAACTCCAAAGGTGACTAAAACAAAAACTGTTTTGAAAAATGAACCTAAAACGAAGAAGGTTGAAATACCTAAAGTCACAACTCCAAAAGTGACTAAAACAAATGTTAAATCACCTGGAACTTGGAAACCAAAAATTAAGGCAGCTCCATCCCAACTTCCTGATTTTTCAAAGGGGATGTTTTTACAAGAGGTATCTTTTATTGATTCCTCGGGTGTACCCAGAAAAACAATGGCCTGGGTACCAATGGCTAACTAATCTCTCACTCTGTGCAGGAACGATCATGGAGGATTATCACTAACGTTTTATTACTAATTTGTTTGTTGATAAGTGATTGTTCCAGGCACAGTTTAGGAGACGTATCTTCATGACATGTCATGCAATCTATACAATGGAAGGTATGTCTCTTTGAGAGGTAAAATGTCAACATCAGCATGAAAGGTACTGTTCTTAACTTGATTGTTTGAATGATGAGGCAACAAAGGGTGTTTTGAGTCAAACCAAATTTCCTAAAATTTTCACTTGGTGATTGATCATGTGTTTGACCTCAAATGAAATAACGTGTGCATGTCATGAAACCCAAATTTTCTAAAATTTTCAAATCAATACTTTTAAAGTTAGCTTGGCCAGATATCTTCAAATTTTGTGTTTTGTTCTTTTAAGTGTGTTTGTGTGTTTTATTTAAAAAAAAAAAAAAAAAAAAAAAAATGATGTTCACAAAATTGTGACATTAAAAATCAAAAAGCAAGGGGAAGAAATGTAAAGATGAAGAAAATGTTGACCCCTCAAAAATAGTGTGCTTTTCAATTTTTAATTGTTTGTTTGTGTCTTGTTTTTGAGAAGTTTAGGGGAAGTAAAATGAATGTCTGGGTTGGAGTTGGCTGACACGCGTAAGGCGGAAGTGAAAGGCAAGCTCCACGGTGATATGCTCGGTAGGCTCGACCTAAACGTATGACCACCAATGAAAGTGCAGTAAACTTAAAAGATATATATGTTTAGTTTCCCATCCTAGGTTGCATGGTTTAAAAGACTGAGTCCCAGCAAAAACGGGTTGAGAGTGGTAATTATACCTAGTATTCACTCTCTCACACGCCATGCTTATACTGTATAAGACATCACCACAAGAAAGAAAAAGAAAAAGAATGCAAAAAATGAAAATTCTGAAAAAGAAAAAGAAAAGAAAAGAAAATTATTCAGTTGGTCTTCTCTGCGTGCTTATGCGGCCGACCTGATCATCAACTGATAATGTATGAAAAACAGAAAATAAGTGGTAGTCAAAAGCAGTGTTGCATGGTTCCTCAAGTTGGGAGTTTGTGAATCCTTAATAAACTCTGAGGTTGGGTAGGTTTTGCTGTGTACGCTTGGGTGTGGGGACATTTAAACATGACGGTAATATTGTACTATATTAAGCATGACGCATTTGGTTGGGTTTAATCGGGTTTGAGTTTAAAGCGGACAAACATACCGGCAATCACCTGGACTTGTCGAGTAACTGAAGCTGAAAAGGGTTCCTCAGTCAGATTCATATGGTTTGATCCCTTGTAAACTTTCTCATGTTTGGTTTTGGTAAGTATTTGTTTATTTTTATCTTTCTTGTGTGTGTTTTAAGTTCTTTGTGTTTGTCTTTCGTCTTGGCCAGGTTGATTTGAGAAGTCAAAATGTGTTTTTCATGGGTTTTAATGCATGACCATATGCCCCCGACAGATCTTGCCAAATTTTTAGGGGAAGGAGTATGGGATAATAAGTATTATCCGAAGGGAACTCGAGGATGATACTTATTATCTAATGGAAAAGAATTCCTCCGTCAGATCTTGACAAATTTTTAGGGGAAGGAGGGAGGATAATAAGTATTATCCGAAGGGAACTCGAGGATGATATTTATTATCTAAAGAAAAGACTTCCATAATACATAGTATCTGAAGGGAACTCGAAGATAATATGTATTATCTCAGGGGAAGTCCTTAGCTGAGGGGAAGTTATCAGCTAAGGGGAAGTCTTTAAAGGTCTTGGGTTCAGGGGAAGTTTTATAAGAAAACCCGTAATCTATATTAGGGTTTTTGGTTAAAATAATATTAATTTGAATCATCTGAACTGATGATAATTACCTTCTAACCCAAAGACCAGTCATCAAATGTCTGGTGGAGTATTTTTTTTTGAAATGTGTGTCAGACAGGTTGATGATAGAAAGATGTTGGTGCTGCTCAAGTTAAAGAACCAACCGGACAAGACTTCCATCTGAAAAGCAACTGTTCAGGGGAAGTTGTTGGTATCTTTACAAGTATCCAAAAGCTTCAAAAGTTTTTCAATGAAAATGCTCACAAGTTTAGGGGAAGCTGAAGATTTCAAGTCAATCTTTGAAAAAGAAAGTGATGCAGAGAGCAGTCAGAGATCATGAAGATCCAAGTTCAACAATCAAGTTCTTCACAGTTAGGGGTTTTCAAAATTTAACCTCTAATTGTTTTGGATATTCAAGACAGTTACCGAAGATACAGCAAGAACCAGTTCTTTCAAGAAGCAAGTCAATGAGAGTCCTCCATTTCATTGCTTGTTCATTTCAAGAAGTTCAAGCTGATGCTGATCAAGAGGAAGTCCCAAGTGCCCGTCATGAAACCCATTGAAGATTTCTGCGGAAAGAATCTTCATCAGCATCTATGCCAGCCAGTCAAGAAGAAGAATTTCAAAGATCGAAGACATTTAATATCACAAGCCTAGGGGAAGATTGTAGAGGCTAGATTATGAGGCTTGTAATATTAAATAAGTTGGGCTGGGCTTAGTGGGTTTCATTTAGTTTAGTAGGCTAGTTTATTAGTGTTTATGATTGGGCTTATTGGGTTTATGATTGGCCCATGTGTTTGTAAGAGGTGGTATAAATACCACCTCATGTTGATGATTATGACTAAGCTTTTGAATCCATCATTTACGACTTCTTGAAGGTGTTCTTGATTCCGATCGGTGTTCTTAGCTTCGAATAGTAGCTGTTTCTCATTCAAGACTTCATCTTTTCACTAGATCTAGTCTATTCTTCTACTATTCTTCTTGAATCAATCTCTCACGAGGATTCCGCACTCGTGTTAGATCATTATATCGTGTGTTTGAGAGATTTCAGGACCTACAGCTGCTTTGTGAAATGTTGTTGGATCGGATGTGGCAAATAGAGCAGCATATAAATTATGGTGCTGCGTATGCACAAAATCAGGACGATGCACTGGTTTAAAAATCCCAGACTTGGCGCGAGTTACCATCGGATGCCCGGTAGGTGGTGGTGGCGGAGTGGGTGGTGTCGTCGAGGCAGGAGAGGACGCCGTAGATGTCGATGAAGAGGAGGGTGACGATGGGCCGGATGTCTCCTCCTCACTGTCATCATCACTGGGCTCAATAGGAATGTCAACATTCTCCTCAGTTGGGCCAGTAGAGTCATCAAGGCAAAGCCCACACGGTTTGTGGGCCGCTGATTTGGGCTTAGTCGGCTGGGGCACCACCGAGGGAACCGATGGAGAACCTGCGCACAAAGTGTCAACAAAGTGAGTCAAATTAAGTGAACTAAAGTGTTGTTCATTGGGCTGTTCTGAACATGGAAAGCACGTTTCATCGAAGGTAGCGTGTCGAGTGATATACACCCGTTGCGACGTAGGTTCAAGGCACCGAAACCCTTTGTATTGAGAAGCATACCCAAGAAAAATACATGGCAACGATCGAGGTGCTAATTTATGTTCCGCATAATTTCGAAGGTACGGAAAAACCCGACATCCAAACGTACGAAAATTGTTGTAATTTGGAGAATAGCCAAATAGAAGCTCAAACGGGGATTTGCCATCAAGAACTTTAGATGGAAGGCGATTGATAATATATACCGCGGAACTGAAAGCTTCAACCCAATAAGATGCGTGCATGTTAGCATTGAACAACATCGCAAGGCCTGTCTCGACAAGGTGACGATGTTTGCGTTCCACACGTCCATTTTGTTGGGGCGTGTACGGGCAGGATATTCTATGAAATGTCCCGTTGTCCGAGAATATTTTCTTAACTTGATTATTTATGAATTCAGTACCGCCATCACTTTGAAAAGTTTTAATTGTGGTTGAGAATTGATTCTTGTCACACCCCCAAAATACCACTAACGGAGTTTATACCGTTAAGGGGCGCGACTAGACCAGGATCCACAACCATAGTTACAAATACTAAACGAATCAGGATTAGTTCAAACACAAATTATAAATCAAAGTTTCAAACACAACGCAGCGGAATAAAATATTGTCTTAGCACTAACCACGTGCTTTACATAAACATTGTTTTAAATTCCCAATTTAGTTTAAATCAAAACAAAGGTCTTCAAGTGCCATGCCAACCCGCTCCGGATACTCCTTAGCGATCTGCAAAAGTTTAAACCACGCAAGTATCAACCTAACGGTTGGTGAGTTCACAGTGGGCTTGTCATGCATTGGCCCGGTCTCATAATCATAATTCGAGTCATGGTATACTTACAAGTTATTTATTTGTGAAAAGCAATGCTCGTAATTAATTCTTAGTTTATAAATGGTTTGTCCGTGACCACGTCATCGGGTATGTACTAGTTCCGTAAAGTTAAAGGACTCAACCGATATCGCGGGTAGCTAATCCGTTGTTCCATGCTCTAAGGAAGTTTGTACCAAAGCTGACTTATTTTGTGGGGGCCGAGCCATCCCGTACAGTGCGGACATAGTCATCGCGGTTTTTGCCTCCCCCGTGTCCTCCCCGGGACCACGGTCAAATAGGCTGATATTGTTCCTCCGTGCACTCCCCGTGCCACGGGGCGGAGTTTGTCAAACTCCAGTAGATCTACCCAACATCCCCTCGCTTTCACAAATTAATGGCACAATTTAAGTTGAGGACTTTTAAGTTATAAGGCATCCTTAGAAAACATGTGATATCATGTGGTTCAGACTTTAACCTACACTAGCCATATTAAAACGTTTTCAGTTTTGCTTTCAAAAATAGTTTGTTCAGAGTTCACAAGTGTTTCCCATAAAACACTTCAGTTCATCAAGTGGGTGCCGAGCATCCCGAGTTCTCAAGTTTATCAGTGAGGTGCCTAGCACTCTCGAGTTTAGTTCAGTATTGTTTTCGTTTAGTTATTCGGTGTGGCCCAAACGGACTCACGGTAAACGGGTTAGTGACACTCACCTTTGGTTGCACTGCTACACTTCAAGTAATCCAAATATTGTTGTTTAACGAAGACCTAGAACACGTTTAGGTCTTAAGTATTAGTTTCGTGTCTAATCTTTACTTAACGTCACTATGGCCCATAACATAGCACGTTGCAACTATGACTCGACATACCGTCACGCGACACCAATGGTTGATCATAGACAAGGGTTGATGAGAGTATATTTTGTAACGGTTTTGTATATTTAATTCTATATTTTTATTGGTTACATTATATTAATTCTTATCATATAACCTATGATTTGTGTTCTATGTGCTTGAAGCTAAAAAGTTATATATGTGGAGTTTTAAAAGGTTTTTAGAATTATTGGTGTTTAATATATTATGAAGTAATGAGCTTAAACGGTGTATTTATTGGAAAACGAGTCATAACACGTTGATATGCCATGATATATACATAATAACCAACGAATTATCCCGTATTTAAATTAGTGTTCGGTGTGTAATCATGTTCGTATTTGAATTGTGTAGGTTTTACGAGAAGATGGTAAAATATGAATGAGGATTTAAAGAAGGAAAAAAATAAATAAAAGTCATGTTGACTTTACACTCACGTGACTTGCAACATAAGAATTAAAAGTGATGGGTGCAAATTAAGGAAATTCAAGTTTGGGCTTAATGTTAATGAATTAGACATGGGCTGAAGAAAAAAAAGGGGTTTCGAACGTGAGCATTTGTGGGGATGTATATATTATGTGAGAAGGGGGATGTCGAGGGCATTCTGACGGCAGCGAAGGCAGCAGCCTTCCTGGCTGGCTGGTGTACACGTTAAACGAACACTTATAATTTTCTTGAATACTTTTGTTGAGAGATAGACAGATCAGGTTTTTTTACTTTTATGATCATTATTAATTTCAATCTGTTGTTTGGATATTTTAGTTGATTTTTGTGATGACCAATTTGATGGTGACAGCATCTATTTTGTTCGTCATGATTGTTGGCTAATTTTCTTTAACTGCTTTTGGTGAATGGTTGTGTAAAATCGTTCTTTTCTTAACTGGTTAATTGCTAATTGTTCCGGAATACTTGCTACCGTTGAACACCCGCATGCTAAATTGTTTAATCTAACTAGTAACCTAGGGTTTTAGTGGTCCACTGTTTATTGATCTAGCACTTTCTTGCGGCAGGACTAATCAGCCCATTAGGAACTTAGGTTATTAGGTCAAGGAAGCAATTGGGGGGCATGTCTATGTGTCACTAGTTAGTAATTAGGTTTGTTTAGATCGGTAGCCAACCAGGATCCAAAAGTGGTTAGCTTTGTTTCATTTGATAATTCAATTAATTTTCTAGTTTAAAGTTAGTTAATTTGTTAGTTAATTCACCCAACAACTCAAAACAGCCAAGAGGCAAATTAGTGTAATTCCTTATATTAAATTAGTTTAGTTTAGTTTAGGTCAATCTAGGTTAGTGACAGTAATCTAGGTTTAGGTAGTTAATTTAGTTAGGTAGTTAAATTCTAAATCACTAGTGACCACTAACTCCCCTGGATTGATACCCTACTTACCCTATCTATAGGTTTAAGTTAGGATTATTTGTAGCGGCCTCGACAACCGTTATCAAATTGGCGCCGTTGCCGGGGAGTACGTGCGCTTGTTAGTGATTTTAGTTTTTATTTTTAATTTCTTATTTTGTTCTTTTTTCTAAAAAAAAAAAAAAAAAAAAAACCCCAAAAATATTTTTCTTTTTGTTTCTGCAATTTGAATTTTGCTTGTCGAGTCATAAAAAAAAAATTACCAAAAAGATTTTTTATTTTCTGCAATTTAAAGTTTTTATTAGTTTCATTTAGTTTTCAAAAAAAAAAAAAAAAAAACTCATAAAAAACCAAAAATATTTTCTTTTTTTTTTACTTTCTACAATTTTAATTTTGCTGGTCTACTTTAATTTAAAAAAAATAAAAAGATTTTTCACTTTCTGCATTTTAGTTTCTTTTAGTTGTTTGAGTGTTTCGAACAGTGCTACTTGAAAGGTTTTGTTGTTTTTGAGCGTTGCAGGTAAATTCGAAGTTAATCATGGTGAAGGAGGAGAAATGCTATAATTGTGGGAGTTTTTATCACAGAATCAAGTTTTGCCCAACACTGCCAAGTGGAATTCGATTCGTGGAGGATTCAGATGACGAAGAGGAATACGAGGACCCGCACTCATATTATTCATATGATGAACCACGTTCATCATACAGTCAGGGTTATTCTCAATCAGGGAAGTATGATTATTCAGCATATGATGTGTATTCTAATAAATATAAATCTAATGTCACATCTTTTGTAGGATATGATGATGGATATGGGAACAGTTATTCTCAATCAGCATATGAGGATCCCCAATATCAGTCACAACAGAATTACAATGAACCTCCTTGGGGTGTACCACAATTCCCTAAGAACCGAGGTGGGAATCAGATACGGTTTGAACGCGGGGTACCAAGAATTGTGACACCGGCCGAAGTTCAAAGGGAGGAAGAGTATGCACGCAGAAGAGAAGTTGCTCAAAGGCAGCATCGAACGGGATATGTACATCCAAATTCAGTCTACTCGCGTTGTAGGGCACGTCCAGTGAAATCTCAAGGATATTATGAGTCAAGTTATCAGGAAGAGTGCAATAAATCTTATGAAGAATACGAGGACCGCCAGGCATATAGTCAAGCGAACTATTCTGAATATTCAACGAAACAACCATGGGCGGGTCCAAATTTTTATCAGAATGAAGGTGTTTTGAAATACCTAAGCAGATCACATTTGTCCCAAATCGAGAAAGAATTGGCTAAACCTCATCAATCAAGGCAAGACCGCATAAAGTTGTTGGATTACAAGTATGATATTTTGGTGAATGAACAACAAATTATTCCGCGAGGATTATTGGGTTTTGAGAGGTCTCAAGAAAAGCAAGAGTGGATATCATCACAAATTAGGGATCAAGATGTGGTGGTAGATAATGACACACCGGGTTTCTCAAATAATGAAGAATCGTGTTTCACACCGGTTGAGGTTAATGAGGAGTTAGAAGAAGTGGTTGAGAAAGAAATGTTGCTTTCAGAAGTTGTTGAGGAGATTGAATTAGAGGTTGAGAGTGATGTGGAGCAAGTTGATTGTGAGAGTGTAGCTGGAGAACTGACTGAAGATGAGCAGGAGGTAGAGGTTCCGAATCCTCCAGTACAAGTAGAGGAATGTTCAGAGCCGACGGAAGATGTGCATATTGAAGAATCCATGACTGAGAATCCACCAGGTAACACTAATCTCTCAATTTTAAATAATAGTCAATTTGTTGAATGTGAGCAGGTACAATTGAGTTCGAGGAAAAGGAAGGTGGTTGAGGAAGATGTTGGGCAGGTAGTAATGAAAGCACTCCGTAGTGATGATCTGGATGTGCCACGTGTGCAATTACAAGCTTGGATTCGATATATCAATTATAGAGCACACGTGGGAAACTCTAAAGGTAAGTGCGCGATTCGTGATAAATTTGTTTTTAATTTTAAGATTAATTTATTTTGCATGTTGAGCTTGAAAAGAAAAATTAAAAGACGTGTGAACTACCGAGCCTTCATCGGTAATGCAATTGGAAAACATGGGTTGAAAAAGCTGAAAAGAAGTGTTAAATACCGAGCATTCGTCGGGAACTCGGTTGGGAAGTGTGGACTGAAGCCACCGTGAGCAGAGAAGGAAGGATGGTCTGGCTGAAGACCATAAACTTAGCGCTTTCTGGGAGGCAACCCAGTGGTAGGTTTTTTATTTTATTTGTTTTATTTTTTTTATTTTGTGTGTGTTTTGTGTTTTGTGTTTTTCAGGAGTCGGATCAGTTTTCGGTGATGGAATTGAGCAAAAATTGAGTGTTCCAGGTATGTTTAGGACTAGAATTAGATTGGAACAGGTTGTGATGGGAAATTGAGAGGTTTTGGCAGAGAAGATAAAAAATTTCTAAGTGTCTAAAAATTTAAAACTTTCTGTCAAAAAGAGGGCAGGGCGGTACGCCCCAGTTCTTCACGTTCTGGGCGGTACGCCCCGGAATGGCTGTTAGGAATTTTTGTTTTTTCTTATCTCCGATCACCGGTACGTTTCCTATTTCTATCTATTTTATTTGTTTATTTTTTATTCTTCTTTATTTTTGTTGTTTCTTTGTTCACATTGAGGGCAATGTTGAACTCAAGTGTGGGGAGGGGAATAACGCGTTCTGTTTGTGTTTATTTATTTATTTATTGTGTGTGTGTAAAAAAAAAAAAATTTAAAAATCCAAAAAAATTGAAAAATTGAAAAAAAATGTCTCTGGATTAATTGCAATTACATGGAAAATGATAGTACAATTGGGAATCAGTTTTCAAAGATAAAAAATCAAGAAAGAAAAAGGAAAAGTGGTAGAAAAGGTGAGAATGGAAAATATATCTAATTTGTGATGTGTCGATAGGCCCAGCTGATTTAGTAAAGCTTAATTATCCCATTGTGTTTATTATTGTATAAATATGTAATTAAATTAGTTTGCCAGTGGGTTCCCATTTCAGGAGTTAGAGTGAGATTGAAACTAATGATTAAGAGGAAAAAGACCTTTTTAAATTAGAAACTTATATATCCTCAGAATAAACTGGCACGTTATGATCTTTTTGCGAAAGCAAATCCGAGAAATAACGGCGCCCCATCTTTCCATCTTTTGAGCATATTAGGTAATAAATTGGTTAATGAATTAGAGTGAAGGGACAGAATACTCACGTACGAACTAAGGATAGTATCCCGTGGTAAGTGCCTCTGATGATGTTCTGGATCTCGCGGGCAAAACACTCACGTATGATTTCGGGGGTAAGACCTTGTGAAAGAATGCCTCTGATGATGTCCGTTGGTAATCATAGTTGAAATTACCCAACTATAAAAAAAATGAATGAAAAATGAAAAAAAAAAGGAGAAAAAGAAAAGAAAAAAAAAGGAAAAAAAAGTAGACAAATAAATGCTCAAAAACTTCATTCATCCATTCAAATCCACCATTCTTGGGATATATGAGTATCTGGTTTAACTAGGGTGGAGAAAATATAAATATTTTATCTGTATTACCCTTTACTTTGACCGAATATGAGTCGGGATTAGATTGAGCTTGAACTTTCTGAATGTGGGACACATAGGCAGATTGATACAACTGATTGGTAATTTATAAACACCTTGGGGGCTCAAAGATCAGTGGTTGGGCTTAGTCGGACCGAAATATCGGCAATTGCAATTAGCATATGTGGTTACATTTTGGAACGTGGAATGAGAATTGTTGATAAATTAAAAAGTTAAATCATTTTGAGATTGATTTCCCAATTATGATTCCATGGCAGTTTTTCCGGGACGGAAAAAGATAAGTGTGAGGATGTGATGAGAGTATATTTTGTAACGGTTTTGTATATTTAATTCTATATTTTTATTGGTTACATTATATTAATTCTTATCATATAACCTATGATTTGTGTTCTATGTGCTTGAAGCTAAAAAGTTATATATGTGGAGTTTTAAAAGGTTTTTAGAATTATTGGTGTTTAATATATTATGAAGTAATGAGCTTAAACGGTGTATTTATTGGAAAACGAGTCATAACACGTTGATATGCCATGATATATACATAATAACCAACGAATTATCCCGTATTTAAATTAGTGTTCGGTGTGTAATCATGTTCGTATTTGAATTGTGTAGGTTTTACGAGAAGATGGTAAAATATGAATGAGGATTTAAAGAAGGAAAAAAATAAATAAAAGTCATGTTGACTTTACACTCACGTGACTTGCAACATAAGAATTAAAAGTGATGGGTGCAAATTAAGGAAATTCAAGTTTGGGCTTAATGTTAATGAATTAGACATGGGCTGAAGAAAAAAAAGGGGTTTCGAACGTGAGCATTTGTGGGGATGTATATATTATGTGAGAAGGGGGATGTCGAGGGCATTCTGACGGCAGCGAAGGCAGCAGCCTTCCTGGCTGGCTGGTGTACACGTTAAACGAACACTTATAATTTTCTTGAATACTTTTGTTGAGAGATAGACAGATCAGGTTTTTTTACTTTTATGATCATTATTAATTTCAATCTGTTGTTTGGATATTTTAGTTGATTTTTGTGATGACCAATTTGATGGTGACAGCATCTATTTTGTTCATCATGATTGTTGGCTAATTTTCTTTAACTGCTTTTGGTGAATGGTTGTGTAAAATCGTTCTTTTCTTAACTGGTTAATTGCTAATTGTTCCGGAATACTTGCTACCGTTGAACACCCGCATGCTAAATTGTTTAATCTAACTAGTAACCTAGGGTTTTAGTGGTCCACTGTTTATTGATCTAGCACTTTCTTGCGGCAGGACTAATCAGCCCATTAGGAACTTAGGTTATTAGGTCAAGGAAGCAATTGGGAGGCATGTCTATGTGTCACTAGTTAGTAATTAGGTTTGTTTAGATCGGTAGCCAACCAGGATCCAAAAGTGGTTAGCTTTGTTTCATTTGATAATTCAATTAATTTTCTAGTTTAAAGTTAGTTAATTTGTTAGTTAATTCACCCAACAACTCAAAACAGCCAAGAGGCAAATTAGTGTAATTCCTTATATTAAATTAGTTTAGTTTAGTTTAGGTCAATCTAGGTTAGTGACAGTAATCTAGGTTTAGGTAGTTAATTTAGTTAGGTAGTTAAATTCTAAATCACTAGTGACCACTAACTCCCCTGGATTGATACCCTACTTACCCTATCTATAGGTTTAAGTTAGGATTATTTGTAGCGGCCTCGACAACCGTTATCAAGGGTTCATATAAATCAGATATCAAACATGTTTCATCATGGCATAACACTTAAGCAAATTTCACAAGTTTGGTTTTTAGGTCAGGTCTTAGTTTCGCTAGCATAGTTTCGCTAGGCAGTTTCGCTAGGTGCACGGGCAGCACTTTCGCTAGGCAATGCCCGGTGACACAGTTTCGCTAGGCTAGTTTCGCCCGAAACTGCTGACGCAGTTTCGCTAGCCTAGTTTCGCAGGGAAACTGGTTTGAACTTTCGTTCAGGTATTTCGCTCGGTAGATTCGCTCGAGCTGGTCTGGTCAGGTTACCCGGCGACACTATAGTTTCGCTGGTCAGTGTCGCTGGAAGGAGATATAATTTCGCTACTTAGTTTCGCCCAGAGAACACACAGTTTCGCTGGTCGCGAAAAACACACGGATTTGCCTAAAAATCAACCTAACAGCTTCTGATCATACATGCAATTCATTATCTAGCATTCATAGACATTTACCAACATAAATCAAGCAGCTTTATCATGTTTAACATGCATTTCAATCATCAAATCTCTAAAAACACTTCTAAACCCTAAAATGACCAAAATTGCATAAATCATCATCATGGTTTGTTTTTAAACGTAAAGTTGCTGACTTTAAGGTAGATCTAGCATCCTAAAGCAACATATTAAGAGATCAAGCAGTTACATGAAGATTTGAGCATGCTTTAAGAAGAAAACATATAGAAAAGCATAAAACATAGTTTTTGGGACTCACGGATGATTCTAGGGTCGATGAATGAGGTGAGATGATGGTCTCGAGGCTGGGGTCTTGGTCCTTAGGTGATCTTCTCGGCTGACCAGGAGAGTGTGTGTGTGTTGTTGTGTGGTTTGAGCAAATGAGGCTACTAGGGTTCATTAAGTTTATTTATATCAGAGGCTAGTTTCGCTGGCAGTTTCGCTGGCCAGGCGAAACTAGCTCTGGTCACAAGTTAACAGATAGCTTAGCTGGCTACCGGGCGACACTATAGTTTCGCCCGTTAGTTTCGCTGGCTACCAAAACAGGTCAGTTTTCACATAATCAAGTATTTACAATTAATCATGCTATTCACAATAATAAGTCATGTATTTAAATCACATTGCACATAAGACAATTAATGATGAACACATAACACATATGGACGGGTTCGGTGATCAACCAAAGGTCGTGGACGTACTCGGCCTAGTTATGCATTAGTTACTAGTTTAACACTTATAACGTAACTAACGGGTTTGTCTAACGGAAGTTAACCTTGAAATTCTCGGGTGTCACATCATTCCCCTGAAATTGGAATTTTCGTCCCGAAAATTATTCTTGTGTCGTAGCGTTCGCAGCATCAGCTGTCGTCGTTGCTATCGTCGCTGGGGAAAGAAAGCAAAAAGTTTTAGGGTTGTCACATCCTCCTTCCGTTAAGGAATTTTGGTCCCCAAAATTAAATCATACCTTGAGTTTCCGTGGACGTTTGCTCAAATAAGTGAGGATACTTTTTCTTCATCTGATCCTCACGTTCCCAAGTATATTCAGGTCCACGCCTTGAGTTCCATCGCACCTTGACGATCGGAATCTTGCTACGTTTAAGGGCTTTCTCCTCGCGTCCCATGATTTCTACCGGTTGCTCAATAAATCTCAGATGTTCGTCGATTTCCAATTCCTCCAGAGGAATTATTTCGATGTCTTCAGCCAGACATTTCTTTAGGTTGGAAACGTGAAACACGTTGTGAACTCCATCGAGTTCAGCAGGGAGTTGCAATCGATAGGCCACCGGGCCTACTTCCCCAATAATTTCAAACGGACCGATGTAGCGAGGATTTAACTTTCCACGCTTCCCGAAGCGTATCACTCCCTTCCAGGGGGATACCTTCAATAACACTTTGTCGCCTACCTCGAACTTCAAAGGTTTACGGCGTTTGTCGGCATAACTCTTTTGTCGATCACGTGCTGCAGCTAGCCGTTGCCTAATTTGAATAATCCGTTCGGTCATATCATGGATAACTTCCGGTCCAGTGAGTCCTTTCTCACCCGTTTCAGCCCAACACACGGGCGATCTACATTTTCTGCCATAAAGTCCTAATGGATGTTGTTTCCTCAACAAATGGCAGGATGAAAGCACATAATGATTAGACAAACGACTCGAAGAAGATAGGAGAAGCATTGTCAAGAAATCCCTGTAGTCAAGCTACCTTAGACAGCTTAGGATTACGTCTTCCTTAGGACAAATGCAAAGTCGTCAAGATAGATAACCTCAAGACGAATGTTTATACGCGGATGAGCCTGACGATTCGAAACTAGCAGCAACGACAAATTTAGAAGTCTGATTTCGATATTAGGACTTGTCACACAGTGTACTACACCGATACGAGTAAATGATCAGTATTTGACAAATGCTCTTCTTAAGATCAATGTCAAGCTAGGGTTAACGATAGATAAATTTAGACGTTAAATGATTTAACTCGTGGAATGCTACGCACAAACTAGAAGATTCAACTTCATATGCAAGGATCGTGATGGCTTGGCAGTAAAGATTACGAAACGTGGAAGTATATGGGTCAAGAGGTCAGTCATACTCAATGTATGCCATTGACTCGGAGGCAAGACCAAGAAGCTGAAGAACGTACCAGTAACATATCAAATTCCAAACGAATCATTCAGAGAATCCAAAGAGCAGCTCGACTGATGAAGAAATGAAGTTCCAAAAATCAACTCGACACCAGAAGCAACGCTAGAAGCAACAACGCCAGAAATAGAAACACTGTACCAGTTATCTCCAACAGAAGCCAGAAGATTTCTTTAGACCAAATATATCGCCTTAGGATGCTCCAGCCATTTCACGAAGAAAGATGGAAGCCAAGGATATGCATAGACTGCAAGAAGAAGCCATCAGTGAGAAGTAGATATCCTTTGTCAGGGATCAGCAAATCATCCAACTAGCTACAAGGAGCAAGATGATTCCCCCAAAGACGATCTGAGATCAGATTAGCACCAGCAAAAGGAGTAAGAATGAAACTGTAAGAGAATGACTTTTCGGAAACAAATAATGATATCAAGCAATCAGTAGTGTTGATTGGAATGAAGAACGCTCCTTCAAACCCATGAATCTTATAACTGAGCCTGCTGACAAATGACGTTCAAAAGTTCTCGAAGATGGTGAAGAATGCATTAGGCATTGGAAGAAAGTAGCAAACGGATTAACTCAGGCATCGGTAAAATCATTACCGATTAGGCCTAGTGAATAGGGAAATTGCAGCAGTAATAGTTACGCCCAAGAGATGCAAATAGCAACCGAGGTTGTACGCAGGGTGTCCAAACTAGTTATTTAAGTAAGTAATAGATAGTCATGAATTATATTGATTTTGATGTGGTTAGAATAGTAATATCGTCCTGCATCAGACTAGTAATAGTACACCTCTAGTTGTATCATAGGAGTGGTGGATACGCCGCTGGTACATCCTATATATATACACCTGAGGTACAACTAGAAGTGGCACTAGAATTAGTCTCATGTAGGTAGACATTACGGGCCACTGTGGAAAACAAATAAAGTAGTATTCATGAATACATATCACTTACTGACGAGTAACCGAGGGACTGTTGATGTCCAGAAGAGAAGTTCAAATCTTGTAGCATTAACGTACGCATAAAGTTAGAACAGAATGACGGAAGCTCCGCCATAAATTTCAACTTGAGGAAATTCCGAAGCGTATTTTGGTGGAGTTCATAATTAAGCTACCCTATTATATAGCTAATAGTTATGAAACCACCTAGATAGTATGTGATTGATAAAACGAAGAGTTCCTTTATTTTGAGAAACGTATTCTCCCAAATCGTTAGCTAGACTGTTCGTTAGGGATACGTTCCTAAAAATGCTAGCATCAGTTATAGAAATACGGTTCACATTCTAATTGTGAACAAGACTTCGTAAATAGAATAGTTAAAGTATTACCTTATAGGTAATAGAGTTAAATGATAAATTGTCATAGAAAGTTTGTTACGATGTTAAAATCATAGCCCAGGAACCAGTCGGTTCATATGATATGGATGCATTAGATGCATAGAAAAGTTTCCGGATTAATCCGGGAAAGGAAAGAAAGGTGAGAAGGTAAAGAACTCATTGTGAGTTAAATCACAGTTTGAGCAGGTTTCGAGGACGAAACCTTATTTAAGGGGGGTAGAGTTGTAACACCCCAGAATTTCATGACTTAAGATATATATATGTGCTATATTTGTTAAGTAGCTAAAATATATATATGAAGTAATATATACGTATAATAGAGAAACGTCATGATTCACGTACAAATATTCGGCACGACATTCGAGGAAACGTCAAAAGACGAATTTATAGAATATGGTAGATAACGAAAAATAAAGATCGTGGGCGCAGACGGATCTGAAATCCGAGTTATAACGAAGCAGGAAAATGCAAAATAGTGATTTAGGTCCGGTTTGTAATAACCGTAATTAAGGCACGAACGTCACTAAATTAACACCGAGGCAAAAGTAAAATATCGGGTATTGCTAAATACTTGATTTATAAATATTATAAAATATATTTGCGACGTCCGGCACAAAAAACGATGAAATCAGTAACCGGTATTGTTACGCGATAATAACCGAAATCGATTCGGTTAGCCGTTCGAAGCAATTTTAGTGACTCGGCAAAGTATACATAATTATTATAATATCTATAAAGAATTTCAGTCGAGAAGACGTATTCGGTCTGTGAAACGGTCGCGATTCCGACGCTTATTAGACGCGCTTTCTATTGCGTAATAACTGAACGCTCACCGGTTTACGTTTTAACCGAAGAATAAATATAGCAATTAGACCCCCGTAATATTTTAGATGTTCGGAAAATTTCATGAACCGTTTACGATGTATTAAATTATTTAGCGGGTCTAGAATACGGGTATAATACCTACATATTTATAGTGTACCATAAAATATTCTTTTGCTTGTTCGTTACTTCTCACTTTCATTATGTGTCAAAATTTATCGTATGATTCAGCAAATGCTTTGAATTCTCATCAACCTACGTGTATGCATTTCTGTATAACTTCTCCAATTAACGTCGCACTATAAATATGTACATACTACACACAATTTAAACTCACACCCAGTTCTCGTACACACCACAAACAAGTTACGTGAAAAACAGAAAAGAAACAGAATGAAAGAAAGAAACGAATGAGAGAGAGAGTAAGAGCCGTAGCTCTCCCCCCCCCCACCCTCTCCCTCGTCTTCGTTTTTCCGACCACCGGCCGGCGACCACAACCGGCGAACCCTCTCCCTGCTCTATCTCGTTCCTCCGGCAGCCGCTCACACCCGACGAACCCAGCAGGTCCTCCTCCCTTGGTCCCTGGCCGCGACGATAAAAAAAAAACCCGGCAGCTCCGCCTGGTCTCTCCGGCGACACAGCAGCAGCAGCAACCGACGCCACCACGCACCCGACGCCGGTGAACCCAGCAGCCTCTAACCTCGTCGGTAACTCTGCACTACCCGGCGAACCCAGTTCCTTCTTCATCTCCGACCCCCTGTCATAATTCTCGACTATTCTCCGGTGACGAACCGCCGGACGACGATGAACAATGGCGGCAGATGGACGACGGTAGGTGGTAGCAGCAGCAGGTTAGCGACAAGGTGGTTGTGATTTCATTTGAAACGAGATTAAAACCCGGTAAAACACGACATAACCGTCCCTACTTTCGATTGAATTTCGGTAACATACGGTTGACGACGGGACGTGCCGGTGACGCCGATGGACTGCCGGGATGGCAATGAATGGTGACGATGATCGGCGGTTGATAACGGTGGACGATGGTGGCCGCAATTCGAGCTAGAAAAGGAGGTGTCGAGTTAACCCGTCTTCACTTTCGGGCGATGTTTCGGTGGCGTAACGAGGTCCAAACGACAAACCGACAACGGGGAAATGCTCGTGGCGAGAAAATAGTCGGGAAGGACTATTCGTTTGTTAAGAACGGACAACTTTATTATTCGGTTATTTTGGACTCGTTTCACGACCCGTCAAGGAGGTAATCACGTTATATATTTGTTATTATTACAAATATTATTGTTAAGTTAAAGTTTATATAATAGAACAAGATAAATGATATAAATATATATTTAAGACGAATAAATATATATTATTACTAATCAGTTTTATTTAATTAAAATTGATTAAAAGGATATTTGTTTAAATATTAAATATATATATAAATATATATATATTTAATATAAAGATTAACGATAATGATAAATTAATTATCGGATTAAGGTTTATGTTTAATATATATTTAAAACATATTAGAATATGTTAATATATATTTAAAAGTGTTAAATATCGAAATTAGGGTTTTCTAGCCGCTGTTCTGTCAAAACCAAGTAAACGGTAATGAACTAAGCTTTGAAATTTTAAAGCATGTTATAAAATGTTATAACGGATAATACCCTAAGTCAGTTTTGAATAAAAATAAGTTTTGATAAAGAAATGAGGATAACGGGAAATTAGGGTTTTGGAATATGATTACTTAATATAAAACAATCCGGAAAGTATGAAGACTTGATTTTTGACGTGGTAACATATCTTTATATGTAATAAGTATATATAAATTTGGATAAATGAGAAAGTATTTAAAATACTAAGTTAATCGGATATTTAGAAGTTCGCGCGGACCGTAAGGGTAGACGCCTGTACACTGGGGTTTCTGGCATAGCGGGGGTGTCGCCATCCCATCTGGGCAATGGCATCCCAACACTGGGCGACCCCGGAGTGAGCGTTTACTTATAGGAATGCGTGTCTTCATATTATTAACAAAAGAAAAGGATAATGGCCTAAAGGGCATTTTGGTCATTTTGACCTTTAAAAGGAATAAACTTAATAACTAAGTATTATTAAGTTAATAAAGAGTTAAAATAAACATAGTAAATGTTTATTATATTAAACCTTGCGTTAACACCGTACCATACGCGATTAGGTTTAATTGGAAGGCATAGCGGAGGTTTTCTCTGAATTAACTACTTAAGAGAATAAGGTGAGTTCTATGAGCCCACTTTTAAATGTTTTAAATGTTTTAATATTTTCGGGCCTGATATACATGCAATGATATATATATTCAACTGTTTACTTGAAAAGTATTTGAGATGTCTTTACTTGTTTTGTGTTAATACACATACGTGAAAAAGTTATAATACTTATAACTGTTTTAAAGTTATTATTACCTATTATTACTCTTTTCGGGAAGATTATAATGAGCGGGTAATAAAGAAGTTAAACTTTTAAAGTAAAGTTTAAAAAGAGGAAAATGAGTTTTTTTGAGGATAAAGGAAATGACCCTTGGGGTTATTTTAAAGAAGTTTTAATCTAAGCAAAGATTGTCTGGTTGAGGGGAATTGTACAATTCAAGCAGTGGAATTGAAGCCACTGGAGTGACGACGGTTACTCAGGAGGCGGGAGGCGACGGCCGCCCGAAGGGACTAAGCGTAGTCCCGAAGGATAGACAATGCTTAGTAAAAAGAGGTTTTGCTTATAATGTTTCGTATGACTTTATTATACGTAATGATTATTTGCACAGAGGATGGGTCCCGGAGGCCCAAGGTATTTTAGAGTATTAAATGATTTTTAATACTGATGAGTTAAAACGTTTTGGTATAATCCTGTTATGCTTTATACCTGTTAAATGTTTATAAAGAAGGGGCCGTTAGGTCCAAATATTTTGAGGTATGTTTTAGAGTATTAAATGAATTTTAATACTGAATGTTTAAATGTTTTGGTATAATTCTGTTATGTTTTGTACCTGATAAATGTTTATAAAGAAGAGACCGTTAGGTCCAAACGTTTGAGGTAACCTTTCAAGGAAAGGTAAAAGTTTTAATTACTTAGAACTCACCAGCGTAAGCTGACCTTTAAAAGCATGTATGTCAGGTATCGGTGATGTTTAAAGTAGCAAGGGAAGGGCTCTAGCAAGGGCAGATTAGATGGGCAAGCTATCATGAATGACTCGGTAGTAGACTGGCATAGCTATAGATAAGATCTAGTTATTAGATTATGTTGTTATCTTCCTTACTGTTGTAACTCGTTATATATATATAAATGAAAAGTTTTTAATTTCCGCTGCTTAGTTATCTCTGTTGTACCATGTGTTCATGAGTAAATCCGACACGTGACCCCTCCTGGAGCCAAGACTGGGAGTGGGCGTCACAAGTGAACCTGGAATAATCATCAACAAAGGCAACATAATATCGATAGCCATCACGAGAGGTAACCGGTGAAGGTCCCCATAGATCACAATGTATTAAATCCAATGGATTAGAGGCCCGTTTATCATTGAGGTCAAAGGGTAACTTGTGGGCTTTCGCCATTTGACAAGGAGGACAAACAACCGGTTTTGGTAAAATAGATGTAACGCGCACCAAACCCATTTTATTTAATTGTCTTATAACATCAAGGGACACATGTCCTAAGCGAGAGTGCCACAATTCAAAAGATGCTTTATTTATATTATTACTAGAAGCACTGAGGGCTTGGTGATCTTGATGAAGCACATATAACCCGTTCTCACACTTGCCTCGAGCTAGGACCTGCCGCGTGCCCCGATCCTGAACATAGAAATTCGGGTGAGAAAACAACACATCAACATCATTGTCCATGGTTAATTTATGGACCGAGAGTAAATTTTTGGTGATTTTAGGCACCACAAGCACATCTTTTAATAGGATATTGTTTGCAATGTGTTTTTGTCCAATATGAGAGATGGGCAAACATTTGCCATCTCCAAAGACCACGTTATCAAGGTTATTAGGGGCAGTGAGATTGTAGAGGTTACCGGAAGAAGCGGTCATGTGATCGGTGGCCCCCGAGTCAACATACCAACTCGGATTGGAAGGATTCTGAAACGAATTGGCAATGTGAGCTTCACTGGCGGGATACGAGACATGGGTGGGACAGTTTGACGCACCATGACCCGGCACCCCACAAAGTTGACAGGGATCGGACTGAGGTGCCGAGGGACGTTGCTGAGGACGATGACCGGTGTTGTTATTCCGACCACCACGATAGCCCGAGTTCCTGCCTCCACGGTAGTTTCGACTGTTACGATAATTGCCGCGCCAGTTACCTCCACGTCCACCCCGATTACGGCCACCAGAGTTAGACACAAATGCTGTCGGAGGGTTGGCCGGACCTTGAAGATCACGTAAGAGAATTTCATGGCTCTCTACCTGAGAGACCAAATCAGCAAAGGTTGGGGGTGGACGAGCAGCCCGCGCAATCGACGTAAAGCTGATGTATGCAACACCCAATCCAGCAGCGAACCAGTAAAGTTTGTCGGAGTCCGACACAGGATGACCAATCGCCGCTAACTGATCGGCAATGCCTTTGAACTTGCGAGCATATTCGGTGACAGAATCAGCACCTTTGGGCAGGGTTCGTAGCCGATCGGTGAGGTTGTGAACCCGCTCGACGGAAGCACTGCAGAATTGCGTTTCGAGGGCCACGAATATTTCACGGGCAGTGGCTAACCCAACAGTAATGGGCACGACATCCTCCGAAAGACAGGAGTTGATGATGATGACGGCGTGGCGATCATCATCGGCCCAAGTGGAGAACTCCGGATTGGTGGCGGCAACGCCGTCGGTGGTGACAGTCTTCGGCGGAGCAGGGGACGAGCCGTCCACATGGCCAAGCAGGCCTTGATCCAACAGAACCGGCCAGACTTGATTCTTCCACACCAAGAAATTGGAAGAATTGAGAGGGATTTTTAGGGAGTGAAGCAAGGCAGACATGGAGAAAGTGCCATCAGATGCTTTGGAGGAAGACATGGTGGGAGGAAGAAGATGAACAGGGAGGGGGGAGGGAAAGGGATCGATGGAGTAAAAGCCAATTACTGGCGTGATACCATATGAAAAGATTGAGAGAATTTGTGATGTCCACAGTTAGTGGAATCACCTCTATAAATAACATGATAAAATACACTTAAGTACAAGATTAAATACAAAATACATCTAAGCCCCTAGAGTAAAATATTATACATATTTACTTCTATTAAAAACTCATTTTCACACTTAGTAAAAAAAACACATTTCCACTAGTTTTTCTCCTAAAATTCCAACATTGTCTTTCCGGGGGCCTCTAGCGCCTTACTAGTGGTTCTCGTTCTAATTTAATCGTCGTACCAAAAAAATATACTGAAAATAAATTTATCAATTAAACACTTCTAAATCACCCTTTTTTTAACGACAAAGCATATTTCAACGTGGAGCCTAGAAAGAGCACATAGGACCGCATTTCCATTTGAATTGCGGATGTCACGTTCGAGGGGGAATCCACAAATTTGGACGAGCTAAAAATGCCGAAATTGGGCTCCATCACGGCAATCCCTCTCTCTCCACATTACAATTAAATCAAACTAGATTTTACCATGTGCATATTATGACAAAAATAACGTGGTCATATAAAACATTTGCATCACTATAGCACCAGTAAAGAAAGCGAAAATCAGAAAACGTATAACGATCAAAACACTTAAAGTATTGAGCATACGACTTAAAAATTATGTTTGACGACTATACCTATCATACAACAAACTCTCTTGTTAAATTCGTTAAGATTGGAAATAAAAAATTAATAATTCTATGTCACACGATTATGCCTATTACCCACCAACTCAGGGGCGGATTTACCTTTAGGCTAGGGGGTGGGAAGGCCCCCACTAAAAAAGATCATACTTGTGTAAATTTTTTGCAAAATCTAACTAATATTAATTAGGCCCCTTTGTGTTTTCTCAAGAGGCCCCTCATAGATCGATCTTTGCTTGGAATTTTACTGAATTCACTTGAGCTTTTGGTACATAAAAATGGAAGATAGAAGATACTGTAAAAAAAAAAGAGGAAGACGAAGATGATTTGGGAATATGTGAAATGGAATTTTTATTATTTGAAAAAGGAGTACAATTGATCAGACAATTTTCTTAATTTATCTTTTCTTTTCTTTTTTAATTTTAAACCATGCGTTGTTAATTACTTACGTATATTGTAATCACTATTTTTTTTTAAACACACACTTGTTTATTTAATTATTGGAGACATTAATCAAAACTTAAATTGTTTAGAAGGCTAGAATTTCTTTAAAACTCGTCATGTTTTTAACAAAATGTGAAATTAAGTTTTATATTTGACAAAATGTATTATATTTTTTTCACTTAACGGTAAATATATTTTCTAAAATCTACCTATCGCCTATCGTCTATATTATGTGTCTATATTATGTGACTTGAATTCGCATCATTCCGGTATTATATTTTATACTTTTTTATTTATTATATGGTTTTTAAAACCAATGTGTTTTTAAATATCAAATCTAGGATCTAAAGGTTATGTATAACTTGATATAAATCCATGTTATAATAGCTAGATATAACATGACACAAAAGTAGATACTTATAGACAAAAGTATGAAAAATGATTAAAACTAAAAAAACAATAAAAAAAACTAAAAAAAAAAACTAAAAAAAAAAACTAATCATGGCCCGTCGCTGGCAGACCATTAATGCTGCGAGACATGTGGATCAATTGGTGAACACTAGTGTTCATCACAAGTTATATATATAGACATGTCTCGTTTTGACCCATTTCATTGACTTTTTTAAAGATTTTTTCGTTTAAGATTTTTAGTCGAGCCCCTTTAAGCAAACTATTTTTTTGTCCTCCCTGAAAAAAATTCCTAAATCCGCCAGTGCACCAACTCAACGCAAAAGTATATGTTAAACATACACGACTATATCTATCAGGCCACAAAATAATGTGCTAAATATGTTACATATGAATAAAACAAAAAAGAAAATATTCGCACTATATGGCGACCACAGAGGCAACCACATAAAAAAGATCAAACTAAAGGGGTATTTAACTAATTATAAAACTTTATTAAAACGTTATGGGTGTTTATGAATAGAGGTGGCCATGTAAAAAATAAATTTATGATCAAAATAATAGGACATTTATCAAAGTTTATCAAAACCATGGTGATATTTATGAAACTTTGTCAAAATTACATAGGTATTAATTAAACTTTGATTATCGCATAAATAAAACGGTCATACAAAACATTTGTATTACTATAGCGCCACGTAAACAAAATGAAAATGAGAAAACGTATAACGATACAAACACTTAAAATATTGAGCATACGACATAAAAGTTATGTTCGACGACTATACCTATCATACTACAAACCCCCTTGTTAAAATCGTTGAGATTGGAAATAAAAAATAAATAAATCTATGCTACACGACTATGTCTATTACCCCACCAACTCAACACAAACGTATTTGTTAAACATACACGACCTCACCTATCAGAGCACAATGTAATGTGCTAAATATGTTACATTTGGATAAAACAAAAAAGAAAATATTCGCACCAAGTGGCGCCCATAGAGGCAACCACGTAAAACAAGATCAAAACTACAGGAGTATTTATAAAACTTTATCAAAACCACATAGGTATTTATGAACGGAGGTTGCCACATAAAAAAACAAATTTATGATTGAAATCATAGGGTATTTATAAATCGTTATCAAAACCATAGAGATATTTATGAAACTTTGTCAAAGACGCACGGGTATTTATTAAACTTTGATGAATAGTAACCTACTACTCATCAAAGTTTCTAACTAAACAGATACTAGGTTTCGAGGACCCACACGTTGCCGCGGGATAACGCGGACACATGCCGCGGAAGGAAAAATGTCTTAATATGCTACAGACGTAAACAAAAACCCGGAGCAGGGATAACACTGCAGAAAAAAACATAGACATCACTTTATTACTATTAAAGGGGGGGGGGGGGGGGGACTGTAGCGGACAAAAAAAAAGAAACTAAATAGTGTTATTCAGTATACCAACACTATAGCAACCTTATATCTTAACATTTCTTAACTGACTAGTGTGTCATTTCAGCCCCAAAAATCTTAAAACGGGGTCTTAGGTCGCGTGCTCACCTACACAATATCAACAGGTCCCCGTGAAGTGGTAGGCTAAACGGGTCCTCATGCGTGTAAACATTGTAGGTGTTAACATGTTAATCACAGATTTCCCAACTTAAGATACAAATTCATAACTAACGAGTCTTAATTCCTACTAGTGTCATCTTAACACTTTCTGGTATTCTTAGGCTATCCGTAAGGCTAAGTGTAGTGGATAAAGCCCCATAAAGCCCCACAAGGGGCATTATGCGCCATGTGGACGCTGACTGGGCAAGGGGCTTTATGGGGCTTTATGGTGTAGTGGATAAAGCCCCATAAAGCCCCACCATCATTACTTAATATTTATTTATTTTTTTATTTTTTTTTTAAAAAACTACTTTCATAAATATTAAAACTAAAAAAAATATTACAACTTAATTAAAATAAAACATACAACTACTTAAAAAAAAAAATTGCAACTAATCATCGGATGGCACGTCGTCGTAGTCTTCTTCGTTTTCTTCATCGTCACCCTCATCAACCGGTGGGGGTGGGGGCACGTAATTAATTGGCCTAAACGTCCAAGTGTGTTCAACCAAATCGGCTTTTAGAGAGTTATGTATCTCTCTTGAACGCAACATCGCGTAGTTTTGAAGTCTCTTTTCTTGTGTCGCTGGTGGCATCTCTTGGATGTGTTCGGGTCGAAAGTCGGCGCATATCGCAAGACCCTTATCCTCTTTGTTCATGTTGTGCAATAGGATAATTGCGCGCATGTAATCCTCCATCTTATCCTTCGTCCACAATCGACAAGGATTTTTAAGAAAATGCCATTTTTTTTTTAGATTTCCAAAACAACACTCAACGTCCTTCCGAGCCGCTTCTTGAACCGTCTTGAAATATCGTCGCTTTTCATCAACGGCTTGCAAAATAACCGTTGGACCTTTCTGATCACCCCTCGTGTGATGTCCTCGCCATTCGGTTGGACAATTATCCCAAGTCCAATGCATGCAATCTATACTTCCAATCATGCCGGGTAAACCATGAACTTCTTCGTGGCGATCGTATAGATTTTGCATGTCGTTCCAAGTTGGTTTTCTCAAATACCGCGTCGTGTACAAGTCGGCAAGCCCTTTGCAAAATTCTTCAACGGTATCTCTCGTTGTCTTCTCGGCCATCTTCAAATATTCGTCGTTGATATCCGTAGTGTTGCCGAACGCAAGAATTTTTATCGCCGACGTACACTTTTGAATGGAAGTGAACCCAAGTTTTCCAGTAGCGTCGTACCGTTGTCTAAAATACGGTGAATGCTCCTCCAAATCTTTAGCTATACGCAAAAATAACCGTTTGGTTATCCGAAATCGTGTTTTGAACGTCTCATCGGAGTAGAGCGGTGATGGGCCAAAATAGTCTCTCATCAAATTATCGTTGGCCGCATTACGATCACGTTCAAGATGTCTCCGCTTGATAACCGGGCGTGGTACCGGCATGTCAAAAAGTTGAAGTGCGGCGGAGACAACCTCGTCTTCTTCATCGTCGAATAAACCGAGTCGAGTGGCGGAAGAGGGAGAGCCCATTTTTTTAAAAAAAATGTAGGGGAGTGAATTGAGAGAGATTGAGAGAGATTGAGAGTATGTAGTTTATAAAATGTGGGAAGATATATATATATAGTTTGAGAGTTGATTTAAAAAAAAAATTGAAAATTAAAAAAAAAAAATAACCGTTGATATAGCCGTTCAACGGCTATATCTTTGAAAAAAATCCTCTTCTCCGGCGTTATCACGCTAACGCCCCTCGCCCACACCTCCTCTATAACGCCCCTATAACGCCCCACCGTAGTGGGGGTGGGCGTTATAGGGGGCGTTATAGAGCCCCAAAACGCCCCATAAAGCCCCACTACGGGCAGCCTAATGGTTAAAGCCCCATAAAGCCCCACAAGGGGCATTATGCGCCATGTGGACGCTGACTGGGCAAAGGGCTTTATGGGGCTTTATGGTGTAGTGGATAAAGCCCCATAAAGCCCACCATCATCATTACCTTATTATTATTTTTTTTTAAACTTTTTTTTAAAAAGTACTTTCATTAAAAATAAAATAAAAGACAACAAAATAAATTAAAACATCACAACTTAAAAAGAAAACACGAACGCCTATGTATAACGATTAAACGTGAAAATAGGATCTTCCGGGTTGTTGATGTATGGCCTCAAAAAAGCCCAAAGGCCTGCGTTTACAAAGCTCTTGCCAATTTCAGTTTTGTACTCGCTCAACGACCTTTGCAGCACTGAGCGTTTACCCTCCGCGCCATATTGTCGCTCGAGTCGTACATAGATATCATTAAAAGTTCGTGCATTCGATTGCAAGGCCCACCATTTCGCCCTGATAAAGTTGAAGTTTACATCTTCCACACCACGTCGCCGTTTGAAGTCATCAATCACGGTAGGCCAAAACTCGTTTGGCGGGCGTCCACCATTCCAATTGTGTGCGACGTTAAGAAAGATTGTGCCACCGCTACGTCGTCTTCGGTCTTCCAACTACCCATATTCATTGTGAATGTTTGTGAAAGTTTATAAAATAGATGGGGTATATATAGTGAATAAATATGATTAAATTAAATTAAAAAAAAAACTAACGGTTAAAAATATAGCCGTTGAACGGCTATATTTTTAACTTTTAAGGTTCGTTCGGCGTTTTGTCCCTGACGCCCCCCGGCGAATTCGACCTCCATAACGCCCCATAACGCCGGGGGGTAATGGTCGGGGCGTTATATACGGGCGTTATGGGGCGTTATCGAGGTCGAAAACGCCCCATTACGTTTAGCCTTACAATACATAAACATAGGTTCAATTATCGTTTAACGCGCTCATTGATTCAAATTAACAAAAACATCCATCATAGAATAAATTTATCATTAATCAATTTTTCTAAAATAAAATATATAACCTTAGACAAATCCTTAGACAAATTTAATTATATTGCATATATAATATCTTTCATTAAATGTTTCATATTTAAGAATATAAAAAAAACACACACACAAGAAGAAGGTTAGAAACAAGATTGTTCTTGGTAATAAGAGTTAATTGTTGGGAATCAATCGATATTCAAGAATTCTCACATAGAACTTGGAAACGAAAACAATGAATATTAGGTAAACTTTATTGTTGAGGTACAAGAATTATGAAACTAAGGGCATGAGGTATATTCATGTGATGTAATGTTGGTGTGATGGTTACGTCAGCTATGACTGAACCACATGTACCCAAAACATGAGTAGGGGTATACTCCATGTGATGTGGTAGATTATTTGAATAAATATTTAAATTTAATATATTTTAAAAAATTGAAATGTCATGACTTGATTGGCTGGTCAACCACCATCTTCAACATCAGGCACCAGTTTTTGGCGTGGAGAACTTCACGCCCCACCATTGCACCGGTGGTTAACGCAAGCCAGGGATGGAGGATCGCGGCGTGATGTGGTGCTAGGTAGGAGATGGCGCCATGGTAAGAGGAGTATACCGGACGCCTTAAACACCCATATAAATACTAATATCTATTAGGGGTGAGAAAAAAACCAAAAAACCTGAATCGAAACCAAAAAAGCCGATGAAACTGAACCGAAAAAATCGAACCGGAGAAAAAAACCCAACCGAAAATAATGTTCGGTATCGGTTTCAAGTCTATTAAGAACCGAACCGGACCGAAAAACCGGACCGTTATAAAAACCGAACCGAACTGAGGGGCAAATGTGTGAATTAACATTTTATGAGGGCGCATTGTAAATCTTTAAACCTTAATTTATATTTTAGGTTAACATTTAACACTTAAGTTAAAAAATTTAGTGACCATTATTCCCTTAATTTATATTTCAGGTTAACATTTAATAATTTACGTCAAGATCTTTAGTGTTAAAAACTTTTAAATTTAAAGTTACTTCGTATTTTTTATGGTCACACATTTCACGTGACTATTTTTGCTTTTTTTTAATTCAATAGTTATGACGGTACTTATTTTTTATTAATATTTATTTATCTTTTAAGATTGGATATTTAAAATTAAATTATATTAACAACAAAGAAAATATAAAAAAAACCGAAACCGAACCAAAACCGAAAAAAAACCAAAACCGAACCGAATCCGAAAAAAACCAAAACCGAATGTTTTTTTTTTCTTAGGAACCAAAAACTTCCGTTTCGGTTAGATTCGAGCCAAAAGCCGAACCAAGCCGAACCGAACCGAACCATACTCACCCCTATCTATCATATTCTAGATAGAAAACCTTAACCGAATTAACCTAATTAAATAAACAATTAATCTTAATTATATATCTAATCTAACCTTCTAAACAAACAATAATAAAATTATATTTATCTAATATCAAGATTAATTTATCATTCTCCCCCTTAATCTTGATAGGTACCTCCGAGATCTTGGATTCCAAATAACACACGTAGCTCTTTAACTTTAATTCTCGGACCATTATTATTTTCTTGACTTCTCCTAGATGATTTCTTTTTTCTTTTACGTCTTATTTTATTACCTCTATCTTTGCATTCTTTCTGTCAATTGACAAACATGCAAAGTTCATCTAGGCTTGAAAGAACCATTGATTCGCTTCCCATCTTAACTCCTTGGTCACCTTCCTCATTAACTATTGAAGGCCTATCACACTATCATTCAACCCAACATTGCTACATAGCTCAAGGTCACCTTCACTATTATAATTTGTTGTCATCACTTGAGTAGATGGCTCATCATAGTACTCTTTGCTTTCATCATCTTCATGACTAACCTGAACATCATCCACAACCGGTTTAATACTTTCAGCTCGGGCTCCACTACATTTAGCCACCATAACATTATCCAAAGCGATGGATATACCAACCAACTTCATTCGGCCTTGTTGATCGATCTTCATCCCCTTCATTCGTAACACATGCAATACCCACTTGCCACCGGTAACCATCGTCTTGCATTTTTTGCTTTCATGTTCATCGTCTTCAAAACAATAAATCACACCAATTTTTCACACAACTAAAACCCAAATCACACAGGTTTAGGTTTCTGGATCACCCAGATCTTCTAGTCTCCTACCGATTCACACAAGATCCCGATTCACACAAAATCTACTCTTATTGGATCATACATGTCCAATAGCCAAGATCACAAAGGTCTCGGTCTTTTCTCTCCGATCACACACGTCGTGTCCAATTTTTACAACTTTACATTTCTTGCCACTATGATGAGGAGCTGAATCTCAAAACTCATCACGCATATGAACCAAGTGACCCGCCAATGGCTTTGGCTTCTTTTATCTTTTTTCATAATTTCTGCGTAAGAATGGAAAGAAAAAAAAAATTATGATTACATTTTTTCTATAAGTACGACTAATTTTAGAGACTTTATAATCCTACTTTATAATCTACTATGTTAGTAATCCGTGTACTACACGGGTTGAATAAACGTTCATGATATGAGATAACTATAAAAAAAAATTGATATGAGATTTAAAAATATGAATGATATAATTGTGAGATCATACAAAATATTTATTTTATAGTAGTTAAGTAAAAAGTATATTTTTTTATAAAAATAGGAAATTAAAGTATTTCGTATATCACGGTTGAAAAATAAATTACTTAATGGTTTATTTTAAAGAGGTGTTAACGATTACAATAATAAAAGTTATTATTATTTAGGATTACTTGAATTTTCCGAGTATATTAAATGATAATTAGAAATGTTTAAGATGATAATTGAACTCATAAAAGTTATTTTTTCAGAATATAAAAGGGTGTTTGACATTTTAATATTTTAATTGAATAAATCAACCCTAATATATAAAATGTTAATGAATAAATATTAATAACTATTATTAAAAATTCAAAAATTGACTGTTACATCTCTTAAACCTAAAATAATTTATGTAAATTTGGTAAGTTAGTTAATAAATAATTTATGTCAACATAAAGTTAATAAATATTAATAACTATTTATAATTAATTTTAAGTAAATGTAATGTTGAGTTTTAGATTTAGAAAGTTTAAATATTAAATTTATGTCACCATAGAGTTAATAAATATTAATAACTATTTATAATTAATTTTAAGTAAATGTAATGTTGAGTTTTAGAATTAGAAAGTCTAAATATTAAATTTGGAAAATTTAAATTCTTAATTGAAGAAAATTAGAAATTGAACGTGGTATTGACAAGTGGACAAAGCTTATGTGGAGACCCTAGAAAAATGACATATGACACCCAAGTTATTGCTTTATTAGAATGAAAGATGTATTTTATTTATTATTAGACTTAACCTTCAATCAATTAGGAATTAACACATTTCTTATGCATCTTAGATTTTTTTGACAGGTTAATAATTAACGTCCGGCTATCCAAGGTAATATTATTGACGTAAAAGACGCTCGTACTCGGGATAGCAGAGGGTATAGCTATACTTTCACGTGTGTTATGGGGAAATTGTGGGTACAGAACTTATGACCTCTTAATCAACAAGTCTCTATATCATCACCTAATACCACTCACACCAGTAAGAGTAAGGACAAATCCTAGTTGGTTTACACATCTTAATAAGATAGAAACCATTTGATATATCTATTCTTCTAAGATCATTTTTATTGAGAGTCTATTTCTATTATTATCGCTATAATTTAACTTATGATCATCTTTATCTTTAAACTCTCTTTGACGTTCTAATCTTATTTTATTTCTTGTTTTTGTTTCTACTAATTGAATAATATTGATTTACTTTTCTTTTTTCTATTTACATACACTAATAACATTGAAGCAGGTCAAGTTCCAAATAGATAAATCAAAAACATAAAAATATAAAGTGAATTTAATTAATCAAATAATAACTCAACTAATTATAGGGGATTATAAAATATAAAATATAACACAATAACTTGGTATATGTTGATAAACCATAATTTAGTCATCAATATATTCCGTATTAATTATATTCGAATTAGGAAACTAAACTCAGTTTGACCAATTTGTCTATTTAGTTCTCTCAACTTCACCCGCTTATGAATCGGTTAGAAATTACCTTCAACATTAAACCCTAATTTTAGAACCATCTTAGGTAGGTATTCAACTTCGAGTAACTCTCGTATCTCTTTTGTCGTCTTACAATTTCCAACTAGTCTTGTATACTTAGTTGGGTTCACCGTGACGCCTTCTTCATCCTTATTCATTCTCGTTTCAGGTTTCATTGGACACTATGTTGGGTTGCAATCCAACATCATGGCTTTCTTCAAAATTCCTTTAGCATAAGTTTCTTATTCGGAGTTGGATACAGTCGTTCGGATCAACTTGGTGAAACCCGGTTCTTGGTTCAGATAAAAAACCGTGGATGTGTAGGAGAGCTGATCGGAGATTGTTGGCTTCTTCCTCAATCATGGAGGAAAATAAACCACAATTTTCTTGGTCCCGGAAATTGATAGACAAGATGTTGCTACATCTCGAAGCTATTAGGCAACGAGTTTTTTGACCTTTCTCTACAACAATCACTTACCTACACGTCTCATTTGCCTAACACTATATCTTAGCAGAAAAACCTTAAATCACTTTTTCAAACCCTTGATCTTCTTAGCTGAACGAACAATTATACATATGAATCTTGGTATCAATTCCGAGTTACGAAAGTGATATGGGTATCTTATGGTCATATTCAAGGCAAATAAATCAATATGCATAAACATATAGTAGTAGTTGGGGCAGATTCACTACTCTTTCTCGTGATAAAAAGTTTCACGAGATTATCAACTACTTTTGATCAATCTCATGAAAGTCAAAAAGTCAAACCAACCACAGCCAGTCAATCCATGGTACAACTTCCTCATCCATCTATCGGTCAACTGTACAAACACTCAAAGCAGGAAGGCACCAACTCACATGAAAGGAACATCTCAAGCTTATGTTAAAGACTTTGTTTGACAATATATAGTCAACAAACAATACAAATCTTTTACAACTTTTTAAGTTTTAACTGTAACGATATGAATCTCCAAACTTGTTTCTCATATAGCTAAACTTAGGGTCATCATAGTTGACCGGTTTTAAGTCAACAGGCTTTTGCTCGGCATGCACAGCTTCGCCTCGTTTATCTTTGGTCCGATGCTTTGTTTTTTCTTTTTGGCTTTTGGACCGAACATGATTAACGACCTCCCCGTTAGCTCCATAAAACTCCGCATAATCTTCTCTTTTGGAAACTCTATGCTTGTTTGGATCTTTTACACTAGATGATCTGAGCTTAACGGGCTTTGTTGTTTCAGGGTATTTTTCATTTGGGTTGTGGGCGTGACGGGTTTCTGAAAGTGGGGTCGGAGTTCTGTGTTTCTGAACTAATGCAGGTTGATGAACAGGCTCGTCTTCAGGCATTACGAGACGGTCTTTTAATGGAGTCAGGCCTCTTTTAGAACTTTTGAACGGACTGAAAGAAACAAAAATGTTACCAAAACCTTCGAGAACGAGTTTTGATAAATCCAAAACGAGCTGACCGAAAGACGGCCATCCTGCTTCTTGTTCTTCTTTAACAGTTTCCACAGTTTGAGTTTTAGTCAAATCTTCCTTGTTTGGTCTTTTTGTATCACTCTCCACCTTATCCTGTCATATTCATGCCAGATTACCTTATTACAATTAAAATATTTTTCTAGATCCTAATTATTTAGCAATCACGAAAACCGAATGGGTAAATAATACTGTAGTTAGGTCAGAAAAGACTTACCACTTTCATGAAATATGATGAACCGTATCCTTGTTGAAGCATGCATACAACATATCCTATTAAAATGGCACCAATTACCAAAACGAGATCTGGAAAATGCATAAAAGGTAAGTTTAGATTTTCCAAAAGGGCAAAAAGATGATTAATTGTCCAAAAAGAACCTTTATACGATCATGATTGGTGTTTGGATTACATGATTTTAAGTGTATCCAAGTTAGGGTTGATGTTATTGACACAGATAAATATACAGATTGTGTGATTGTGTTCAGGTTCAAACATTCAACCCATCAACCCGACACAATTGACACCCACTATAATATGTGGTGAAGACAGATAATACCTCTATGAGGTTCTCATTACGGTTTCAGGTTCAAATATACAAGTGATACAGTTAGATCTGAACCCTAATCTAGAAAAGAACTTGGGCACGTTATTTACTAAAATAAAATTTGAATCATGAGTTAACAAATCAAGATCATAGTCTATCTTTATCTTTTAGGTTAAGATCTACTTTAATCACAATGAAAGATGCTCAAACCTATGGAAGAAACAGAGCTGTCGTGGAAATCACAATCTTCTTGACTGAGAGAAATCTGTCTAAGAGCAGCGTTTCCTCGATCAACAACTAGCAATGAACATGTTGGTCTCACATAAATTACATCAAAATCAGTTGAAAACTGTGCATCCTCACTTGGCCCATCCCTGTATCCTGCTACACTTGATTTTCCTCCAGCAATTGTAGTCACACCTATACATTATAACTTGTTAATAATCTTTTGAAGCATTTAAGCTTAAATAATAAAAGTTATTCTATTGCAGTTTTTATAGTTTTAAGTTTGGTTTTAGAAAGCACGAGGCGCTCAGAGGTGTTTAGGTCCCAAAAGCCGAGGCGAGAGCTTCACATAAGCGAGTTGTTGCTCTATGTACAACCAAATAAGCTTTATGTACAACCAAAATCTACATATATCTCATCTCTTTTACATACAAACCTTTTAATAAAGTGAACTTTTCATGATTATGATCAAACTATTAAACATTTAAACCTGTACCAGCTCTAAACTACTTCAAATCTACAAGATATTATCAATGGCAAACCTGCTTCACCGATCTTTCTGATGGCAAGATTAGTGGTGTCAGCAACATAAACATTTCCTTTATCATCCATAGCAACCCCTTTCGGATGATCAAAACGAGCATCATTCGACTTCCCGTCTACATGCCCAGTGTAACCCTGAAATGACCCTGCAATCAATCTTGCCCTACTGTCTGTTTTGACAAGAAATCAAACAAATTAAACACAAAATGAAATCAAGAAAAAAATGAAACCTTCACACATGTTTCAGAACCTAATTGACCAAAAGAAGCTTACATTGAGACAAAGGGGGAGTAATTCGAACAATATTGCTATTGACTGAATCAACAGCAAACAGCTCACCATCCTGTGATACTCTAATGGAATAAGGAACAACCCCTAGTTGATTCCCTTCCACAACTGTTTCTACCAGATAACCATCTTCAAACTGAATAATATTCCCATCTGAATCACCAAATTAAATAATTAAAAAGGCCGTATAACAAATATTAACAATCCAGATAATCTATACCTAAATCATTACAAACTTCACTTTCTTCTAATTAACAAATCAGATGGAATATTAACAATCCAGATAATCTATACCTATGTCATTACAAACTTCACTTTCTTCTAATTAACAAATCAGATGGAATATTAACAATCCAGATAATCTATACCTAAATCATTACAAACTTCACTTTCTTCTAATTAACAAATCAGATGGAATATTAACAATCCAGATAATCTATACCTATGTCATTACAAACTTCACTTTCTTCTAATTAACAAATCAGATGGAATATTAACAATCCAGATAATCTATACCTAAATCATTACAAACTTCACTTTCTTCTAATTAACAAATCAGATGAAATATTAACAATCCAGATAATCTATACCTATGTCATTACAAACTTCACTTTCTTCTAATTAACAAATCAGATGGAATATTCCGAAATCTAGGGTTTTTAACCGAAAATAACCGAAATAAATAACCAAATCCGGATTAAGATATACCTGATAACGGCGATTTCGAAGAAGACCTAGCTGTCCACTTGAGAATGGAGGATAATTGTTTAATAACCGGAGCTGATTAAACACAACAAAACGATGATTACATTTAACTCAAAATCAACCGAATCACAGTTCACAGATATTCAAATGTGTGTGTTTTTGTGTGTGAGAGAGAGAGAGAGTACCGGCAGGGGCGGCGTGAGCTTGAAACTGGAAGATGTAAACACAAACGATGGTTAAGAAAATGAGATAAAGTAGTGAAGCGCTCATTTCTGTGGTCGTCGGAGAAGAGGAGATCGGAGGTGAGAGTTTCTCCGATCAGCGAGAAACTTCCGGCGATGGAGGTTTGATGTTGAATCGATCGATCGATCGATCGATTGAGTTTGAAGGTCCAAATGGAGCTGAGGTTCGATTGCTCTGTTCACTACCAGTAACTTCTTCACACTCTTCGAGGAGCACATACACACTTTACTTTCCCTCTTCCTTTTAACTTTTCTTTTTTCACCCCTTTTATCGGAATATAAAAGAGAGGCAAAAAAGGTTTATTTATTTATTTGCTCTTTGATATTTGAAAAAATAAGATGAATAGATTTTCGATAGAAAAAAAAAAAAAGAACATAAAAGTCGTCTTTGTGTTAATACTTTTATTCGTTAATACTTTTATTCAAATGGATCGTATTTAGATTGTTATGTTTAACTTGGTTTAATTAATAGGTAAAATGGTTAACCTATGCATTCTTATTCATACTATGATATAAAACAAACACAAGCTTAATAAGAATAGTAATATAGTAGTCCACTAACTAGGCATCACGTGACAATCTTTTGTGACCCTGTGGCACGACTTAATTTTTTTTTTCTTATCCTTTGTTTTCCTAAACAAAAAAATTTTTAACACGTAGTTTGGTGGTTTAATAGGTATGGTTGTTTGGGTTTAGTAGTTGGTGGTGTGATAATCACAATCTTGTAGTATAATTTTTTTTTTCTATTTTTAATCTCAATGAATTTAGTATGAGGTTGTTTGATTTCGTCTGACCTGATATGGTTAGTGGTCAGCTTGTTTGTTTTCCACGTTTACCCTCTTGTCTTCGTCCAAACTACTAACCCTTGCTTATTTTTTGGCTAACCCAGTCCACCTTTTAAAAGTTCTGACCGAGTAATTAAACTCCTCAAAAAAAAGAAAAAAGAAACCAAGCCAGTTGGCGATATAATATATACAGTCGTGTAACATAGTTTTTAGGTTGTATGCGATATTTTAAGTGTTTATGTCATTACACGTTTTGACATGTTTTCTTTACATGCTGTTATAGCAATGCGACTGTTTTGTACATTTGCATTATCATCACAGCAATGTGCGGGTTGAAAAATATTGTTTAACACGTATATAAAGTGAATACAACTTGCAAGCATGTTTAGTGTGCTTAGATAAATGATTTGAAGGGCGTGTCAAGTTACACAATTTTAAACATGTGTTGGTTAGGTTTGTTATCTTTAATATGAATAAATATATAAGACGTGTTCAAATACAATGATTTAACTGACAGGAAAAAGAATTCCTTCCGAGTAATGTTATTCGAAAAAATATTGGTAGAGGGGATTCGACCAATTTGTGGGTTGGTGATCTTCCTCTTTGTATTAGGTCCCCTTGGTTGTTTGCTCTGACTTTGAACAAAGATGGATTCGTTACTAATTATCGGGATGAGTCAGGTTGGTCTTGGTTTTGGCGTCGTTCGATTAGAGTGGGCATCGAACAACAACAATTTGATGGTCTCTTGGGGTTGCTCGAGAATATTGTCCTCCCGGATAGTTGTGATACTTGGATTTGAGATCTTGATGGTGACTCTTGCTTCTCGGTTAAAAGTATGCGCAAACACATTGATCGCTTATATTTGTCAGTTGGTGATTTCGAGACTAAATGGTCAAGGTACGTACGTTCCAAACAAAAGTTAACATACATGTATGGAGACTTCTTTTAGACTGGTTACCTACTCATCTCAATCTTTCTCGTCGTGGTGTTGATATTCCTTCTATTGCGTGCCCGTTATGTTCGTCCTCCTTGTAATTGGCATCACATCTTTTAGGCGATTGTTTGGTGTTAAAAGTTTATGATTGCATTTCGGCTTGGCTCGAGGTGGATTTCTTGACCCGAGATCCTCCTATGGGCGCTTTGAACTTGATTGAGTCTAGCAACTTGTGGAGACTAAAGAAAGATGCGGCTACTACCATTATCTACATGTCTTGGTGGATCATTTTGAAAATTAAAAATACAATCATTTTTCAACCTCAAAAAGCACGGAACGACGAGTTATTCGACAACATAGTCTATTTTTCTTATTTGTGGTTAGTTAGTAGAAATAAGAAATTTAATATGGCTTAGGATGAGTGGATTTTTAATCCTTTTCTTTCAATGTAATTTGTACTTTTACTAACTCTCCTTGAGTTAGTTTGTTAATAATACTTGACGCTGTTTTAAAAAAAGACAATTTTCAGTGGCAATTTGTTTTGGAATGACATCAACAAAAGTCAAAGTCAATCTCTTTCCAGAGTTGAATTGTTTCTAAAAAAACTGGTATTCTCTATACGTTGCTTTATCGAGAGTGAAAAGCAAAGATAGTCTTAAACTCTTAATCTTAGACGAAGATAGTCAACTTACAAATATGACAACAAACGTTGTGTTTAAGTTACTTTTTTTTTTAACTTTGTAAATGTAATTTTCTTTTATATTTATTTTCGTATTTTAGTTTTAAAAATTACACCTTTCGTTTTTGTATTTACTTTTATTTCACTATACATTTGTTACATGTATATTATAAAAGAACATAAACCGTTTTTCTATAAATTTCTCGATAAATTTACCTATTGATATAGTAGATTTTTTAGATATGAATAAATTATTGTTTTAGACTTTTTTTGGTACAATATTAATTGTTTTATTTGCATTCGTATTTAGTATTGTTTTGGTCCTATTACTTCACGTATATGAAACTCCACACTTTTGGATTTTCATAGAAATCAACGTTATAAAAATGAAATCGAACAATTTCTACATATGTGTTCTAATTGATTACCTCTAATACATATGTATCTATTGATTACAGTTTTATAAATTTTTTTGTATAACTACACGGGTTATAAGCTAGTATATACATATCACTAAAGATCAACATCGAACAACAAATAAATTCTACTATGTTAACTTTTTAAGCAAATGAGACTATCTAAACCGGCTGTCATAGAACACAAAGCATAAGATTATGCAACTAAGGCATTATTGAGTTATGTACACCCCATGACACAAATCATCACACTAATTAGTAGAAGGTGGCATACATTCGAGTTACATATATATATAGCTGTTCACCAGATCAAAGAATATATATATTTGCCATATATAGAAGAAGGTGGCAGTTTGAGAATGCTAATTAAGAACAATTTTAGATAGGGAACCTCACGTATCAAAAATAATAGAACCACCTAAAGAGTAGCAATTTTGAGGTTAGTTAGGCAGGAGGGAATGGCGGAGAGTTTGCCGCCGGCGGCGTCGCCGGCGAACACCGTCGCCAGGCCGGCGGCACCGCTAAAACGGTGGTTTCCAAACTAGTTCTCGCCGCTAGTTTTGTGTGGTGGGGTCAGGTTATGAGAGCCGTTCAACGGCTATATGCTTTATAAAATAATAAAAAAAAATTAATTAATTAAACTCTGTATACCTCCTAACTTCTTCAAACACCTCCTAACTTCTTCAAACACCTCCAACTTCTTCAAACCGATGGATCGAGCTAACTCAAGTTCATCGAAGGGTCAACCCACAACAACAAAGTGGTTCGATGCAACCACCATCTTACACCAACTACCCTTTCCAACCACCTTCTCCGGGTATGCCGGTTCAAATCGATTACGGTCGATTCGCTTTCGCCGACTCGAACGTGTTTAGCCAATAACAAGTTCGTGAACAACAATACACGTCTTATCGTGAAGACAACGTTCAACAACATTACGAAAACCAAGCTGCCAACGATGATGATGATGATGATGATGATGATGATGATGATGATGATGAAGATTATAATGAAGCCGTCCCCGAGACTCAACCTCAAGCAACACAAAATGTTTCGGGTCGAACCGCCCGTGTTAACTGGTCCTCTACCGAAGAGGCAGCTTTGGCAAAAGCTTGGCTAAACATTTCCGAGGACAAGGTTATTGGAAACGCCCAAAAGTCGAGTCGTTTTTGGGCTCGTGTTCTTGATCACTTCACAAGCAATTTCCACGGCCTACACATCGAACCGTAGACCAAGTGAACTCAAAGTGGAACAAGATGCTTACGAAGGTGAACAATTTCAACGGGCTCTACCAACAAATGGTAAATATTTTTTTTGACAATTTTTATTAAATTCGTTAGATTGTCGTTTATATATTTTTATTAAAAATGTAGAATCTTTCTCGGGCGAGCGGATCGTCGGATGCCGATGTGATCGCAAGAGCTCAAACTTAATACAAGAGGCTTTACGAGAAGAAAGGTTTCTCGAACATGGAAGCGTGGAGCATTATGAAGGATCACATGAAGTGGCCGCCTGTTGAGAGGGTTGGTGGTCAATTTGAAGATTCGTCCTCCAAAAGGACGAAGAATAACGAGTCGGGCCAATACTCAACTTCCAACGAGTCTCCGGCTTTTGACATGCCCGACTTGAATGAAAACAACAATCCATCACCCCCAACTAGGAAGGGGAAGAAGTCGGCCGAGTCCTCGTCTAGCACAAGTTTGGTTGATGAGTTGAGCAATTTCAATCTCATCAAAGAGAAAAAACTTGACCGAGATGATTCGTTCAAGTTGGCTAAAATTGAACGAGAGAGGTCGTTTAAAGTGGCAATGGACAAAATGGCGGAACAAATCGACACAGAAAACTTCAACCGCGACGTGGAGATTTTCACAACCCCACACGACCACTTGACCGGGGCTTTTTTGCAAATCAAGCTCGCCCAAAAAAGAAAGATCGCGGAGAAACATGGTTGGGTTTGTGAGTTTTAGTGATGTTTAAGTTTTAAATAAATGTATTTTTATTATGTAGTGTGTTGTTTTTTTAATTAATGTAATGTTTTTTTTTAATTAATGTAGTGTTTTTTTAAATGGATCTAGTGTTTAATAAAAAAAAATTCAAGCTTTAATATATAAAATACAAAAACAAATAAATAAAAACATTAAAATAAACCCACCTAGAATTCTTCAAAAACCACACCACCACCACTCAAAATCCTTCAAAATCCTTCAAAATCCTTCAAAATCTTTTTTTTTCTCTCTCCTGCGTGGCACACTTCTATTGGTTCTCCTCTAACTTCATCTACTTTAAACCTTCCACACTCCCTCCTCTCTTACAACTTACAAGCCAAAAGTCGCATGAACTATTAAAATTATATTCTAGTTAACCCAAATCACACTAACAAGCAATTGTCTCAACGGTATCTGGAGAATGTTAAATTCCTGACTGAGAGGTCAAGAGTTCGATCCTCATAGGGAGTTTTTCTGGCAGTGGTCAGTTTCTCTTTGAACTGTCGTTCTAAAAAAAAAAGTTAACCCGAATCACTCTTTTCAACTCGATTACCAACTCAAAATGTACATTCCGGGTTCCATCTGAAATGTAAATCGGATTTACACTCAATCCAGTTTGGTTTAATGCCAAATAATGCAATGCTCTAGTATACGAAAGAAGTAAAGAACACCGAAATCTATCCATAAAAAATACAAAGAAAACAAAAAGTTATGATGCATAATGGTGAGCACTTTCCCAAATTGATGGGATTCTAGAAAAATATGTAAGGCTATGTGTAGTGGTTTGGGAGTGGAGTGGGGGTTATGCGTCATGTGGCGGATGACGTGGAAATGGGGGGTTATGAGGTAAGGGGTGTAGTGGGGGGTTATGAGGATGGGGGTTATAAGGATGATGTGTACCGATAGGAAAAAAGACAAAAAAAAAGAAAAAAAAATCATGAATGTTTCTCCTCCTCCACGGCGCCATTAACATGGCGCTTTCCCCCTATTTTACTAACATGGCGCCCCGGGGGTGGGGAGGGGCGTTATGGGGGCGCCATATTAGGAAAAAAAAGCCACATAACGCCCCACTACGAATGGCGTAATAAGATTTTGATAAATTTTGTATATTTTATTTTTTCCCGTATATTTGTTATTTGTATCTATCTTTTGAAGAATTTAACCCATGTCCTTTTAGTTAGGAATAACCAAGCTATTTATGGGAAACATTTTTCTATTTTATTTTCTATCTTTATATTTTCCCCTTTCAATGGGATTCATTGACATGCCTATTCTCGTTGATTTTTTTTCCTGTAAAGCTTGGTCAAAGATTTCTGCTTAATTTTTTTTTTCAACGTTGCAAATATTCAAAATGATCAAAGGCAAATACTTTATCGTGTTTATACTTTCTTTATATTTTCTTTTTTCCTTCTTTACATTTCTTTTTCAAAAGACATCCCATGCCATTTTTACCTTTACTTATTTTTCCTCAAATTTAAACCTTCCTTATATTGATGCATTTTTTAATAAATATTTCAGTAAATCACATATTTATCCTTTATATTTATTTATAGTAGTTTCTATTTTATCATTTGTATTTAAAACATAGTTAATTTTCTTTTTGGTCTAAGTTTATTCTTAACCATTTAAGTCAATTGAGGAGTTTTGTTCTTTCTTTAAATAAAATTTAACAAAAAAGTTAGACGAGCGTTGATCAAAAGGGCTTCAACCGTTAAATTTTAATAAGTCAAGCCTTTATACATGGAAAATAAGAATTAATACCTGAGTACATAAAGAGGGTAAACGCCATCGTCAAACACTAACTTACTCTAAAGGGGGAGAGTAGTTGGGGTGGAGTATAGAGGGGTAGGTGATTCACGATTGGGAACACTAAGTCCCCCTTGCGGCCTAGGGGAAAACATTGATGAGCCATCAAAACGGCTAGTTAAACGATAAAAAATTAAATGTCCACCACTGCCTACCCACCCAACAGTCATTTCAAATAAATTTGAAAGAAAAAAAATACTATATGTATATCATCTCACGATTAACTAATTTTAACCCATTTTCGCACCAAATTCTCTCTATAAAACTACAAAAATGAACAGGAATCCTTTCAACCCGGAGTGGAGTACGACTGAAGAAATTGCTTTGGTAAGGGCGTGGATCGACGCATCAAAGGAGTTGTTATTGGACGATCATCAAGAGATTTTTGAAATCACATTACTTCATGATTTTACAGCATGATAAGGCGTAAACAATGTTGGACAATCGACCAAAAACGTCTAAATGGCACAATATGAGAAAAAAATATCAAAGTTTGATAACATTTGCAACCTATTGATTACTCGGAAGTCGGAACAATGATGATGATGTGTTGAAATATTCAATAACGCAATACCAAAAATTGTGACACCCGGTGGATTTAGGTAATTCCTGACAAACACGTACATTCGTTATTTCAAACTTACGTGCATTCATACATCTATTAGGGTATATTAGATGTGTTACTTGGTTCGCGAAGTTCACACATGAATTGATCCTAAGCGTTGGTTGACAAATTAACAAAATGATAAAACGAACATAAATTGTGCAAATCATAATTTTATGATTTTACGTGACCTCGCATGTAAATTGATTTACGTAACTATGACTTCACGTGAATTTATGTGTTTTTAGAATTTCATGAGTTATGATAAGTGATAATTACTTGTAAACCGAGCACTACGTAAATGCTAAATTTGAAACACTGGCTCATGTATGCAAGATTTAGGCTAGCTATGTAATGGAGGGGCCTTCATTGAAAGTTATAAGATTGGGAGGGCTTTAGTAGAACATCTAGGATTCGATTCCTTATTTTTTTTAACGACGGGATTTATTCAAAGACCAACTAACAAGAAGCTAGAATAAAACAAAGATACTACACAAAGCAACATAGAAGAAACATAGATACTACATAAAGCATATCCTAGCTCACTCTCACAACTTACACACCTACAAACTCTCCTCCCTCACTTTCACAACCCGTAAAACCTCTCTCTCTGTCCTAAACTTGTGGGCTACTTTCCCTCTCTCCCATTTGATCACTGTCGCAATCCTCTATCTCCTTCACAAAAATCACGGCTTCAACTCTCCTCTCTCTGTCTCTCTCCTTTTCTTCCATCACAACCCATTTTATTGTTCTACACAGAATCGAAGGTCACAAGGGCTGCTACACAGTTCCACAACACCAAATCAGTTCCAAGGAACACCCGAAATCACTGCAGTCGAAGGTAGCCTCACTCTCTCTGTCCCATTATCTTTTGAAAACACTAATGGGTTTTCACCCTAGAATTATTGTGTCCATGAATGTTATTTGGTGTTATTATGTGTTGATATTATGATTTTACATGTATTAGTTGTATAAACCGATAGGTTACATGTTCGAATTGGTAGACCTTAAATGCTTGTCATGCATGTGCAATGTGATGTTAGTAATGTTTGATAAAGAGGAGGAGGATTATTGATGGTTATGACATGAGTTTATGTTAGTATGGGTGTGAATAAGGGCTGTTAACAATCTCATGATGTTTAATACTCATATTGATGATCAAAGAAACTTTTAGACAAATCAACGTGATACACGTTTTTGGACAGCTTGGTGCCAGAAACTTGTGTCGACTTTGAGACACCATAACTCACTCAATCCTTAACCGAATTGAGTGATATATTTTTTTTTGGAATAAACTTGATGAGTTAACTTTCAATCCCAAGTGGTGACACTCCATTTAATGAAGGTTTCGACCTCCTTTCTATCACCACAAGATCAGCGCGCAAATAACTTTGTTTTATGAAATGGTTTGATGATTTAATTTATCGGATCGGGATACATGAATTATTTGGTTGGGCCTATTTAGGGAAATTGACATAAGACATGTAAGTTGCAATAATTAAAATTTAGGGATTTATCTAGATGTGAAGAGTTATGTAATTAGATGATCTTAGGAATCTAGTTAGAGTTGTAGATCATTAAAGTGCTAGTTTAAACATGTTCAAATTTATAACTTGTTTTACGATATGAATTATATTTTGAGACATTTTCCTTTTGTTATTATGGTATGGTTTTGCTTCCAACGTTGTCGTATTTTACTTACATTTTTATTTAGTTACAGTGACCCATAACAAAGCTTCGTCAGGTTAACCCTAGTTGTAACACCCGTATACAATTTGATACCATAGAAAAAACCATTACTTCATAAAAATTCGGTACCAGAAAATTTTGTACAAAACATATGATTTTTCAATCATAAAACCTATATTCGAGGTTAACATTTACAAAATATACCCATAACAATGCTTGACATCCAAGAGTTGTTCATTAAACTTTAAATAAGTTCATTACACAAAATGGGAAATCGGTTTGTTAAATCTTCATGTGATCGGTCCATCTTGCACTTGATGAGCATCCCGTTAAGCCTTCACCTTACCTGAAACATACTCACTCTCAATAGTGAGTTTCTATTGCATAACAAGGTATAATTAACATTAAACAATGAGAATAACATGTAAAATTAGAATGGGACTCCTAGGCGTATCGCCTAGATTAGCCTTAGTTCCAAGCGATACGCTTAGATTACTAAGTGTATCGCCTCCTAATTCACATGCTCCAAGCGATACGCTTGGAGCTATTTTTCCAGGGATTTGGCCAATTTCGGCCAGTTCTATACTTAGCCAAATTTTTGGCATTTTCATCTTGCTTTTTACTAGATTTCATCAACTAGTTTTCCACCCTTTTTCAAGTCATTCAAACCTCACAAAACACTTTTTAAACATGTTTTATAAACACATTAACATACCTTACCCGAATTGAATTCGTACTATGCATTTACGGGTTCAACCAACCTGTTTGACCCGTTAAGACACCCATTGCCTTAAAGCTAAGTATTTGACCCAATTGCAAGATAATCTTACCATAACCCATTGGCATACATGAAGGATAATGCATTTTCCATAGGTCAATTACATCTTTTAAACCTGCAAGGGTTCTATGCACTTCGTGTGCTTGTTACTATTGAAAATAACTCAGTTTCAAAGGATTATGATCCTAAACTCATGTGGCTACCTATTTATGCATCAATTAGCAATTAGGGAGTCACTACCTATTCGTTTAACCATTTTTAGGTTATTGCACCCGTTTGACCATAATTTTAGCATTGAGGATCTATGGTTCTATAAACCATTTACAATCCTCCTTTGCTCGTTACATGACATGGTTTCTAAACCCCATTTCCGCCCATTGCAACTTGGCATTTGTTTATGATTCCTCTGAATCTTACTTATGGTTGAATTTAGTCATTGGAGAACCCTTTTGGAAATTAGGCTTCATGGTTCCTAGAATGTACCATTCATCGCCCTTTTAGAATAGCTCATGGTTATTTCATTTTGTATGTAATTACACATTATAACTACTACTTGTAACATAAACAATGTTATCTCATGAACTTGAGCTTCCACTTCCACCAACTCCTTGGTTGTTACCTTGGTCAACTTGATCACCTAATAGGTCACTAACAATATTAGGACCTTTATCATCATAGTATTTATACCACATTTTCATTAACATGATTTCCATGCTTCACATACACAATTATACATAGATGGCAATCAAGCATATTCATCAATTGTACATCTAGCTACACGGTTTCATCAACATCACAATAACAATTAAGGCATTCACTAACCAATATAGCCATGGATCATAATTCCATCAAGGATGGGTCAACTTGTGAACATATGGTTCTCTATGTTCATTTACTCAAAGTTTAACAATTTAATTGTTTTACCAACATTTTGGTTATTTTAGGCATTTAATCAAACACCTTGTCTACATACATGTAGGCACATACATAACCCAATCCCTTGAACCTCCCAACTATCCATTTAACCTAGTGTTGGTGAAATCCATCACCAACATATCATCATTTAAACAATTTCATCAATTAACATCATAATCATGCTAGAAATCAAGCCATAAAACCAATTTCATGACTTTTTTAATTAGTCATCTAACATGGAGGTTTAAGTAGTAGAATTTGGTGACTACTTCACAAATTGCTAATCAAACTAGAAAGTTATGCAACAAATGAAGTTCCTAACATCATAGGATTCACAATACATCAACAACCTGTAGATTTGAGGCCCTATAATTCGTGACCTACACATGCAAGAACTTGGGGTTTTACTTACTTCACACCAAATTGAGTTTAGGAGAGTGAAAACACTTCCAATTCCAAGTTAGTAGCAAAATTTCGCAGCTTGAAGCCTCTAGATTGTAAAATTTTATGATGAACAAGAAGAAGAAGGAAAAGAGGGGTCTGGGTTGGGTTCCAGGTCGTGATTCCCGACCACCCTCCCCTTTCCATCTCTTTTGTTTATTTTAATTTTGCATAATTGCAATTTTGGTCCCTCCATTTTAGTTCTTTGTTTTAATATCAACCAAAACATAAATTTACCCATTAAACCCCATAGTTCCCCTAAAATAAATTTTTCTAACATAAGAGGTTATTTTGGCTACCAAAAATATTTAACTAGACGTTAATGGGACATTAACATTGTAACATCCCAAGATTCAGGTAATAGCATTATTAACAGTTAATACTAGTACTATACTTATATTACGTGTTTAATGAGTTAGAATATTAGGAGATACATATTTATGTGTTATATATATTATATATGAGTTATAAGTATATACGCATAAGGATATATGTGAATACATAGTTGCGAAGTTAAGAAATGGATAATTACATGATGATATACGTGATTAGAATTATCATTTGATGTATCTCGAGAGTTAGAAATAATTAGGAAAATATCCTAATATGTTTTAGGACTTAAAATGAAAGATATATTAAAGTATAAGGGTTAGAAAGGCACCAAACCATAGCATAAGGGCTGAAAACGAAAATATGGGGCTGCTGGGTAGCTCGCGTATCGCGAAGGGGATGCCAGGGTTTGGCGCGATACGCGAGGGGTCCCTGTGTCGGCCAGATTCGACCTTATCCACTTCAGCCGCCATTTTGAGCCTTGACACGTGTCAAAACCGGTCCTTAGTCACCATGGGACGTGTCTACACCATATTTAACACCCCATGCTATAAATAGAAGCCTTAACTCATAGGATTTCATTGCTAGTTCATAAATCAAAGCTTAGAAAACCCCGAAAACTCTCAAGAACGTGCATAGCTTGAAATCGGTTGATCCAGGAGGTATTAGAAGCTACTTTTCTGCAGTGGGTCGTTATTAGGTATGTATTACAAAAGCCCTCAATCAATTTCATGATTCATAACATCTAGATATGCTTTTTAGAAAAGATCCGAAATTAGGGTTCTTGAGCATGATTCTTCAAAATTGAGGAATCTGTTTGGAATTAAGGTCTGATTTTTGGTATGTAAGCTTAAAATAACATGTTTTAAGAAAGCCCTAAGTTTATTTCATGATTTGAAAAGGTTTGGTATGAATTTGAGGAACGGGCTAAAATTAGGGTTTTCTAGATGTTGTTTTGCTAAAATTGAATGATTGGGATTGAATTAAGATCCCATCTTTTGAAGTATATCATAAAATGATATTATGAACAGAAGCCCTAAGTTTATTTGATAATAAAAAGAGTTTTTATGATAGTTTGAGAACTACATGAAAATTAGGGTTTTGAAAGATGATTATCGAGTATTGGACTATCTATAAGGAATTGGGAGTTGGTTTTTGGTATTAGAACATGTTTTAAGAAATCCTTAAGTTAGTTTCATGTTTAAAGAAGGGTTGGTATGGTTTCACCATGTTGGTTTATCAAGAACAAGTAAACCAAGAACAAGAACATAAACATTGGTGTTTTGATCATAGTAATTCTGCCTCCTGGTCGTGATAACGCCTATACGGTCGGTCATGATCATCACCACACTAAAACACAAATATGGGTGATATCTCATAGTAATCCCGCCTCCTGGTCGTGATAACGCCTATATGGTCGGTCATGAGAATCACTCATCAAGTGCATAAAGACTTGAACAAGGGTAATGATATTCAACAAAAGAACATGTTTTTATATATATAATAAGTATATATAAGTTCAATTGTGATAATTAGTAAAATATACCGAGCTATTCGGGTACTTAGAAGTTCGTGCGGACCGGAAGGGTAAGCGCCTGTACACCGGGGTTTTTGGCATAGCGAGGGTGTCGCATAAATCCCAAATGGGACCTGGCATCCCTCACTGGGCGATCTCGGAGTGAGCGTTTACTTATAGGAATGCATGTCTTCATATTATAATTAGAAAAGTTATATTGCCTATAAAGGGCATTTTGGTCATTTTGACCTCTGAGAAAGTATAATCTTAGGATTATGGAACATAGAAGATGTTTATAATATAAAGCCTTTTATTAATACAACCCGATACACGATTAGGTTTGGATCAAGGCCTTTAGTGAAGATTCCGCCTGAGATTATTCAAGTAAAAGACAGAGGTGAGTCTTTCTCTCACTGGGCAATTACTTTTATGAAACGGGATGTGTTGTTCTGTATTAAATTGTATATTTGACTGCCATTAGTATCTATAAATGTTGAGGCCTGAAGGGTTGGAAGAGGGCCCATGTGACACGTACAAATAGGTAGTATGCATACAGATAGACCTAGTTGCTTGGACGATCATTCCCGATCCTGATTCTGTGATCCCTGCCATGGATATACATGTTTATATGATGCTGTAGTCAAAATTTAATTACATATGAACTGCTACGTTTATGAAACTCACCAGCATTATGCTGAGCCCCAAATGTTGTCTTTTTCTTTTGACACACATCTTAGGTACCATGTAGTAGCAGATAGCTAGACATGGATGGGACGAGGAAGAAGCTAGTATAGAAGTCTGAATTTTGGTTGGACGAAGACGTAGACTTCTAGTTTCAAATAAGAACTTCAATGTTGTATTATCTTTGTACTTTGTAGATCCTACAACTTTTGTTATGAATAAAGTTAAAGACTTCCGTTGTAAATTTTGATTAGTGCCATGTGCTTTCTTTTATTCGATGCGTAACGCTCCCTAGTGCTTATCCTGGGATGCGGGTGTTACAAACATACCTAAGATAAATTTCGTTGCAGTAAAAAAAAAAGTAACTGTTATTTGGAAATCCATATATTTAATTTTTTCTCAGGTTTTTAATTTTTGTGTTATTCGTACCGTTTATATCTGTTTTTTTTTTCCGTACAATAACACCGCCACAACGCAGAACTTTGAGAAATCTAGTGAATATGAAACGAGTATGTGTTATGTGTTCATGTGAATATGTGATATATGATATATGATTTGGGGCTTATATTTTCAATATATGGAATTATGGATTATGTATACACCTTTATAGAGCTTTCATATGGTGGGTCATATGAAGTGGCATCCAAAGCACTTTTATCAAACAAAGGTTCTAGGGGTTAGTGTCACTCCCCACACTCTTTAACAAACATCAAGCCAGTGGCACTAATGTAATAAACTTCAACATTTCTCAGCTTACATGTCACTCGCTTCCCCTGTACACACGCACACAAATTTCACCTATAACACCTGCACTTTCTCTCTCAAATCCCGATCGATCTTCATCTTCTCCGGAGATCAGCTTCCTCGCCGGCGTTCTTCGCAGTCACGTTAATCAATCGTCAAGTAATTCCTCCTCCATTTTAATTTATGTTCTTCAACAGTTCAACTGATTAATCAATTTCCTCAATCAATTGCAATTTCTCTTTATTGAGCTCCTTTTGCTGAAATTCAACTGCATTTATGATGATAAAAGTCACAAAAAAGCGATTCAATATCTCGTTTCACAATCTCCCCGCTCCGTAACCTTTTTCCGACGGAGAACGTGATTTCCGTAGCTGTATTCTCCGTATTCTCCATATGTCACAGATACTGATCTATATTGTTCTGTATTGTTCTATATTGTTGTGTGGATCGATTTAGAGCGAGAAGGATGACGTCAGGGACGCGGATGCCGACGTGGAAGGAGAGGGAGAACAACAAGAGGAGAGAGAGGCGGAGGAGAGCGATCGCCGCGAAGATATTCACCGGATTGAGGATGTTCGGAAACTACAAACTGCCGAAGCATTGCGATAACAACGAAGTCCTCAAAGCCCTAGCCGATGAGGCTGGATGGACCGTCGAGCCGGACGGCACCACTTATCGTAAGGTATGGCTCTCAAATCTCCTCGTTAATCGTATTTTATCGTATTTTAAACCTAATTTTAGGTATCAGTTCACAGAAATGAGAAATTCGAGTAGAAATTTCACAGAGGAGGTGATAGATTGTACGAAAACGCATAGTTCTAGTTTACTGAAATTCGAAGCGTTCTCCGGCGAATCCGTCGTCGTCTGTATGTACAGTTTGTACGATACGACGCCGTTGGACAATGTGCTCCGTGCGGTCTCGATCCGCCGAGCGATTGGTGGCGCGTAAAGCAATACGATGACGTTTGTTGGTGCAGAGACGGTTAGGATTAGAATATTAGATCACAAAATCATTACATTATTTCTGAATTTGATCACTCCCCGGCGTACATTAGATCCCGACGGTATTTGCCTGAGAATTCAGGCGCCTTTTTATCCTTCTCTTTGTTTTATCTTTCGTCGAAGGATTCCCGAACTGAATAGAGTGAAAAGACGAAATTACCCTCGTAGGTGGTTCAGAAGTTCTTTATTCGGAGTTAGCGAAAGGGATATTCATGTCATTTTCGAATTCTATTCACTGTTACGATAATTACTTTTTTACTTTTAAATTAGCTAAAAACAGATAATTTTTGTTTTTATAATATATATAAAGTAAAATTGATAAATAAGGGCAATTTTTGTTCCCGTGTCTCTTGCTTTACTTTTTCACACAGGTCCTTTTCCAGAAGGCATGTGTACCAAAACCGTATATATTGAACTCTGAGATCATAAAGGGTAATTTTTTTTCTTTTCTTTCAAATAACTTACTTTTGTATATATTGATAGAATTCTCAGTTATTTTAAGAGGAATACTATTACTGAACAGTTTGATATCGCTAAATTATAAACCTTTTGATAGTTTCTTAATCCAAAACATTGTTTCTTCTATGAGTTATACGTTATTTTGGTTATGTTATGAATTATAAAATACCTAAATCTTTTTATGTATTCACACTAATAGTCATATCTCAGTAATGTATAAATCTGATTCGTTTTGTAGCTTTCAAAATTTCTCTATTCTTGATAAAAATTTGCGTACTTGTGCAATTATCTCGCACCAGAAGTAAAAATGTATAAAAATGAGCCATATAAGGGAAGAAGTCTGAAAATATTTTTTTCAACAACAATTCCTATATTTTCTCTAGAATAAATGCATCAGTATCCACATTTTGTGAGATTTAAACCCATAACCAAAGATTTAAATCTATAACCCTTTGGTTATGGGATACACCACTTAACCAACATCATTTCTCCTTAAGGGCTAAGGCCACCAAAATAAAGTAGATAAATTTTCGTATACTTTATATAAAGGTAAAACTTGTGTACATCATAATAAATAGGCGTATTTGTGGTTCTTTTTTACTAAAAGGTTAGTAGTCTAGTGGTGTCTAGCTATGTAGTAAATTTCTTCCTCCTCAATCTAGGAGTAGATTTATAGTCTTTTTTTACCATTCTAAAAAAAATGTGATTTTCTATTCATACATTGTTCGAGTCTATTAAAATGGAAATTATATACCAAATTGAGATATAGAACGCTCATTCTATTCAGACACCCCAAGATTCCAATTTAACACCTCAAACCGGACCGGTTCGGCCAAACCGGCCCAGTTCCGAATGCGGACAAAAAAAGGACATCTGACTGCTGTCATTTCTGTACGGCGAAAATCAAACCGGGGCTGTTCGGCTAAACCGGCCCGGTTTAGGATGTGAAATTTGGAGAGGGGGTGTCTGTACAGCAGGTTTTTTCGAACTGGGCCTGTTAGTAACGATGCCATCAGCAATCATAAGGGGTTTTCTTTTGTTTAATTTTATAAAGTAAAGGTTATGATGAGTAGTTTTTTTTCTTGTTTTGGTGTGGTATTATTGAATTGATAGGAAAAGTTTTCATCAACTAGGATGTCATCCGATAATGGTAATGTTTGTACTCACTCTACAAATCCAGTACCAGTCAATGGCTATTTTCATGTTTCCACTTCCACACAAAAATGAAGTCTTGGTTATGTTCTTGATGTTAAGGTCAATTGCATATCATGTCTTTTTTATTGTGTGTCTGAAATACAAGTGGATTAAAGAACATGATTTCTTTATCTTTCTCGATCTCTTAAGAGAGATTTCCCCTTTCTCCAACTGAAAGCTCTGAACGTATGTGGCGGCCCTATCGCATACACCCTATGGAAGTCGGTCTAAAAACAACACACTAACACATTACACATGTAGCACATCCTCGCAAGAAGCCAAGAATGATATGCTCTTTGGAGCCTCCGATAGGGGTATCCACGGTCTAGGATTTATGGTTTTTAAATTAAATCGTGACCTAAACTGTTAGTGCCGGGTTATGATTATCGGAAACCGGAACCGGACTTTTATATTTAAAACCGAACCAAACCAAACCGTTTAGTTACAGTAACTCGTTTAGATTCTGGACTACAACTGTACTTCAAGCAATATAAATGTATAAAATATAAAATAGAGAGGCTTCCAAAAATACGTAAAACGTGCTACCTAAAAATAAATTGTACAGTAACTCATTTAGATTCTGGACTACAACTGTACTTCAAGCAGTATAGTAGACTTTAGTTTTTATTTTACCAAGCCAAATATAAAAATATAAACGATCAAGTATATGTAATATAAAGTATTTAAAAAGATAAAAAAATATTCAAATCTTACGGTCCAATCTTAAACCAAACCGTTTTATACTATTGAAACTATTGAAATCTTAAACCAAACCGTTCATTACGCATAAAATTTTGAAAACCGATCAACTGAGCTTTAATAAAAAACCAATCGTGGAATCAAATTGATAACCAGTTTGAATGATTTCACTATTCTAAATCGAACCGAAAACACCTCTAAGCCTCCTACAGACGCTCCAAGACGATCGATTTAAGCATTAAGAAAACACTGTGCCACTAACAATGTGTATTATCTGTAGCCAACTCTTTTTGTACTATTTTATCTATTCCAGTCGGTTAGAAAGAAAAATAATAATCAACTTTCTAATCTTAATTCAATATTTATAGGGATGCAAGCCTATGGAGCGAATGGACATTGGTGGATCCGCATCAGCAAGCCCATGCTCATCTTACCAGCCCAGCCCATACGCTTCTTATCACCCAAGCCCACCTTCCTCTTCAATTGCAAGCCCATCATCTTCCCCTTACGCACCCAACACCCACCCGAACTCACTCATCCCATGGCTCAAGAACCTTTCTTCTTCATCATCCTCATCATCACACACTGCCAAACTTCCCCATCTTTACATCCACACCGGGTCCATTAGTGCACCCGTGACTCCACCCATGAGCTCCCCTACGGCTCGATCGCCTACACGGATCAAAACCAACACCATTTGGGGAGCACCTACTTCCGAATGGTTCACTGGCATTCGTCCCACGTCTCCGACTTTCAGCCTTGTAGCGGCGAACCCATTTGCGTTCAAGGAAACGGGTCTGTCGCATGGCGGTTCACGAATGTGGACACCGGGTCAAAGTGGGACTTGCTCTCCTGCTATTCCTTCAGGATTTGATAACAATGCTGACATTCCAATGGCGGAAGTGGTTTCTGATGAATTTGCATTTGGTAGCAGCACAGGAGGGAGGGTGAAGCCCTGGGAAGGAGAAAGGATTCATGAGGTTTGTGGGGCTGATGATCTTGAGCTTACGCTTGGAAATCCAAAAACTAGGTATGCTATTTTCATTAAAAAAATCAATATACTCTCTTATTTTTCATGCATTTGGTATTTTAATCTATATTAGGACGTATAAAGTCACTTGGGTATACCAAGGACTAAGTTTATTTAAATTATACGTGCTTGTGATTTTTAAAAAAAAAAATAAGTTGTATCTTGTCAACCTATACATTTGTGTAAGTTTTGACAGAACTACATTCAACATTTATGAAAAAAAAATAATATTAAAATTTTATCATTCTAATTTGTTTTTCAGAGGTGTGTTTGAGGTGGATTTAAAGACTTCAAATATACAGAAAACATTTTAGTGATTTTTCATAAAAAAGAAATATGTCATGACACCTAGATCTATGAATGTAGTTTTTAAACGGCTTGGTTTTCTATAAAAAAATATTTCAAGGCGCAGCCTGTTATCCGTTTGCCTTCTATTTCCTTGTAAACAGTATTTAGTGAGTTATATATAAATATATTTATACTATATAATATAGATGTGTAAAAAAAATCAATGCTAATTAAGATAGTTTATTACAGATAAAATGCAATTTGTAGAAGAAAAGGCCTCATGGTGGTTGGAGGATGGATCACTGCAAGTTTGTGAAATTGTCCCTTTATTTAAGTTTGTTTGCCTCCATAATCCCTCTTTTATAATCCATGTAACTTAATATGTATAATTAAATACTACACTCTCTTATGCCACGTATTCTAGATTTTAGTTTAATACAAAATCAATTTGAAGTAGAACAACTATGATCGCATTACTTATAAGCTAAAGTAAAAACTGGAAGTTGGGAATGAGCAAAATTTTACAAAAAAAAAATACACCCAACATTTATAATAAATGGATAAAAAATCATCATAAACCTTACAAAATGATTCAAATATCAACATCATAAAGATCAAGAAGAAGCCTCTCCCTTATGAAGATAAATTTTCTTTGCTCTCATCATTGTCATTTGACGAATCTACCCACGGGCCATCAGTGTTCCTGGGCTCTAGACTGTTTGCTGAGATGGTGGAGACTTGTGTTTGACTGTCATGTGATATCAAGTCAAAGGCTTTGAACCTCATGTCTGGGTTCCCGGGATCTCCTTTGACAACCATCGGGGGTTGCACCGGAAGTTTACCGTCCAACATTTTGACTACATCTGACATGGGTGGCCTTAGGGTGGGAGATGGGTTTGTGCATAGAAGAGCCAAGTTAATCATCCTCATTGCCTCCTTTTTCGAGTATTTTCCTAGACCGGGGTCCACCAGTTCCAAAAGATTTCCTTGCTCTTGTAGCACATACGCCTTAATACAAACGAAAATGGAGAAGATCAGTTATTTTTATCTCAAACGTGTCAAATCAGAGAAAATAGATAAAATATAAACACATCAAATACTGAAATCATCATAAGTATATTTTTAACAATACTAACTTGAATCCACTAACTTGTTTATACACAGAATTTATTTATTAACGTATTAACTACTTATGATAGGATTCATAATGGAAGAAACTAGGCATGAACCCAACTGCTCATGAACAAGAGTACATGCCCAGTTTGTTTTGTCCGCTAATGTAGGTTCTGCTTATATGTGTTAAGGAATTTAATCGACAAAATGACGAAAGTCGCCCTGTTAAACCTGACATAAACCCTGTGTATGCATGTCAAATCTCAGCCAAAACGACTCATTTCAACATGTTATCAGACCCACTTATGTAGAGAGTTTCCCCCTCGATCTAATCTAAGAATAATAGTTTGAAAGATTGAATTTACCCAGTCAAGGAGGTAGACAAACTCTTCCTTTGGCCTATAATTTGTATTGCTTTTCCCACTAACAATCTCTAATGCAACCACTCCAAAGCTGTAAACATCTGCTTTATCTGTCAAGTAACCTCTCATTGCATATTCTGGAGCCATATACCCTCTGCAAATTCATACAAGTAAACACATCCAGATTTGCATAATTTAACCAATCCATGTAAAATGTGAAAAAAACATAAACAAAAAAACAAGAATCCGAAAGCTCACATTGTTCCAGCAATTCGTGTGCTGATATGAGTATTCTCTTCTTCATCCAATTTTGCTAAACCAAAATCCGATATTTTAGCATTAAGATCCTTGTCAAGAAGCACATTGGTGGCTTTTATGTCCCTATGAACTATTTTTATTCTTGATTCCTCATGGAGATAAGCTAAGCCCCGCGCTATTCCCATGCATATCTTCTTTCTTGTGGTCCAGTCCAAATGAAGTTGCTGGTCTTCGCGACCTATATAAAATAACATGTTATACTTAACTAATTATTTTCTTAAAATAGGTATAAAACATAGGGGTGTAAACAAGCCAACCCGCTAGTGAGCTACTTGAGACTATCTCACTAAAAGATCGAATCAATGCCTAAATTGAAGTTTGTTTCATGAACATGCCCGAGCTCAAACTTCATATATCGAGCATTACTAGGCTAGTAAACTTAAACGGGCTTGTTATTTATATAAATGTAATAGTTTTACTTGATATAATAATTATATTCCATTAGACATAGTATTAATATATATAATTATGATAAATATAACTAAACAAATATATATATTAGAACAACAACTGAATAATATATAATGTTATATATAAAATTATAATTATAATCATAAATATAAAAAGTATATATATTTATATAACTAAAATACGCAAATAGTTAATAAACAATAAACAAACAACAAACAGAGCCCGAACCGAGCTTGAGCTCTGTTAGGTTAAACGAGCCAAGAGCTAGAACTTGACTCGGATAGTTTACATCCTTTATAAATCATTGGAAAACCATGATAGTGAAGTACTTACCGAAAAGGGCACGTGCAAGACAGTTATTTTCCAAGTATTCATATATCAGTAACAATTCTTTTCCTTCAATACAACATCCGAAAAGTTTAACAAGATTTGGATGTTGTAAAGCGGATATCATGCCTATTTCAGTGACAAATTCACGGTTTCCCTGCTTCGATCTAGCGGATAATTGCTTCACAGCAATCTCAGAACCATCTGTGAGTACACCCTGAAAATAAGACATAAAAAACTTTGATATAATTACCTTATATATACAAGTAAATAAAAAATAATGTTCCTTTCTCACCTTGTAAACGGGTCCAAAGCCTCCTTCACCAATCTTATTAGCAGGATCAAAGTTATGAGTTGCAGCTCTGATTTGTCGTAGACTAAAATACCCAGTTTGTAGTTCAAGTGCACGAAGCTCTTTGGCAAAAATAATGATTTTAGTTAAAGGAGTAAACAGGTCGATCTCGAAAACAGTACAAGAGCTACAATTGACAATTTCAACTAGATTACTTACGAATGAGCCGATTTGGTTATTTTAGAAAGAAAAAAAAAAGTTAAAAGGGGTAACGGGTCAAACGAGCAAAAAGTCCTGAAAAGTCTATTTTTATTCCATACATCCTCCTAATCTGTTCTTATAAGTTATACAAATATTTAGACTATTCTTGTTACATTTTTTTTCATAATTAACATGTTAGCTATTTACTAAAAAAATGGACATAATAGTGCTTATAGGCAACCCAACCTGACCCAGCCCGTTTTACCCTGGAATTTGACTTGTTACCCGACCCCCTATGGTGTCATCTCTAACAAAAAGCAAATTTACATACAAAGTCTTTATATAATGCTCATACCTTTATCTTCTTTATTTCCTCCTAAATAACCTTTCTTCCAAAGTAGACCTAATATTAGCCCGATAAATGCGCAAGAACCAATCACAATTCCAGCTATAGCTCCACCGGAGAGTCCTGATCCTGTACCGACGTCAAATTCTGCATGAAGGAGAATAAGTACGTTATACTTGCTCTTAAAAGTAAGGTAGACTAATAATAATCTAAAAGGTTTTTTGTTTAATAAGATATCAAAATACATGTAGAAGATGACAAGCCATGAAACAAGGAAACCATTGCCACATCAGCAAAGTGAAAGATTGTACTTACTTGGTGTTATTGCGATAGCGGATAAAAGAGGCCCGTATACACCTCTATCTGGAATCGCGGTAGTCCCCTTCCCTGCCCAGTACAAGTGGATCTCCAGGGTGGTACCATTAACCACAACATTATCAAAATCTACGAAAATACCCCTGCCAACACCTTTAGCTTCTTCAGCAATGTTGAAGTTTTCTCTTTGCAACACCCCCTATGTGGAAAGCCAAATTAAATTTGTAACAAATCTCCAACTAAATGTGACAATTTCATTCCATTTGGTAATCATGAGAACAAAAATTGAAAAACAAAATAATCGCCAACCCTTTTTTTTGGTAATCATGAGAATCAGTTACCGGAAAACTAATAGACCCAGTAAATCAATAGTTCTCAATAGTGAAGACCGTTAAATAGCAACAACCTACCTATGTGCTACATAGCAATAGCGACAAAATAGTGTCCTCTATTTCATGTTTAAGAATAAATTAGTAGAAACTTTAAGAAATAGTTCCCATTTAAGTATTCAAATATTGTAGGCTTTGTAGCAATTATAATTAATAAATAAACATTCACACACCACCAAAATAGCTAAAGTACGCTATTTATATACTCTAAAAATTTTAAACTCTATTTATATACTCTATTTATATTAAGAAAACTGAAAATTATCATGCTATTGGTCACTAAATAGACTATTGCGCCAACCTACATATACGCTACGTAGCGCGCTATAGCGGTCGCTATAGCTGCTATTGACATCAGTGGACCCATCAATACCCTGCTAACCAACAGGATCGAGGCTTGCCCTTGGGACCGGCATTCAAGGGGATTAAAAGCTAAAAACATGAGACCCCTCCTTAAGGGACTCAAGCTCTTGTACCATGTCATCCCCTTGAACCCAGAAGAAATTTTGTCAAAAAGTGTTTCAACCTCCTACAAAGAATTACTGTTTTGCCACTTCTAAAATAGAGAATCTAAACAAAGCTAACATGTCACTTACTTGGATGGATATATCAAAATAGCGTCTTCCAAGGCTATTAAAAGTCATGTCATCGGTATAACTTATTTCAGCAAAGTGAAGCCTCACTTTATAACTCCCATTCCGCAAACACAGTCCATAGTACCTGAGTGAAGTGGGAGAAACACGAGCGGTGCTATATATATCACCACCTGTCACATTTGACTGGCGGAGAACAAATGGAGCATTCTCATTGCCCATAAAAACACCATTGGTGCTATAAGCCCATTTTTCGGGAATGTAATAAAAGTAGGATTGTTCGTCTGTTAAATCTTCTTGGTATTCATTTCCATCAAAGTCTGTTCTGGTTCCACCACAATTGATAAATAAAGAATAACCTGAAATGCATTGCATTTATGAAGGTGTTAGTGATGGATATTATAAAAACTAGAGGTCAAAATTGAGACCCATTTTCTGTTTTTATTATAAATTTAGCTGGAAATGAAACGGATCAAAAGTCACCAAAAGTATATATTCATACAACCTCCAAAATTGCTTTATTTAAAAGTTTTAGCTAATCATTATAACAATATAATTTACCAAAAAACAATGTTTTATTATGGACATTCGCGCCAACCCAACCCGGCCTGTTCTTGGGCAGCACTAGAAGTATCCATTTTGACCTTGACCCACCCATTTTGCCACCTCCAAAGAAGAAAACAAAAAGGAAATGCTTAGGGCGCGTTTAGTTGTGGAAAATGTTTTCTAGTTTTTCATTTCTAATTTTTTATAGAATGGAAGGGGTTTTCCATCTTTAGAAAACACATAAAATTTTTTGAAAGCGTATTCAAAATTGAAAGATGGAATTTCCATTTTCCATATTAGAAAACTAGAAAAATGAAAATAGAAAATTTGAAAAACGATAAAATGTAGTTTTCTAATTTCAATTTAAAAAAGTAAATAAAAAACAATGTTTTCCAAAAACTTTTTTGGAAAACTGTAATTTGATCACGTTTTCTGTTTTCCATGTTTTCTTGGAAAACATTTCACAACTAAACGTGTCATTATATTGTCACTCTTACGATTGGGGTTTCTGCTGCAAGTAAGTTGGTCATTCAAACACCAAGCATGTCTGTAAGATTAATTCAAGTTAGGTCACATCACTATATACAAAACAAATGTGTGTCTCTATGTATAGGTAATAGGTTGGTGATGGGACATACTTGTTTCTTGTGGCTGAAGGTTGAAGGGATGCAACTAAATTCCTGTGGTGAAGGTACCGAGTGATGAGCGAAAATAGAAAGTAATGTTCTAATATAGTAAATCTTAGGATTGAGACACTTACAAACTAGATGACTGGCAATACCGTCGGTAAGACCGTGTAAAATTATTGTAAGATAAGTCGCTACAAAAAAAAAAAAGCAATTGATATAAGTCGAGAGCGTCTCTACAACACGTTCAAAAATACTTGAAGCATATATGATAGTTGTAAATTTATAATAATCAATGGGACTCACTAACATCTTTTCTTTGCTTGTAAATATCCAGCGGGGTATGTCTCCCGATAGCGAGTTGTTATTTAGAAATCTACATTCATGAAGTCATAAGACAGCATTTATTCTCAAATATTATTGAAAAATCAAAATAAGCAGGAATTTAGGTGTAAAATATTATCAATTAGCTGCATACAAGGCATCAAACTTTAGTGTCTGAATTGAATTGGGTATTGGTCCAGTCAAAGAGTTGAAGCTCAAGTCTCTGCAAGAAGAAATATTTCGGATGAAATATTATTTTTAAATAATAAAAAGGTGCTGACTAAATTAAAGATAGTTAACAAGTCCTTACTACCCTTTAATGTCCCAACAGATAAAAGAAAGACTTACATAATCTTCAAATCTTTCATCTGTCCTATACCTTCAGGTATTGAGCCAGTAAGTAAACAATTTCGCAGGCTCCTGCAGTAAAATTATTTTAAACACACTTAATCATGTTAATTAACTGCAACTATGTGATCAACTTACAGTCTATTCATCTGTGTCATAGCTTTCAGATCAGGAAATCTTGAACTTAATGCTCCAGCCAAATCAGTTATCCTCCTGATAACCGTAAACAGATATATGAAAACTCAAATAAAAAGGGAAAAAAATAAAAATAAAGAAAGCGGAAGCTTAATAGCGTGTTCACAATTCCTTGAGCTTTGTCAACCGAGATATTGTAGAAGGGATCGGTCCCTCCATTGAAGTTCCTTGCAAATCACTGCACAGTAATATATATTTACTGAGTATCTTGGAAGTTGAACTACATAACAAAAGAAAAGCAATATAATACTCACAGTCTCGTGAGGTTCGTCCAATTCCCGATAAAATCAGGTATTCTCCCGGATAATGAACTCCCGTCTATCCTACTGCAAGAAGAGTACAAATGTTTCAAAATCTTGATAAAATACTTGATGAATCATAATTCACTTTTCTGTCAAAAGAAACAAAGGAGACTTACAAGTCTTCTAAATTGGTCAGATTCCCATAGGATTCAGGTATAGTTCCTGTAAAGATATTTGAGGAAACAAGGCTGCAAGAAAAATGGTAAATAACTCATCATCAAAACGAATAAACGACATATTGTAATTGGAACAAGGTTAAGTAATCATACAATCTTCTCAAGCGGGACAAACGGCCAAGATTTTGAGGAAGTGATCCTTCAAGCAAATTGTCTTCCAAGACTCTATTGTACAGGGCAAAATTGTAAATATGCAACAAAAGGTCAAAATTTTATATTGAGATGTCATGTAAAGATCTTTTGCTTACAGCTCCTCCAGTGTTGGAATATCACCTATTTCTTCAGGTATCGGCCCACTGATTCGGTTCCCCAAAAGATTCCTGTGGAATATAAAGTGTCGAATGGTGAATTCACGAGTTTGGGTGAAAGAATGTAAAAACTGAAGCAAATAATAACTCTTACAAAATGCTAACACGAAGCTGACTGTAAAGGGGCGGAATAGTTCCACTTATGTAGTTGCGAGATAGATCTCTGTGTAACAAGTAGCACAAAACTTAGACTCACATAAGATAAAATGTATATACCATATATACACAATATGATTTATATAATGAAGTGATTATATTGTTTACTACTTTCATCATGAATGAAATTTGATGGTTCACTTACATTTCTGTCAGATAAGTGAGATTTACAAATTCTTCAGGTAGAACTCCTGTCAAATTGAGTCCTTTTAGTTGGCTGCAATTAATAACACATACAGATTAAAGGTAAAGTGAACAGGAAGCCATTCTAATAACGGATATTAAACAATCAATTAATCGATATGGATAGTGTTTGATGGAAAAACAAATCAGCAAACAAAGACACAAAGTAAATGTGAGGTTCAAATGACAACCATTAAATAATTAGAAACCAAAGGAACTACTTTTTATTTAATGGTTTTCTTTTGAACACATCTCCCAACTACATTATATATAGAGGCATGCAGATTCATACATTCTTGATATATGGCAAACAGTAGTGGTACAGTTGCAATTTACATTGCTGCCAAATACCATAACCCCTCTGTCATTCAGGGAAATTGTGTTATTAAGCCCAAAACCTCTGCTGCATGAATCACTAGCAACATTCCAATTGCTATACTGTAGTTTTGAGGCTATCAACCTCATAGCTTCAACTGTTACAAACAGAAAGAAAAAGATACATGAATTGGCATAAAAATATATAATATCTTTTGTCATTCTTATACCAGAGGAGATCCAAGGAGTCAAAATGAATTAAATAAATCAATAATTTAAAACTTGTGTAACATTCCTACAAGGGGCCTGGGAGGCCTCGGTCCCCCTTTTTTGCTCCATATGTAAATTTACGCGTATTTCGTCCGAAAATTTTTATACTCAGGCTCTCTTCGTTTTCACTCAGAAAATGTAAATTTATGAGTATCGCCTATCGGCCCTTCCTGTATATATGTTCAAGTGCTCTATCGTTAATGTGACTTCCAAAGTTCATAAGAGAGACAGAATAGCGTTTATCATCGCTGATAAGCGATTTTCTCCAAAATCAAAAGACGAATCAAATTCGTTTCAACAATCAGAACGAAAATCTAATGAATAAAACGAAGAGAATGATTGAAATCAAATTGAGGAGCGTTTTACCTTCTTCAACAGGCAAAAGTTGAGCGGCGGATCTAAAATCACTCAGACTCGTCGATAACAACAAAATAAGCACGAAGAAGTTGAACTCAGGCATCCTCCATCGAGAAGACTCCATAATGAGAATGAGAGAATGTGAATGTGAATTGAGTGGGCGGAGGAAGAAGACGACGGCGATTACAGTTGAGTTTGCAGAGAGGGAAACTGAATAAAATAAACTGATTGAAAACCAAAATTAAATTATGAATTTGTTAGATAGCGTAAACGGTGTTACATACGGGTGGGCAAAGAAATTAAATGGCTGGACCGGACCGACCGGACTCTAGGCCAGACCAATCAGATCTGACCTTTGGACAGGATTGACCGGACTCGACTCCCGGACAGGACCGACCGGACCTGATCCACGGCCTGACCGGATCGTCACGACCCGATCCCAGACCGGAATTGACTTTCGAACCCGATTGACCGGGGATCAAGTCCGCACGGGGGGTCCGGTCGGTGTGATCGTCGGGTCGGGTTTTCAAAAAACAAGCAGATTTGAACATATAATCTAGTTTTCTAATATGAAAAATGGAAATTCATCTTTCAATCCTAAGCGTGTTTTCAAAAAGATTTCATGTGTTTTCTAGAGATGGACTTGGACAACCCCTTCTATTTGTTTTTAAAAAATTAAAAATGAAAAACTAGAAAACATTTTCCACAACTAAACGCCTATAGAGACTCAAACGTAAATTACTAAAATAAAAAATGTGTGCCGACCCAAGGCTAGGAACGTTTTTCCACCCGCGGTAGAGCCTCCACAATATGCCCAATAGAATATTAGAATTTGCGGAACAAAGGAGGGAGGGTGAAGCCTTGGGAAGGAGAAAGGATTCATGAGGTTTCTGCTCTGATGATCTTGAGCTCACTCTTAAAACCACGGTACCGGATATGCAAACTACGGTACGTTAAAAAAGCTAACGACTTGTAAAAAAACACAGAGTTACTACACAAATTTTGATATATGAAGGTAACTAAGTTTTTTCTAAATTACATATACTTGTGATTTTTTTTAAATAATTTATATACCTTATTAACCTATAAATCGATCAAAGTGGCAAAATTGCATTCAACATTTTTGGCATAAAAGAAAGGAAAAATTGCATGAAATAATCCCAACTTTTCTCCGTTCGCAAATAATAATCTCACTTTTCGAAATTGCAAGTGCAGTCCCACCTTGTCATTATTTTGCACCTAACAGACCCTCCGTTAAAAAAAAACTAACAGCGTTAAATCTTGCTGACGTGGCAAGTGACGTGGCAATTTTTTTCTTAATTTATCCAGTCACCATCCTAATCATCATTCCACCACCCCCACCCCCACCACCAACAGCCACCACCGGTCGTCTTCTCCGGCCACCAGCCACCACCATCTCCGGTCGTCTTCTCCGACCACCAGCCACCAACAAAAACCCAATTAACCAACCACCTTCATACTAACATATCTTCTTCAAATATTGATGAAAATCGATTCCGTAAACTGCTACAGATCCGTGACGACGAAAGGATTCAAACTAGTACCATAGTTGATATGTTTTGATGAGGTTTGAGCATCGAACGACTATCTCCGACGAACTAAGTTTTTTGTGAAATTGAAATCTTCTCAAATCAACACCAAAACACGTTCTGATTGTTGCAACAGATTTGTGTGATAAAAACGAGTCTATTGGTACCAATTTTATATGATATGGTTGAGTATTTCTCAAATCATCATTGAAGAACTTGGAAGAACACACATCTGAAAAACTCAACGATCATGTGTAATATTGATACCTACACATTTAGTTTGATCACATGAGTCTATTTCAACAATTGGTTTTCAATTTCGTTGTGTTTTGAGCAAATCACAGTTACTCGATTTTTCATAGTTGTCGGATCAAGTTATTCGGCCTTCAAAACTTAACGAAACATATCAAGTATGGTGCTAGATTTGTTCGTCTAGTGGATACGAGTTCAACACATTTCTCGGATTCGATTTTCGTCAATTTTTATCAAGATATGCTTGATTGAAGTTGGTTGGTTGTTTTGGGTTTGGTTCGCCGGAAAAATCGCAGGTCGCCGGGGTACACATCGGATTACACGTCATTAGTATTTGACGGCGTTAATTTTTTTAACGGAGGGTCTGTTATGTGCAAAATAATGACAAGGTGGGACTGCCCCTTGGAATTTCGAAATGTGGGATTATTATTTGCCAACGGGGAAAAGTTGAGATTATTTCATGCAATTTCTTCTAAAAGAAAAGATTATACTAATTAACCAACCTAAGAATTAAAAGTACATTATATTGTTCTTTTTTTTTTTGGACGGCCACATTATATTGTTCTCTTAATTTTATATTGAACTCTTATAGCAAAATATAGCTCAAAGTAAAAGAATGGGAGCGGGGAATGAGTACATTTTACAAAAATACATACCAATTATTCATCTACAGTTATTGATTAAAATTACAAACATCTATAATAATGAACAAAATCTTCATCAGTCCATATGGACATCATAAAGATCAGGAAGAAGCTTCCCTTCTGAAGAAACACTCTCCTTGCTCTCATCATTGTAAATTGACGAGTCTACCCACGGACCATCATAGCTCCTGGGATCTAGAATGCTTGATGAGATAGTAGAGACTTGGGTTTGGCTGTCATGTGATATCATGTCAAAGGCTCTGAACCTCATGTCCGGGTCCCCTGGGGCTCGTTTTACGACCATTGGGGGCTGAACCGGCAGTTTGCCATCCAACATTTTGACCACGGATGACATGGGTGGTCTTAGGGTGGGAGATGGATTTGTGCATAGAAGAGCCAAGTTAAGCATCCTCATTGCCTCTTCATTTGAGTATTTTTTTAGACCAGGGTCTACTAGTTCCAAAAGATTTCCTTGCTCTTGCAGCACATATGCCTTCACAATATTGAAAATGGTTAGTTCTTATATCTTACAATTGGTCAAATCAAATAAAATAACTAACATGGAAACATACTGATATCATCAAAAGGTTAATACCATAAAAAACTAAACTATGGTAAATTATATTTTAATAATCCAGACTATACTATTGGCTAATATTTGTAGTTAGTAACAATTTAATTGGTGGCGGTTTCAACTTTCGTTTTCCTGGCCAAGAGCGATCCTCTCTAAGAAAAAAATCTAGTCATGTGTTTTAAGCGTTTATGACGTGGTTTTGAGAATAATGCTTGATAGTTGCCAACTCCTAGGAAACAAAATGGAGTTACCTTTTTATTTGTTAGAGTGAGACTGCTTTAGCCAGAAAAGTGAAAGTTGTGATCGTCACGGCTTGTATCCTAGTAATCCTTGGCATAGAGGCATTTCGTTCTACATAAGGGCGATACTTTTCTCCCAACAAAAGTATGTCCTTGATATGGGATACAAGCCGGTTGGTAGCCCAATGCATCCTACAATGAACCTCCGTCTAGAAGATGGGAACAAAATGATCCAGAGCAATACATGGATTTGGTTGGTTGGGAAGCTTAACTGATTGACAATTATATGCCCATATATTTCCTTTGCTTTTTAGCGTCGTAAGTAAGTTCATGGCCAGAGCGTGCACTGAACACTAGGATGCCTATCTAATATCAACATTCACAGATCTCTATCGTCTAGAAAAATCTAAATCATGCGTTGTCTGCGAAAGAGTCACCTTCACCAACTCCAACACCAACTCCAACCCGACTGCCTTAACATGGAATTGGAAATCTCATCCATCCACCATTTCTGAACTTAACTCTCTGTCCCAAATCTCCTCCTTTCCCCACTCCTTTACCCCCTCTCTTGGACGGGACCGTTGGGTCTAGCTCGGTTGCAACAACCTTCTCTTTTCCACAAGCAACATTCGCAATAGGTTGGAACACTCATGGGGAGTTTTCTCTTTCAAACATCAATGGTCACACTGGATTCCGAAAAAAGTTAGACATCTTCGTCTGGAAAGCGGCCTTAAACAGAATTCCCGCCAAATTGGAACTTCAAAAGCGCGCCATAACCTTACAATCTTCCTCTTGCTCTTGGTGCGCCGCCAACATTGAATCCACAAACCACATCCTTTTCGAATGTCCCTTCGCGTCAAAAACCTGGGATCTTGTGGCTTCTTGGACCTCTCTTCACATTAACCTTCCCGCCTCCATTGATCAAGCCTACATCCAAGCGTCAACCCTTGGACCCTCCACTCATCTTAGCAAAACTCTAAAAGCAATCATTGCGGCTACGGTTTGGGAACTATGGAAAGCCAGGAATGGGAAAGAATTCGAGGGTCGCAACACTCATCCGGGAAAATTGTTTGATGAAATCAAATCCAACACGTATCTTTGGCTAGGTAACCGTGCAACATTTAGTGATATAGATTGGTCATTATGGATTCGTGATCCGTTGTATTGGTTGTAATTACTTTTCCCTTTGCTCTGTATGTTGTTTTCCCTCTAGCTCCTTGCTAGAGGTGGTTTTAATATATTTTCCCTTTTGCTGTTCAAAAAAAAAAAATCTAATAACCACACCGAGTCTCGAGCTTGTATTTTAATCGGGGTCACTTTTGTGTGGTTGTCTTATTTCACAACAGTGGTATTGCGTGTCGTGAAAAAAAAAATTGTGTCCTGGAAGAGTAAGGAGCAACACACGGCATCTAGATCAAGTTACGATTCAGAGTATAGAGCCATGGCGTATGTCATTTCAGCTTTAGAGACGCTATGAGTTCTTCATCTTTTCAGAGAACTTGGGGTTGTTTCTTACAACTTGATGCAACTATATTGTGATAGGCAATCAACTATACATATAGCAAGAATCAAGTATATTTCATGAGAGGAAAAAGCACAATAAGGTTATTAGAGATCAGGTAATTGGCACTCAAACGTACCCTCCCTCTATTTAGTCAATTCATGTTAAAACAAACTTTCAACTTGTAGATATCCTCATTAGACCTCTTGACGAAACTCAAATAGATTTTATTGTAACAAGTAGGGCATAATTAGCATCTATGCTCCAACTTGAGGAGCAATGTTAACTTTATATATTCAATTTTATACATTTTGTGTTATTAGCTTAGGCCGAACATAGGTACTCTAGGGTCTACTACCTATACTTGTATATATAAGGGTTTCCACCTTGTTCAAATAGTTCAGATATTTTTCTTATTTTTACATCCTGCCACCTCTAATTAAAAAAAAAAAAAACAAATAACGGCTTGAAAGAATGAATGTACCCAGTCAAGGAGGTAGACAAACTCTTCCTTTGGCCTGTAATTTGTATTGCTTTTCCCACTAACAATCTCTAATGCAACCACTCCAAAGCTGTAAACATCTGCTTTATCTGTCAAGTATCCTCTCATTGCATATTCAGGAGCCATATACCCTCTACAAATTTACACCAATAAACATCTCCAGACGTGAATAATTCAACTCATTCATGAAAAATGTAAAAAAAAAAAAAAAATAGAAAGAAAAAAATTCAGAAAGCTCACATTGTTCCAGCAATTCTTGTGCTGATATGAGTATTCTCTTCTTCATCCAGTTTTGCTAAACCAAAATCCGATATTTTAGCATTAAGATCCTTGTCAAGAAGCACATTGGTGGCTTTTATGTCTCTATGTACTATTTTCAATCTTGATTCTTCATGGAGATAAGCTAAGCCCCGCGCTATTCCCATGCATATCTTCTTTCTTGTGGCCCAGTCCAAATTAAGTTTCTGGTCTTCACGACCTATGTAAAACAACATATTATAATAAACTAATTATTTAACTTATATAGGTATAAAACGTATTATAATAAACAAATTATTTAAATTAAATAGGGATAGAACATGGAGTGTATAAACGAGTCAACCCGTTCATAAGGTAACTGAGATCGGCTCGCTAAAGACTCAAATCAAGCTGGGCTTGAAAGAGCTCAAGCCTAAGTTGAAGCTCGTTCAATAAACATGCCAGAGCTTAACTAGGTTAGCGAGCTTTAACGGGCTTGTTATTTATATAAATGTAATAAATTTACTTTATATATTCCATTATACATAGTATTAACATATATTATTATGATATAAATAACAAATAATATATAATATGTTATATATAAAATAATAATTATATATATAATTATAGATATTTATATATAACAACTATATATATAATAAAAAATAAACAAACCGAGCCTGACCCTGAGCCGAGCTCGAGCTCTGGTTTACACCCTTAATAAAACAATGGAATATCATGATAGTGAAGTACTTACCGAAAAGGGCACGTGCGAGACTGTTATTTTCCAAGTACTCATATATCAGTAACAATTCTTTTCCTTCAATACAGCATCCAAAAAGTTTTACAAGATTTGGATGTTGTAAAGCTGATATCATGCCTATTTCAGTGACAAATTCACGGTTCCCCTGTTTCGATCTAGCGGATAATTGCTTAACAGCAATCTCAGAACCATCTGTGAGTACACCCTGAAAATAAAACAGAGAACGATTTGACATATTACACCTTAAAAATACAAGTAAATAAAATGTTCCCAAGTAATATTTTTTCACCTTGTAAACGGGTCCAAAGCCTCCTTCACCGATCTTATTAGCAGGATCAAAGTTATGAGTTGCAGCTTTGATTTGTCGTAGACTATAATAACCTGTTTGCAGTTCAAGTGCACGAAGCTCTGGCACAAAAATAATGCTTTTAGCTAACAGAGATAACGGATTCTTTTCAAGTACAATACAAGAGCTAGAGGTGACAACTTCGACTAATGATCCGATTTGGGATATTTTTCGAAAAAAATAAAATAGTTAAATGGGGTGGCAGTCAAACGGTTAAAAGTCCCCAAAAGTCTATTAACTCCATAGTCCATACATCCTCCTAATTTGCTTTTATTAAAAAAAATAGATTATAATAGTTACAAATTTTTTTTTCATAATTAACATGTTAGTTATTTACGAAAAAAAATTTAAAAAAAATGTACAAAATGGTGTTTAAAGGCCAACTCAACCTGATACGGCCTGTTTCAACCTGAACCCATTTGACATGTTCCCGCCCCGCCTGTGTTGTCATCTCTAACAAAAAGCATATTATACATATCTTGCTCATACCTTTATCTTCTTTGTCTCCTCCTAAATAACCTTTCTTCCAAAGGAGAGCTAAAATTAGCCCAATAAATGTGCACGAACCAATCACAATTCCAGCTATAGCTCCACCAGAGAGTTCTGATCCTGTACTGACGTCAAAATCTGCATAAAGGAGAATGAGTAGATTATACTTGCTCTCAAAGTGAGGAAACAAAATGGAAGTAAATAGACAAATAATGGTTTAAACCGTTTATTTCCTATAAAAATCAAAATACACATGGACCACATCAGCAAAGTGAAAGATTGTACTAACTTGGTGTTATTGCAATAGCGGATAAAAGAGGCCCATATACACCTCTGTCTGGAGTCGCAATAGTCCCCTTCCCTGCCCAGTACAAGTGGATCTCCAAGGAGGTACCATTAACCATAACATTATCAAAATCTACGAAAATACCCCTGCCAACACCTTTAGCTTCTTCAGCAATGTTGAAGTTTTTCCTTTGCGGAACTCCCTATGTGAAAAGCCAAAGTAAATTTGTAACTAATCCTCCTACTAAAGGAAGTAACTTCATTCCAGTTGTTAATAATGGGTTGATTCAGGGTAGCTAAAAAAGAAAAGAGGTTGAACCGGTTCATCAGGATGAAAGTCACCCAACTACCCAAGGGTGTTAATTTTTATTTCAAATAACAAGTTATTATTGACATAATACAACTTTCTTAATAATATGAATTGTGTTGCTCACTTAGTCCTAAGGCAATGGTTAATCAGCGACAATTTTTTGGTAATCTTGAGAATCCATTACCAATAAACTCACGTGACTTGCCAATACCTTGCTATTCAACTAGATGGGGGGTTTTCCCTCGGCAACTGGGCTTCAAGGGGGTTAAAGGCTTAAAACAATAGTCAAAAAGTGTTTCAACCTTCTACAAAAATTACTGTTTTGCCACTTCTAAATATATAATCGAAACAAAGCTGACATGTTGCTTACTTGAATGGATATATCAAAATAGCGTCTTCCAAGACTACTAAAAGTCATGTCATTAGTGTAACTTATTTCAGCAAAGTGAAGCCTCACTTTATAACTCCCCTTCCGCAAACACAGTCCATAGTACCTGAGTGAAGTGGGAGAAAAACGAGCTGTGCTATATATATCACCACCTGTCACGTTTGACGAGCCGCGAACAAATGGAGCATCGTCATTGCCAACGAAAAAACCATTGGTGCTATAAGCCCATCTGTCAGTGGTGTAATAATAGTAAGATTGATGGTTTGTTGAATCTTCTTCGTATTCGTTTCCATCAAAGTCTGTTCTCGTTCCACCACAATTGATAAATAAAGAATGACCTGAAATGTATAGCATTTATGAAAATGTGAGTGATGGATACGGGATATAACAAAAACAGAGATGAAAACTGAGATAAATCTATTTTTATTATAGATATATCTGGAAATGGAACGGGTCAAAAGTCACCAAAAGTAAATTAATTCATACAACCTCCAAAAGTTCCTTATTATAAAAGTTTTAGATAATTACTGCAATATAGTATAGTATTTAACAAGTTAATTATTTACTAAAAAGAGGTTACTATGGAGATGCACGCCAACCCATCCCGACCTATTTTTGAGCAGCCCAGGAAGTATCCATTTTGCCACCTCCAACGAAAAAACATAAAGAAAATGTTTATATTGTCACTCTTACGGTTGGGGTTGCCGCTGCAAGTAAGTTGGTCATTCAAACACCAAGCCTTTCTGTAAGATAAAATGAAGTTAAGTCACATCAATATAGACAATACAAAAGTGTGTTTGTGTGTATATAAATGCATAGGTTGGTGATGGGACATACTCGTTGCTTGCGGTTGAAGGTGAAAGGGCTGCAACTAGATTCCTGTGGTGAAGGTACCAAGTGATAAGCGAAAATAGAATGTAATGTTCTACTATAGTAAATTTTAGGATTAAGACACTCACAAACTAGATGACTGACAATTCTGTTGGTCAGACTGTGTAAGATTATTGTAAGATAAGTCACTACAATTAAAAAAATGGAAGTGATAAAAGTCAGACGTCTCTACAACACGTTTACAAATACTGAAAACATATAAGATAGTTGTAAATTTATAATAATCAAGGGGAATCACTAACATCTTTTTTGTGCTTGCATACATCCAGTTGGGTATGTCTCCAGATAGGGAGTTGTTATTTAAAAACCTACATCCATAGATTCATAAGACAGCATTTATTCTCAAATTATGTTGAAAATTTTAAATAAACAGGAATTTAGGTGCAAAATATCTCTAAGTAGTTGCATACATGGCATCCAACGGTGGTGTCTGAGACAGAATTGAATCGGGTATTGGACCAGTCAAAGTGTTGAAGCTCAAGTCTCTGCAAAAAGAAATATTTTGGATGAACATTTCTATTTTAAATAATAAAAAGGTGATTAATATATAACTTACTAAAAATGGCGAGCGATGAATAGTACCGTCACCGTCACCGCACCACCACTTACCATGTGTACTTCCACTTCTTTCTTTTTTCTTTTTATTTTTTGTTGTTTATTATTATCCTACTCATTATTATTAATTATTTTTCTTTTTATTATTATTATTGTTTTGTTTTACAAGATTCGGACGATGAGCACATTAAAAAAAGTAAACGTCCATAATACCTCACGTATAAGTTTATCTATGCTTGGATATAAATTTTATTCAAAATCAAACCCGTAAAAATTTTGATTTTCTATAACTTTGGGTATTTTTAACGTTCTATAAAATTATAAATATATCGTTGCGACATTCCTATCTCTCTTATGTTTCAATTTGAATTTTATTCAAAATCAATCCACCACAATGCGCGGGCATAACCTGCTAGTTAAAAATAATTAACAAGTCCTTACTACCCTTTATTGTCCCAACAAATAAAAAGAAAGACTTACAAAAGCTTCAAGTTACTCATCTGTCCTACGTATATAGGTATCGAGCCAGTAAGTAAACAATTTCGTAGGGTCCTACAGTAGACAAAAACATGTTAGTTAACTCATCATTTCATTTTTTATGCAATCAATTTTCTTTTCTCTGAACAATAACAATTTTCTAGGATAAAATCATCACAACCTACACATTACTTTACCCACAACCTTTTGGTTGGGGGACACACCATTTATCCCCAAGATTTCCCCTTGGGAACATGCAATTATGTAATCAACTTAAAATCTAATCATAAAAGGGCTTCTAGCCCTATGGGATCCAGGTGTTTAGTAAGGTGTCTCTCCCGTAGAGGTCGAGGGTTCAAATTTCATAATAGATAAGTGGTGTAGAATTAGAAATAGAAGTTAAAGAGTGTATGAGTTTGCCATCCAAAAAAAAACTTACAATCTAGCCATTTGTGTCATAGCTTTCAGATCAGGAAATCTTGAACTTGATGTTCCAGCCAAATCAGTTATCCTCCTGACAATCGTAAATGGATATATGACAACTCAAATAAGAAAAATGAAAATAAAAAAACTAAAGAAACCGCAGGGGTCAATAGTCTGCTTACAACTCCACCATCTTTGTCAACAGAGATATTGTAGAAGGAAGCGGTCCCTCCATTGAAGTTCCTTGCATATCACTGCATAGTAATTATATATAGCGACTTAGCGAGCATTTTGGAAGTTGAACTATTTAACAAATGATAGCAAAATAATACTCACAGTCTCGTGATGTTTGTCCAGTTTCCGATAAAATCAGGTATTCTCCCTGATAAGGAACTCCCATCTATCCTACTGCAAGAAGAGTACAAAGTTTCAAAATCTTGAAAAAGTTTTTAATGAATCATAATTAACTTTTTGGTCAAAAGAAACAAAGATGACTTACAAGTCTCTTAATTCAGTCAGATTCCCATACGATTCCGGTATGGTTCCTGTAAAGTTATTTCCAGATCCAAGGCTGCAAGAAAATGATAAATAATTTATTATATTATAACAATGAACAAAAGATAAATAATATCTGAAATTGGAACAAGGTCAAGTAATCAATCATACAATCTCCTCAAGCGGGACAAACGGCCAAGATTTTGAGGAAGTGGTCCTTCAAGCAAATTGTCTTGTAAGATCCTGTTGTACAGGTCAAAGTTGTAAATAAGCAATGAAAGTTCAAAAATGTATATACAGATGTAATGCAAGGATCTTTCAAAATTGTAAATAAGCAAATGAAAGGTCAAAATTGTATATACAGATGTAATGTAAGGATCTATACTTACAGCTCCTCAAGTGTAGAAATATCACCTATTTCTTCAGGTATGAGCCCACTGATACGGTTCATTAAAAGACTCCTGTGGAATATGAAGTGTGAAAGAGAAAATTCACTGAGTTCTGGTGAAAGAAAGTAAAAACTCAAGCAAATAACAACTCTTACAAAATGGTAACGCGAAGCTCACTGAAACGCGGCGGAATAGTGCCACTTATATAGTTGCGAGATAGATCTCTGTGTAAGAAACAGTACAAAACTTATACTCATATAAGCTAAAATCAATAATATGATTTATGAAGTGAAGTGAGTATATTGTTTACTACTTTCATCATGAATGAAAGTTTAATGGTCCACTTACATTTCTGTCAGGTAAGGGAGATTTAGAAACTCTTCAGGTAGAACTCCTGTCAAATTGAGCCCTTTTAGTTGGCTGCAATTTAAGAACATGTATGGAAAGATATCCAAAACTTGAGAGATGTTCAAATGAGACGATAAATTAATTGACATGGATAATGTTTGCTGAAGAGATAAATTAGCAAAATGGCACAAATGAGAACCATTAAATAATTAAGAACCACTTTTTAGCCCCTCAATACCCCTGGATCATATTTCAATAAATGATTGAGATCTCTCTTTTATGTCTCTTTTACTCCATGAATCCGTTCCCTCCTTTTGTCCATTCCATGATCAATGGCTGGACAAAAAGCTAAAAATGGTTTATTTTGTTCCTAATTATTTGGTGATTCTCATTTGAACTCATCCCCCAAGTGCATTATATATGTAGACATTCAGGTTCATACATTCTTGATATATGGCAAATAGTGGTGGTACAGTTGCAAGTTACATTGCTGCCAAATACAATAGCCCCATTGTCATTACGGATAATTGTGTTATTAAGTCCAAAACCTCTGCTGCATGAATCATTAGCAACATTCCAATTGCTATATTGTAGTTTTGAGGCTATCAACTTCATAGCTTCAACTGTTACAAACAGAAAAGGAATCATATATGAATTGGCATAAAAATATATAATATATTTGGTCTTTCTTATATGGGAGGATACAGCTTTATAGGGGGAGGGGTAGATCTGACACAAACCAATTGTGAATAAATGGAATAATGAAGGTAGTTCCATAGTAACATTCGTGTGCCCCTGGATACATCCTTGTGCACAGGAACTGATGAAGATGAATTCAGAAAGAAAAGAAGCACTTTTTACTCATGCCCGTGCAAGTAGTGTGAAAAAATGGTCAAAATGGGTAACCAAATGTGCAAATTATGCCCTTAGTTTTAGTTAGAGTTGCTCTTCAAATATTTAAACCCTTTAGTTTAATTTAAACGCTTGAATCTTGATGATCGACTAAAGTAGTTGATAATTATATGTATTATGGCTAATGGGGTGAGATCCACTAAAATCAGTGTTTTGCCTCCTATTTTACTGAAAAAAAATTAATCGATTTAAATTTGTTTTGTACTGGATTCGTAGTGTTTTGTACTGTATTTTAAATCTAGTACAAAAAGATCATTAAAATAGGTTCCCTATGAATAATAACTTTTTTTAATGGCAAATATATACATAAATCTAGCAAGAAGCTAGAGCGAAAGTACACATGGAACAAGACGGAAAAAAACACATTCTATAGCCTTTCCATTTGGCGGGGGTTCAAAACCCATTGGTGACAAAAAAAAAAAAAAAAAATTAGCCGTTCAAAAAAAAGTGTGTTGAAAAACACTTTCCTGCTCTTCACCACTGAACCCAGATAATAGCAGCAGAATGAAGCTCAAACTTGAGAAGGCCCAAACACAAATAAACACCCCAAAGACCCAAGACAAACCTTTGCGAAGTGCAGCAAAATCAAAATAAAAAATAACCACCACAGTATCCACCTCAGTTTGACTTTGGAATATAGCATAAGGAGGACCCACACCAAAGATTGTTAACTAATCAGTAGACTAATTAATATAATTAGCTTTTGGTTAATTTAATCATTTCATGTTATTTTATTATCATTTGGTCTTTTTTCTCAACTCAATTAATAACCCGACCAAAATTCCTCCTATTTGACCCGACCCATATTTACCCACCAGAAAAAGTTTTTGGATTCACTATCACAGATAACACAACGTCCAAAAAAAGAAGAAACATTTAAACTCTGGTGCAACACAACGTCCGAGAAAAGAAGAAACATTTAATTTATGGTGCATTTAGAAGGCTAGGAAACAGTAGCAAAAATGCAATTAATTGATTGGAAGTCGGTATGCCTAAAAACAAATAGGTGTGATCTACTTGGCGTTGAAGACCTCCCATTTTTATTTTTATTTTTGGGGGGGGGGGGGGGGGGGGGACCTAAGTCAAGAGACTTGGAGTGCAAAACCAAGCAAATTAGATATTGTTTAATATTAAATTGTATTTGTTTATTGCCTTCCTAATCGTAGTCTAACGCCTAAGTTAGATTATAAATACCACGTTAGGGTCTTGGGTGTAATCAAGTTTATGAGAGAGTTTTCTTGGTTATCAATAATAGTTTTGGGTGTTAGGCTGTGTTTGGCGCGCCATAAGCTAGCTTTTTAAAAAAGCTCCGTTTGGTAATGTCAAAAAGCTAGCTGATAAGCTAGCTTTTAAAAAGCTAGTTGAAGTAGCTTTTCAACTAGCTTTTATAATAATTCCAGTTTTACCCTTTCCTAACTTATACACATATCCACTTTTAAATTTTAATTTATTTATATACATGTACTTTAATGACATTTTACATTTTTCAGCTAATTTATCAGCTAGATTTAACCAAACGCTACTAGCTTATAAGCTAGCTTATAGTTTATCAGCTAGCAGCTAGCTTTTCAGCTAGTGCGCCAAACACAGCCTTAGACTGTTAGCCAATTCTCGTGTTGCATACCAATTCACATCTTGATATTCTAGCATCTTGCTAGATCCATCTTAATATATTCATATCGTGATTGTTGTTCATAAAAAGAAAAAACTAAAAAAGATATGGTCTTCAAAGTTCAAGACTTCAAGAAGAAGTTAATGTTATTTCTTCAAACCTAACCCCATGTGACAAGGAGCATCCCAGGAACCAACAATACACATGAAGATCAGTAGTCAAAAAGGAAAACACTTAAAAAAATTTGATGGCTGACCAAAAGAACACCATATCCATTCAGCCTTAAATGCATCTAGATAGTCAACTTGCCACAATGAATGAAACATGTTCAAACTTCTGAAAAAAAACACGCACCACAATTCTAGACCACAAATAGCATGATTTAATTAAAATTTTTATGATGATTATCCAACCAAAAGATTCAAATCCTTTAAAATACACTTTGGTGGTGATTTTAATTAAAAGTCAAAATCAAGAAAAAGTGTAAAAAACTATAAATAAGGTACAAGGGGCCATGTGATGTGAGGAACCATTTCTCGTAGGGGGGTTTAAGCCGTTCAAAAAGAATAAGTTACAAGGGGCCCCACCAAGCTGACATGGCAGGAAAGAGTAAACACGTTATCTCAAACCAATAATTTTGGCAGTCACATCCAATAGGACAGGACGCAAGTTGTAATGAACACTAAGGGGGGACGGAGTGGGCGGCAAAAAAGCCGCGGCGCCGCAAACTTCCGCGGCAAACACCGCCGCAGGTCTAGCGGCTTCGGCGAAAGCGAGGCCGAGAATCTACTTCTCGCCGCTGGTTTTGTTTGTTGGTTTCAAGGTTTTTGACCGTTGAACGGTCTTAAACTTTAAAAAAAAAATTAATTTTTTTTTTTATATAATCAAACTCTTTCACTTTTCTCTTCTACACTCTCTTCTACACCATTTCTATTTTCTACCACTACCAAACTCGCCCAAAAACGAAAGATAGCGGAGAGATATGGGTGGGAGTGTGACTTTTAGTGTGTTTTTTTTTTTAAATAAAAGTAATGTAGTGTGTGTGTTTTTTTTTAAGTAATATAATTTTTTTTTTAAGTAATGTAATGTTTTTATATTAATGTAATGTTTTTTTTTTAAATCTACTAGTTTTTTTTTTAAATAAATATAGTGTTTTAAGATTAATTACAATATAAATATAACTCAAAAACATTAAAATATATTAACCTACAATTCTTCATAATCCTCACCACTCCCTCCCAAAATCCTTCAAAATTCTTCAAAATTCTTTCTTTTTCTCTTTCCTGCGTGGCACCCTCCTATTGGTTACAACCCATTCTTCAAAATCCTAAAAATTCTACCACTCCCCCCTCCCTAAAGCCCATGCATCAAGCGTTTATTATTTACACATATGAAATATCTAAGCTAGTAACATATATCGGCTAGGTCCATTTTAAACCCTAAAAAGTGTTAAAAGACCCTTTATTTCACACGTGAAATTACTATATTTTATATTTTTACATTTAAAATTTTCTAAAGAGAGAAAAAGAAAAAAGAAAAAAGAAAAAAAAGAAATAAATGAAATGATTCAATGATAAAAAATAAGATCTACGAGTATACACTTTTAAAAGCTCCGTAGTGAACCTCCACACATATATCATATATAAAGTGGAAGTAGTTATAAAAAATCACATATTCTAATTACTGTGAAGATAAGGGTATATTATTAGTCATTGTTAAATCTATAAGACAAAAACTTATTAATCATTGTTAAATTCATAAAAAAAACTTATCAGTCATTGCTAAATTCATAAAAGAACTTATTAATCATCATTTTATAAGGAATGATGGACTGAGTCATGCCGTCCGTTACTCCTGAAAATGGCCTGTCGAAGACGATGGAGGCGGTTATAACATATACCCTAACATCACTCAATAACCAATTTTCTCCAAAATCAAACAACAATCGAACTAGTTTCAACAATCAGAACGAAAACCTAACGAATAAAACGAAGATGAAAACATACACACAGAGAGAATGATTGAAATTTTGAAATCAAATTGAGGAGCAGCGATCGTACCTTCTTCAGCAGGCAAAGGTTGAGCGGCAGATCTAATATCACTCAGACTCGTCGATAAAAACAAAATTAGCACGAAGAACTTGAATTCCGTCATCGTCCACCGAGACGACTCCATGATGTGAATGTGACTTCCGTTTGTGAAATTAACGCTCCGATTACAGTTACTCGTCTGGCCTAGCGTCAGTCTGAGTGTTTTAGAGAGATGATTGGCCGGAAAAAGAACGCCGGGAAGACAACGGCGATTACAGTTGAGCTTCTTAGTTGCAGAGAGAGGGAAAGATAAGCTGCTGAAATAAAAACCAAAATTGTGAAAGCTGTTTGGTAACGTTAACGGGCGTTAAATATAAATATGGAGTCGGCAGGCAAAGAGACGATCTCCCGGGTAGATACTGTCGATTCTGAACGACGACTTTGTCAACGAAATTGAATAATTATTTAAAACACTTTGTTGTAGTAATATTTAAATATAAAAAATGAGTCACAAATCGGCCTTTTAATCCCCTTTTAGTTGTTTTTATCGAGTAAATTACACAAGACTAAGGGTGTCGTTTGGTTTATTAAATTCAATGAAATTAGAATTGATAATTTTTTTATTTAAAATTATTTTATTTTGAGTAAAAAAGAAATTTAAAATGCAATGAATTCAACAAAATTGAACAATTATTTAAAACATGGTTCATGTGATGTGAAACAAGTATAAAATATAAAGGATGTATGGTGTAATAATCTGAATTTTTTTATAAAACGTAAGTGAACTTTTGTATTTACTCTTTTTATTTTATATAATATATAATTTGTCGTTTCAAGAACTAGCCTCTATAAATATTATTGTATATTTTGGTATTATAGTATTATAATTATAATTTGATGTTCAAATCCAGGGGCGGACCCGTAATAGGCTCAGGGGTCCCCAGAGACCCCCTCAACTTTGTACATAAAGTGAAAATTATGTGAACGGTTTTTAAATTAATTTATTTTGTGATGAGGATTTATTAAATAGATAGTTTGATAAAATATAACAAATCCATTTACCAGCCTAGCTAGTGGTATATCTTCCCCTCAACATTGTACATAAAGTGAAAATTATGTGAACGGTTTTTAAATTAATTTATTTTGTCATGATTTTTGTGACAAAGGTGTATTACCTCTAAACTAGAGGTCTTGGGTTCAAGTCCCACTTGTAACAAATAATAAAAAAAATCGGGGGTTACAAGTTGGGCCAATGGGTTTTCTCACCAGATGTGAGTTTCCTCTTGATGGAGATTGAAGATGATCGGGTGGGTGGTGTAATGTCCTCGTCAGTGATCTAAATTTAACTTAAAAAAAAAAACCGAGGTTGATTCTTCCATTTTCACCACTTCTTTTTTAGCCAAACTTACTTGATTATTTTGCTTCTTTTATGAATCTAGAGATCCACTTTCCCCACCTCTTTTTTAGCCAAACTTACTTATTTCATTTAGCTTTTTTTTTATGAATATAGAGGATTAATAAGTTTGAATTTATATATTAGGCACACTTTTTTTTTATTAATTTTAGTGAAGAGAGTAAATGAGGGGTAATGCACAGTAGGTTTCGGATAAATTTGTAAATCTATTGATTATTCTTTCATTTTCATCTTTTAATTATTTTTATTATAGACTTCTTCTTTTCAAATACATTCATCCCTAAACCCTTTTATACTGAATTATTACAATATATAGAAATATAGATTTTTTTTTAATCGGCAAACATTTTGTCGTATTATTATTTTTTTCACACGTTACTTTTTCTTTTCTCTTCATTTTAGCCATATTATTTTCTTTTTTGCTATTATATCGTTGTCAATGTTATAGTATATAATTTTTTGTATCAAATCATATAGTTTTTTTAATTGTTTTTTGTGACATCCGTCTATTTTCCATATTTGTAACCCGACCAGTTTTCAGTTATCCATGTAAATTCAATCTTTATTCAAAGAAATCATGAAATTCTATTTTTTTTACTAAGGTCATACCCGAGTCAACTCACGAAACCAATGGTGATAATCATTTGACAACTCCAACATTATACATTAATGGTGGTAAAATACTAAAGATTATAAAAAAAATATAGTTTTTATAATTTTATTCATTGATTTTTTTATAAATAAAACATTTTAAATATTAAACCTATACCAAAGGATTACCAAGGATTACTAAGAACTACCAAGGATTACCAAGAACTACCAAAGGATTACCAAGAATTACCAAGGACTACCAAAGGATTACCAAGAACTACCAAAGGATTACCAAGGATTACCAAGGACTACCAAGGACTACCAAGGATTACCAAGGGCTAAAATTTTGTATATAAATACGACATGCTTGAACCAAAAATAAATACACTCTAATATTTGTAACGTTAATAAAGTACATTTTATAAACTAAGTTGGGACTTTGACTTATAAAAGCCAACTGTTTTTGTATATTTTGTATAAACTATATAAACAACTCAATTGGGAAATATCATTCATACAACTCACTCGAAATATAACTCGTAAATCTAGAGCACGTTTACTTGAATATTCAAATACACTTATATTTATTTTCGTAGAATAAATATACATACATCAAAAACAAATAATTATCACCAATGATTAAACGAGTTAACTTAAATAGACTCGACTAGTCTAAATGGTAGACTTACATATTTGACCCATATCACTAAACCTTAAGGTGTCGTTATATAATTTAGGACACGGATATGTCATCTTAATATCACTCATACTATTCTCATATTTCACTTATTGATCAAGTGAGTATTCATATCCCCTTTCGTTTTCAAGTTTTGGGATGTGACATGTATAGATATTCAAATATCAAATCTTTATTCATTTACAAACCATGCGATTTCATTTCATGTCTATGTGTGATTACATGTTATTGTTGGATTAGGTGTCTAAGCCTATAACTATAATTGATAGCAGCACAGTCCTTTTGGGTTGCCCTCAAGACTCGTCATATGGAGAATTAATAAAAAGGGGAAAAGAAATGGTTTATTAATTATTATGGTTTAATAATTAATTAGACAAAAACTATTTGGGACGTTAATTAACAGTTTGGTTAATTGAAAGGGATAATTTACAATTAATCAATAGTTGGTTAAATTAGGAATGTTGTTATCCCAAATGGAAGATTTCGAAATCCCTTAAGCAAAGGGAATTTTTCGAAAATTCCATGTATCCCACATTGGTGGGATTACAAAGTAAGGAGGTCGTCCAAGGCTATAAATAAAGGCCTTAGGGATTCATTCCAATTCGCTCATCAAGGCTTGAGTATTCGCCTCCTTCTTTCTCCCTCCTTGTGGAAGAACTCCTTATAGTTCATCCCACCCTTAATTTATATTATTCTTCGAGTCCTTGGGTGTGATCCCATTAGAGGCACGACGATTGTGGTGCTTGCTTCCTTGAAGTCAAGAAGGATTATTATAGTTGTTTACTATAACAACTAAGAGGTATGTAACCCTATCTGTCTTAGCAATTTATTTATTTATTTTGATTGTTTGCTAGGGTTTATTATATGTTCATAGTTATAGGTTTAATAGTGAAAACATAGATCATGTTTTAGATTGCATGCACCCTTAATTGTTTAAGTTTGCTTGTAGTGCCTGAAACCCATCAGTGGTATCAGAGCATAAGGTTTGTTTTCAATTGAATTAGCTATAATATTTGAACTGTTAGGAGGCTCACATTCGATTTTAGGTATTAGGATTTTTTGAAACCCTAATCTTGCCCCCTAAGTTTTGAATGCCTTTAAGATAAGGATTAATTTAATAGTTTAAATTTATTATCCTATTATTATTATTATTGATATATAATAATGGTATTTTTAAAAGTTTTAAAGATACACCTTATACTATATGTATGATTAAAAGCTTAATTATTATTATATGTATAAGAACAACAGTCAGTCAAATCAATAGTAGGCCTCATTCACGAAGCTAGTCTATAAGGGGGTATAAGGAAACTGCCTATAAAATGGTAGTTGAATGGGTGTCCATTCTCACCCACCGCTTCCTTGATTAGTGGAGGGTCGTTAGCCGAACGGGTTTGATAGGACTAAATTTGAATTCCCATTAAAAGTATAATGACATTAAAAGTAACTAAACCTTTATTATAAATTCCTAGTTACTTTAGGAAAAATGTGAATTTGTATGCTAACCCATGAAATTACACATTACACTTTATAAGTCATTAGTGGAGCGTGTGTGGTTAACCGGCACACTAATAGGGACTAATAAAGAGTTGTAATGGGTATCTCAAAAATTATTATTGTTGATGGAGCGTGAGTGGTTAACCAACACATCAATTGAGATGATAAATGACATTGAGGTTACCAAGCATATTCGCATGGTTATTCACATCTTGTTTGTGATCCTCGGTATCCCAGTCACAAATGGAAGAGCATAATCCGAGATTAAACATGCCATTGAATAGTTTAAATGAATCTCAAAAGGAAACCTACCATTATGAATTGGCTATTGACATAGTCCTGAACTCCTTACCAAGTTGTTATGATCAGTTCATCTTGACCTATCATTTGAACAACACTGAGACCACATTGGCTCAGTTGCACAACCTCCTGAGAACTGCTGAGACAGGAATGAAGGGAAAGAGTGTTGCCACTGCTCCTGCTAATACTCCCGTTCTAGCCATTGGTTAAGGAAAGGGGAAGAAGAGGAAAGGTCCTCCCAAACAAAACTGGAAGGGAAAGTCTCATGTAAAATCCAGTTCTGATGTTACCCCTGTCTCAGATCCTAAAGAGGCCACTTGCTTTTATTGCAACGAAAAAGGGCATTGGAAACGAAGCTACCCAAAGTATCTGCACAATCTTAAGGATGGCAAAGTGAAGCCATCTTCTGCAGGTACATACACTATTTCATCTAACAACTCATTATCTTCTAATTCTTGGGTCCTTGATACAGGATGTGGATTCCACATTTGCTCTGTTTTGCAAGGACTAAGAAAAAGTGAGGATGTGGAGCATGGTAGAATGAACTTGATCATGGGGAATAGGCGATCTTCACCCGTCACCAAGATTGGAGTTTATAGTCTAGTGCTTAGTAATGGTTTTAGTTTGGATTTATTGAATTGTTGCTACTCGTCAGAAATGACACGAAACATTATCTCTTTTCATGTATTGTTCAAACAAGGTTTCAGATATTCTTTCAATGATGAGAATGGTTCTATTTCTGCTTATAAAAATGGTGTTTTTTATTTTGAAGCTTTACGTTGTAATGGTGTGTATGAAACTGTGATGTGTGTAGACAATTTAGGCAATAGTGTATTTCAAATTGATTCGTCTAATGGTATAGACAAAGCATGTTTGTGGCATTGCCGTCTTGGACACATTAACAAGAAACGCATGGAACAACTCCAAAAGGATGGGGTGTTGGAATCATTTGACCTAAAGCCAGATGAGACATGCGAATCTTGTCTTTTGGGTAAGATGACAAAATCGCCTTTCACTGGATCTTGTGAAAGAGGTGAAGGTTTGTTGGATCTCATACACACAGACGTGTGTGGGCCCTTTGGATCATCCACAAGAGATGCTAATCGATTCTATGTAACTTTTACTGATGATTATAGCAGATATGGTTATATCTACTTAATCAAGCATAAGTCGGAAACCTTTGAAAAATTCAAAGAGTTTAAGCAAGAAGTCGAGAATCAATTAGGCAAGAAGATAAAGATGCTCCGTTCAGATAGAGGCGGAGAGTATCTTAGTATCGAATTCCACGACTATCTCAAGGAATGTGGAATAGTTTCACAACTGACACCTCCTAGGACATCACAACTTAATGGTGTGGCTGAGAGACGCAATCGAACCTTGTTGGATATGGTTCGTTCCATGATGAGTCGAGCTTCACTTCCAATCTCATTCTGGGGGTATGCCTTAGAGACTGCCGCCCACATTCTTAATCTTGTCCCAACAAAGAAGGTTGCCAAAACACCTCACGAAATGTGGACAGGAAGAGTTCCCTCGTTAGCACATATTAAAGTTTGGGGTTGTGAAGCTTTCGTTAGACGAGAAACTCACGATAAGCTTGAACCTCGTAGTGAGCGATGTAATTTCATCGGCTATCCACAGAAGTCCTTTGGATATTTGTTCTACAGACCTAGTGAAAACGTGGTCTTTGTAGCACGAAGAGGAGTCTTTCGAGAGAGAGAGCACATATGTAAAGAGGACAGTGGGAGCACCATTGACCTTGAAGAGATTCAAGAGTCAGGCGATGAAGGAACCTCTGAAACCACTAGGGTTCAACCAGAGGAAGAGATTCCAATTGAACCGGTTGACACTTCATTACCTCTTAGGCGTTCTGGTAGAGTTAGCATGCGACCTGAGTTCTATGGTTTCAATATAACTACAGACGAGGACACGTTTATCAGTGATAATACACTGATAAATTTGGATGAGCCAGCTAACTACAAGGAAGCCATGGCAGGCCCTGAGGCAGCAAAATGGAAAGAGGCAATGGACAACGAGATCAAGTCCATGTACGACAATCAAGTTTGGAATTTGATTGATCAACAACCTGGTCGGAAGACGGTTGGTTGTAAATGGATCTTCAAGAAGAAGACAGATATGCATGGTAATGTAAGCACATTCAAAGCCCGACTGGTGGCGAAGGGATTTACTCAAACCCCAGAGATTGACTATGATGAGACCTTCTCACCAGTGGCTAAGATAAAATCTATTAGGATAATGCTAGCCATAGCTGCGTTTCTGATGGGTTTCAGGCACTACAAGCAAACTTAAACAATTAAGGGTGCATGCAACCTAAAACATGATCTATGTTTTCACTATTGAACCTATAACTATGAACATATCATGAACCCTAGCAAACAATCAAAATAAATAAATAAGCTACTAAGACAGATAGGGTTACATACCTCTTAGTTGTTATAGTAAACAACTATAATAATCCTTCTTGATTTCAAGGAAGCAAGCACCACAAGCGTCGTGCCTCTATTGGGATCACACCCAAGGACTCGAAGAAGAATATAAACTAAGGGTGGGATGAACTATAAGGAGTTCTTCCACAAGGAGGGAGAAAGAAGGAGACGAATACTCAAGCCTTGATGAGCGAATTGGAATGAATTCCTAAGGCCTTTATTTATAGCCTTGAATAACCTCCTTACTTTGTAATCCCACCAATGTGGGATACATGCAAAATTTCGAAATTCCCTTATGCCTAAGGGATTTTCGAAATCATCCATGTGGGATAGATAATTTCCTAATTTAACCAACTATTGATTAATTATTATTATTCCCTTTCAATTAACAAACTATTAATTAACCTCCCAAATAGTTTTTGTCTAGTTAATTATTAGACCATAATAATTAACAAACTATTTATTTTCCCTTTTTATTAATTCTCCATATGTCGAGTCTCGAGGGCAACCCAAAAGGACTGTGCTGCTATCAATTATAGTTATAGGCTTAGACACCTAATCCAACAGTCTCCCACTTGAATAAGTCTAATAACTATTATTGCCATTGTAACTTCCTAATTGATCAGCAAATTGTAGCTTCCAACGAACGCTGTCGAACTCTGACCTAGTCAGTTATGTGTCCTAAGATAAGAGATCATATAATCCTTCGTTCTACAAGATATCATTTGAACATGAGACATGGAATATAATCAATCTCATTGTTCAGTACTTTGTTTCCCGATTTCCGATTTGTAATGACTTTAGAACTTCCAATCGAACACATCAATTCAGTTCTGACCGGGCCCGACACTATAAGTCAACATCAAATTACCCAGGGGCCCAAAGATATCGCTTTTCCCGTTAGGGCAAAAGGAACGAATAAACTTTGACTTATATGCTTGCACCATCTACTCATCAAATCATGCACAACAATACGTTTTATAACATCGAGTTACCAATGTGTTTACGCATCATCAATGCACAACTGACTTGTAAACCACAACTCATATATCTCCGTTTAAAGATTATAAGATATTATCGTCTCAGAATTACTCGTGATAAATTCCATGAAGTAATTCTCTGAGCGTGGGTTAATCCAATACTTTAATCTCTATTTCAAAGTACTCATGAATATTGCAGCAATGCCATTGCCATGTCTAACACTCCTTAGACAATCTACAATTCCATTCATGACAGTCTTAATTCACTACTTACTTCCAAAAGTATGATCGACTGTGGAGTTTTGAATAATCTAATCATTCGGGAAGTAAAACATGCAAAAATGAAACACAACAACAAACCTTTGACAAAAGGTAGTAAACAAACTTATAAATAATTCTCCATTATTTAGTCACCTGAAGTCAATCACATTTACTTTGTTATAAGTTTCAACCTAACTGTTTAACTACTAAAACTGACATCATCATTGCCTCCTTTGATGCTTCGCTTGCTGCTATATACTCTGATTCACAAATAGAATCAACCACTGTCTCTTGCTTGGAACTTTTCCAAATAACTGCTCCCCCATTTAAGGTAAAAATCCAGCCAGTTTGAGAACGGAAATTATCCCTATCTGTTTGAAAGCTGACGTCACTATACCCAGTCACTCTCAACGTATCACAGCCACCAAGTACTAGGACCCAGTCCTTAGTTCTTCGCAGATACTTGAGAATATTCTTAACCGCTACCCAATGAGCTTTACCTGGATTTCCCTGATAACGACTGACCATGCTCAAAGCAAAAGACACATCTGGACGAGTACATGTCATAGCATACATGATAGATCCAACGGCGGAAGCATATGGAACTCTACTCATTTCTGCTATCTCTTCATCTGTACTCGGGCTCTGACTTTTACCCAGTTTGGTATTACTCTGGATGGGCAAATCTCCTTTCTTGGAGTTCTCCATACAGAATCGTTTCATTACTTTGTCCAAGTACGTACTCTGATTCAGTCCAATTAGCCTTTTACTCCTATCCCTTAAAATCTTTATTCCCAGAATATATGCAGCCTCTCCTAGATCCTTCATAGCGAAACACTTTCCAAGCCAAGACTTGACATCTTGCAAGGTTGGAATGTCATTTCCTATAAGAAGTATGTCATCAACATATAATACCAGGAAGGTGACTACACTCCCACTAACTTTGACATATACACAAGACTCATCTTCACTTCTAGAGAAGCCACACTCTTTGATTTTCTCATCAAAGCAAAGATTCCAACTGCGAGACGCTTGTTTTAATCCATAAATGGATTTTTCAAGCTTGCACACTCTATTGGGGAACTTAGCATCTACAAAACCTTCTGGCTGACTCATGTAAACATCTTTAGCCAACTTCCCGTTTAGGAAAGCGGTTTTGACATCCATCTGCCAAATTTCATAGTCATGAAACGCAGCTATGGCTAGCATTATCCTAATAGATTTTATCTTAGCCACTGGTGAGAAGGTCTCATCATAGTCAATACCTGGGGTTTGAGTAAATCCCTTCGCCACCAGTCGGGCTTTGAATGTGCATACATTACCATGCATATCTGTATTCTTCTTGAAGATCCATTTACAACCAACCGTCTTCCGACCAGGTTGTTGATCAATCAAATTCCAAACTTGATTGTCGTACATGGACTTGATCTCGCTGTCCATTGCCTCTTTCCATTTTGCTGCCTCAGGGCCTACCATGGCTTCCTTGTAGTTAGCTGGCTCATCCAAATTTACCAGTGTATTATAACTGATAAACGTGTCCTCGTCTGTAGTTATATGGAAACCATAGAACTCAGGTCGCATGCTAACTCTACCAGAACGTCTAAGAGGTAATGGAGTGTCAATAGGTTCAACTGGAATCTCTTCCTCTGGTTGAACCCTAGTGGTTTCAAAGGTTCCTTCATCACCTGACTCTTGAATCTCTTCAAGGTCAGTGGTGCTCCCACTGTCCTCTTTGCATATGAGCTCTATCTCTTGAAAGACTCCTCTTCGTGCTACAAAGACCACGTTTTCACTAGGTCTGTAGAACAAATATCCGAAGGACTTCTATGGATAGCCGATGAAATTACATCGCTCACTACGAGGTTCAAGCTTATCATGAGTTTCTCGTCTAACGAAAGCTTCACAACCCCAAACCTTAATATGTGCTAACGAGGGAACTCTTCCTGTCCACATTTCGTGAGGTGTTTTGGTAACCTTCTTTGTTGGGACAAGATTAAGAATGTGGGCGGCAGTCTCTAAGGCATACCCCCAGAATGAGATTGGAAGTGAAGCTCGACTCATCATGGAACGAACCATGTCCAACAAGGTTCGATTGCGTCTCTCAGCCACACCATTAAGTTGTGGTGTCCTAGGAGGTGTCAATTGTGAAACTATTCCACATTCCTTGAGATAGTCGTGGAATTCGATACTAAGATACTCTCCGCCTCTATCTGAACGGAGCATCTTTATCTTCCTGCCTAATTGATTCTCGACTTCTTGCTTAAACTCTTTGAACTTTTCAAAGGTTTCCGACTTATGCTTGATTAAGTAGATATAACCATATCTGCTATAATAATCATCAGTAAAAGTTACATAGAATCGATTAGCATCCCTTGTGGATGATCTGAAGGGCCCACACACGTCTGTGTGTATGAGATCCAACAAACCTTCACCTCTTTCACAAGATCCAGTGAAAGGCGATTTTGTCATCTTACCCAAAAGACAAGATTCGCATGTATCATCTGGCCTTAGGTCAAATGATTCCAACACCCCATCATTTTGGAGTTGTTCCATGCGTTTCTTGTTAATGTGTCCAAGACGGCAATGCCACAAACATGCTTTGTCTATACCATTAGACGAATCAATTTGAAATACACTATTGCCTAAATTGTCTACACACATCACAGTTTCATACACACCATTACAAGTTAAAGCTTCAAAATAAAAAACACCATTTTTATAAGCAGAAATAGAACCATTCTCATCATTGAAAGAATATCTAAAACCTTGTTTGAACAATGCATGAAAAGAGATAATGTTTCGTGTCATTTCTGACGAGTAGCAACAATTTAATAAATCCAAACTAAAACCATTACTAAGCACTAGACTATAAACTCCAATCTTGGTGATAGGTGAAGATCGCCTATTCCCCATGATCAAGTTCATTCTACCATGCTCCACATCCTCACTTTTTCTTAGTCCCTGCAAAACAGAGCAAATGTGGAATCCACATCCTGTATCAAGGACCCAAGAATTAGAAGATAATGAGTTGTTAGATGAAATAGTGTATGTACCTGCAGAAGATGGCTTCACTTTGCCATCCTTAAGATCTTGCAGATACTTTGGGCAGCTTCGTTTCCAATGCCCTTTTTCGTTGCAATAAAAGCAAGTGGCCTCTTTAGGATCAGAGACAGGGGTAACATCAGAACTGGATTTTACATGAGGCTTTCCCTTCCAGTTTTGTTTGGGAGGACCTTTCCTCTTCTTCCCCTTTCCTTGACCAATGGCTAGAACGGGAGTATTAGCAGGAGCAGTGGCAACACTTTTTCCCTTCATTCCTGTTTCAGCTGTTCTCAGGAGGTTGTGCAACTGAGCCAATGTGGTCTCAGTGTTGTTCAAATGATAGGTCAAGATGAACTGATCATAACAACTTGGTAAGGAGTTCAGGACTATATCAATAGCTAATTCCTCATCAAAGTGCACACCCAACCTCAGAAGTCGATCCACGTAGCGTTGCATTCTTTGCACGTGGGCGCTAACAGATTCCCCGTCCTTCATCTTGCTTGATATGAGGGACTTTACTATGTCGTACTTTTCTTGACGAGCTCGCTTATGGTACTTTTCCATAAGGTCCTTGTTCATCTCGTACGGCCAGTAATCCTCATAGAATCTTTGCAACTTAGGGGTCATAGTGGCAACCATGATGCAAGCAACTTTTGTTGCATCCTTTTCATGTTGCCTATAGGCGACTAATTCATCAGCAGTGGCTTTCTCTTGGTCAATTTCAACTAGCTCCTTTTCAAGGACATACTCCTTGTCTTCATAACGAAGGGCCATTTTGATGTTACGCATCCATTCGTTGTAGTTGGAGCCGTCCAATATCACCTTTGAGCAGATGCCCAACAGGGAGAAGGTGTTGTGGGTAGAGGAGGAGGAACCAGAAGCATCGGTAGGAGCAGACATTTTCTCTCTAGGAAGAAATAGTTAAAGTTAGATAAGAAAAACGAGTTTGAACCAACTATAAAATTTACAACTTAGAAGAGGGATGCCGTAATCTGATTGCAAATTTCATAAAGGTAGGTTTCCTTTTGAGATTCATTGAAACTATTCAATGGCATGTTTAATCTCGGATTATGCTCTTCAATTTGTGACTGGGATACCGAGGATCACAAACAAGATGTGAATAACCATGCAAATGTGCTTGGTAACCTCAATGTCATTTATCATCTCAATTGATGTGCTGGTTAACCACACACGCTCCATCAACAAGAATAATTTTTGAGATACCCATTACAACTCTTTATTAGTCCCTATTAGTGTGCCGGTTAACTACACACGCTCCACTAATGACTTATAAAGTGTAATGTGCAATTTCATGGGTTAGCATACAAATTCACATTTTTCCTAAAGTAACTAGGAATTTATAATAAAAGGTGTAGTTACTTTTAATGTCATTATACTTTTAATGGGAATTAAATTTAGTCCTATCAAACCCGTTCGGCTAACGACCCTCCACTAATCAAGGAAGCGGTGGGTGAGAATGGACACCCATTCAACTACCATTTTATAGGCAGTTTCCTTATACCCCCCCCCCCCCTTATAGACTAGCTTCGTGAATGAGGCCTACTATTGATTTGACTGACTGTTGTTCTTATACATATAATAACAATTAAGCTTTTAATCATACATATAGTATAAGGTGTATTTTTAAAACTTTAAAAATACCATTATTATATATCAATAATAATAATAGGATAATAAATTTAAACTATTAAATTAATCCTTATCCTAAAGGCATTCGAAACTTAGGGGGCAAGATTAGGGTTTCAAAAATCCTAATACCTAAAATCGAATGTGAGCCTCCTAACAGTTCAACAATTATAGCTAATTCAATTGAAAACAAGCCTTATGCTCTGATACCACTGATGGGTTTCAGGCACTACAAGCAAACTTAAACAATTAAGGGTGCATGCAACCTAAAACATGATCTATGTTTTCACTATTGAACCTATAACTATGAACATATCATGAACCCTAGCAAACAATCAAAATAAATAAATAAGCTACTAAGACAGATAGGGTTACATACCTCTTAGTTGTTATAGTAAACAACTATAATAATCCTTCTTGATTTCAAGGAAGCAAGCACCACAAACGTCGTGCCTCTAATGGGATCACACCCAAGGACTCGAAGAAGAATATAAACTAAGGGTGGGATGAACTATAAGGAGTTCTTCCACAAGGAGGGAGAAAGAAGGAGGCGAATACTCAAGCCTTGATGAGCGAATTGGAATGAATTCCTAAGGCCTTTATTTATAGCCTTGAATAACCTCCTTACTTTGTAATCCCACCAATGTGGGATACATGCAAAATTTTGAAATTCCCTTATGCCTAAGGGATTTTCGAAATCTTCCATGTGGGATAGATAATTTCCTAATTTAACCAACTATTGATTAATTATTATTTATCCCTTTCAATTAACAAACTATTAATTAACCTCCCAAATAGTTTTTGTCTAGTTAATTATTAGACCATAATAATTAACAAACTATTTCTTTTCCCTTTTTATTAATTCTCCATATGTCGAGTCTTGAGGGCAACCCAAAAGGACTGTGCTGCTATCAATTATAGTTATAGGCTTAGACACCTAATCCAACAGTTTCATGACTATGAAATTTGGCAGATGGATGTCAAAACCGTTTTCCTAAACGGGAAGTTGGCTGAAGATGTTTACATGAGTCAGCCAGAAGGTTTTGTAGATGCTAAGTTCCCAAATAGAGAGTGTAACAGCCCAGACCCGTCGCACCAAGATATTGTCCGCTTTGGCAGCCGACATGCCCTCAAGCATCCGCCCCTCACGGATTTAAAACGCGTCTTGATAGGGCAGGTATCAACACCCTTATAAAGCGGTGCTTAGTTCTCCTCCCCACCAATGTGGGATGTTACAATCCTCACCCCTTAGGGGACCAGCGTCCTCGCTGGCACACTGGCCGACGACCGGCTCTGATACCATCTGTAACAGTCCAGACCCGTCGCACCAAGATATTGTCCGCTTTGGCAGCCGACATGCCCTCAAGCATCCGCCCCTCACGGATTTAAAACGCGTCTTGATAGGGCAGGTATCAACACCCTTATAAAGCGGTGCTTAGTTCTCCTCCCCACCAATGTGGGATGTTACAGAGAGTGCAAGCTTGAAAAATCCATTTATGGATTAAAACAAGCGTCTCGCAGTTGGAATCTTTGCTTTGATGAGAAGATCAAAGAGTGTGGCTTCTCTAGAAGTGAAGATGAGTCCTGTGTATATGTCAAAGCTAGTGGGAGTGTAGTCACCTTCCTGGTATTATATGTTGATGACATACTTCTTATAGGAAATGACATTCCAACCTTGCAAGATGTTAAGTCTTGGCTTGGAAAGTGTTTCGCTATGAAGGATCTAGGAGAGGCGGCATATATTCTGGGAATAAAGATTTCAAGGGATAGGAGTAAAAGGCTAATTGGATTGAATCAGAGTACGTACTTGGATAAAGTAATGAAACAATTCTGTATGGAGAACTCCAAGAAAGGAGATTTGCCCATCCAGAGTAATACCAAACTGAGTAAAAGTCAGAGCCCGAGTACAGATGAAGAGATAGTAGAAATGAGTAGAGTTCTATATGCTTCCGCCGTTGGATCTATCATGTATGCTATGACATGTACTCGTCCAGATGTGTCTTTTGCTTTGAGCATGGTCAGTCGTTATCAGGGAAATCCAGGTAAAGCCCATTGGGTAGCGGTTAAGAATATTCTCAAGTATCTGCGAAGAACTAAGGACTGGGTCCTAGTATTTGGTGGCTGTGATACATTGAGAGTGACTGGGTATAGTGACGGCAGCTTTCAAACAGATAGGGATAATTTCCGTTCTTAAACTGGCTGGATCTTTACCTTAAATGGAGGATCAGTTACTTGGAAAAGTTCCAAGCAAGAGACAGTGGCTGATTCTACTTGTGAATCAGAGTACATAGCGGCAAGTGAAGCATCAAAGGAGGCAATTTGGCTGAAGAATTTCATCGGAGATCTTGGAGTCGTGCCAGGCATCAAGGAGCCAGTGGAACTTTTCTGTGATAATGAAGGAGCGGTTGCCTTAACAAAGGATGTAAGGGACAATCGCCATTCAAGACATATCGACAGAAAGTACCATTTCATCAGACATAAGGTAGAAGAAGGGTACCTCGTTGTGAAGAGGATATCATCTGAAGAGAATCATGCAGATCCATTCATAAAGGGTCTGAGTAGGATCCGACACCATCAGCATGCTAGGGGCATTGGTCTGAAGGATGATGTTATTTTTAGTAGTTAGGTTGAAACTTATGACAAAGTAAATGTAATTGACTTTTGGTGATTAAATAATGGAGAATTATTTATAAGTTTGTTTACTACCTTTTGTCAAATGTTGTTGTTGTGTTTCATTTTTGCATGTTTTACTTCCCGAATGATTAGATTATTCAAAACTCCATAGTCAATCATACTTTTGGAAGTAAGTAGTGAATTAAGACTGTCATGAATGGATTGTAGATTGTCTAAGGAGTGTTAGACATGGCAATGGCATTGCTGCAATATTCATGAGTACTTTGAAATAAAAATTAAAGTATTGGATTAACCCACGCTCAGAGAATTACTTCATGGAATTCATCACGGGTAATTCTGAGACGATAATATCTTATAATCTTTAAACGGAGATATATGAGTTGTGGTTTACAAGTCAGTTGTGCATTGATGACACGTAAACGCATTGGTAACTCGATGTTATAAAACGTGTTGTTGTGCATGATTTGATGAGTAGATGGTGCAAGCATATAAGTCAAAGTTTATTCGTTCCTTTTGCCCTAACGGGAAAAGCGGTATCTTTGGGCCCCTCGGTGATTTGATGTTGACTTATAGTGCTGGGCCCGGTCAGAACTGAATTGATGTGTTCAATTGGAAGTTCTAAGTCATTACAAATTGGAAATCGCGAAACAAAGTACCGAACAATGAGATTGATTATATCCCATGTCTCATGTTCGAATGATATATTGTAGAACGGATGATTATATGATCTCTTATCATAGGACACATAATTGACTAGATCAGAGTTCGGCAGCGTTCATTGGAAGCTACAATTTGTTGATTAATTAGGAAGTTACAATGGCAATAATAGTTATTAGACTTATCCTAGTGGGAGACTGTTGGATTAGGTGTCTAAGCCTATAACTATAATTGATAGCAACACAGTCCTTTTGGGTTGCCCTCAAGACTCGTCATATGGAGAATTAATAAAAAGAGGAAAAAGAAATGGTTTATTAATTATTATGGTTTAATAATTAATTAGACAAAAACTATTTGGGAGGTTAATTAACAGTTTGCTTAATTGAAAGGGATAATTTACAATTAATCAATAGTTTGTTAAATTAGGAATGTTGTTATCCCACATGGAAGATTTCGAAATCCCTTAAGCAAAGGGAATTTTTCGAAAATTCCATGTATCCCACATTGGTGGGATTACAAAGTAAGGAGGTTATTCAAGGCTATAAATAAAGGCCTTAGGGATTCATTCCAATTCGCTCATCAAGGCTTGAGTATTCGCCTCCTTCTTTCTCCCTCCTTGTGGAAGAACTCCTTATAGTTCATCCCACCCTTAGTTTATATTCTTCTTCGAGTCCTTGGGTGTGATCCCATTAGAGGCACGACGATTGTGGTGCTTGCTTCCTTAAAGTCAAGAAGGATTATTATAGTTGTTTACTATAACAACTAAGAGGTATGTAACCCTATCTGTCTTAGCAATTTATTTATTTATTTTGATTGTTTGCTAGGGTTTATTATATGTTCATAGTTATAGGTTCAATAGTGAAAACATAGATCATGTTTTAGGTTGCATGCACCCTTAATTGTTTGAGTTTGCTTGTAGTGCCTGAAACCCATCAGCTATGTGTCAGAATATGGTGTTTTTATACAAAATTCAACTTTCTAGTGTAATCAACTAATCATTAACATACAATCCTACGATAACAATGATAGATCTATTGGCTGACAACCCACCTAAATATGACTGTATAGACGACATTTGGGTGATTGAAACCTATCACAATTAGCTATGACTTGAATTTGACTGCATAGACGGCCTTCGGGTTATGGTACAAGTCATCAAGGTTTGATTATGCAAATTCAATATTGGTTTATTCATACATGCTTGAGTCTACATCATACATTTGAATCGCTTACAAACTACTATATGTATCCTAACTCTATGTTTACTCACCAACTATTTTTAGTTGACTTTCTCTATTTTTATACATGTTATAGGAAATGTGGTTTGAACCATACTTGATTTATGCAAACATCTAGGATGCTTTGGACCTAGATTAATTAAATCAAACTTTATCCTTATGTTATGTTATGTGTATTGGATCTTTCTGTAAGATTTGGAATTTGGTAATGAATAATTATTGAGATTTTAATTAGTGTCATGAGCATTTGGACAATCATCATGCCCCGACGTAAATTCCGTTTTCGGTTGGGGTGTGACATTGTTTTTCTTTACCCGCAGTGTCGTGTCGCAAATTTCTTTTGTTTTTGTGTCGTATTTATCTTATGTGACCAATCCGATCTGTAAAAAAATTATAGACCCCCTCAAAAACTTTTATAGTTCCGCCCCTCTTTAAATCTCCAGCTAGGTGGGATGGACCCATCAAACAAATTGGAATAGGCTAACATTTTATAGCAATTTCTTCATCCACCTACTCAAACATACAAAATAACGGAAAAAATAGTTTATCGAGATAAGTAGTTTGGTTCTTATGGATGGACGTGGGAGAAACATGGGGTTTAACAACTTCGAAGCACATTAACAAATTGGGAGTTTATTCTTAAAATAGTGTAGATCAAAAAATTATTTTATAAAATAGTGCTGTTGAAAAAGTATTTACCAAATTAGTGTTATTTAGCCAATGTGGGACTAGCCTACTTGGTAGAGGCTTAGTTAAAGGTTTTGGGTTCAAACCTAGACAATGGTGTATTTGATATTGATTTGTAAATAAATATTAGCCGTTCAAAATAAAAATTAGTGTTATTTAAAAAATTGTGTGTTCTCTCTCCTAATCTAATTGGATTAACAGAAAGATTGTCAATTTAATATTCTTAATACCAAAATTAATTTGAAACATATTTAATTATAAAAAAATAATTAGATATATACGTCAGATATAACCCATATAAATATCTAAATGCATTTTATAAACTTAAAAGATTTTAAGAATACAATGAATCAATATTCATACGCTTCTTTTTGAACTTGATTACAAGTTTTTAATTTATTTTTTATTTAGTATTTATTATTTCTAAAAAGAATGTTTTAAAAATTCTTAACATACCGTTTGGACGTGCTTATTTTATATACGTTTAAGCATCATTTTTTTTCTAATCTAAGTCATTTCGACGTAAATTTTTATTAAAGTCAAGCTGTGTTAAATATGATATGCTTCTCTTTACATGTTTAATCACCGTTAATGTTACCACACCAACGCATGCCTGTGATCACCTACACAGATATATAAGTGTTACATAATTTTTTGAGTCTATCTCTTAGCGAACAAATATTCATCCGCTACATAAATAATTGTTTGAACCAAAATAGGAACATCTGAATCGAAACCGGTTAAACACCAGCTCCATAGTCGGATCGAATCAGTAGGTTTTTAATAAAATAAAATTTCAATTATATCTTATTTTAAATATAATTTTATAAATTTTAAAATCATTATTATTTGTTATTTATAAGTTTAAGATCATGTATTATTATTAATCTTAGTTTATGATAATACATTATTATTATTATGTATCATTATTATGCCTTAGCTTATCATTATGCATTATTAATTGTGCCTTAGTTTTAAGTACCCCATAGAATCACTCTTAGATCTTCTTTTCAATTTAACCTTTTTTTTTTGAACGGCCAACGAATACCCTGGAAAACCCGGGGACTGTTTACACCAGTTGAGCTCATTCCAGGGAAAATCCACCTCCGCGAGCGGCCGGGTGGTAAAACCTGGGAGCTCAGGGATCGAACTTGTGACCTTTCAGCCCCAAGTCTCCCCTCATCGCCAATGCCCCTTCCAAAGTGTTGCCCGTAAGAATCGAACATGTGTCTCAAGTAGAGAACACAGGCTTCCTACCACTACACCACAATGGAAGTTGCTTTCAATTTAACCTTTAATCTCCATAACTAATCCACTCTAAATTTATAATCACTAAATGTTTCCATAAATGTTTTCCTCTCATCATAATGATTTTGATTATCTCTTAAGACAAAAGACTCTTAATTACTCTATCAAATAAAAGGTTTTACAACCAGAACATTAAAAGCGAGTAAAGTTGAAAGTGTGTGAGCGTATGGATCTTCTACTTAGTCGATCTGAAATCAATGTAAACAAGTAAAACGCAAAGAGTAAATACAAAAAACTTGTATTAACCACTGAGAGAACCACAGAGTACACAGAGAATATATGACACGAAAGCTCTCACTGTTCTATACAAGATGAACTTATTTATACAAGCTGAAATACGACTGGCCGAACCTCAGGTTCGACCACAAGTTCGGACCTGTCCGAACTCCAGGTTTGCTGGGAGTTCGGACCTCAGCTATCTTGTGTGATCCATCTTGTATTCGATACTTCACATGACGATCAGGACTATGTATCAACAAACTCCCCCTCGGCATGTGCAGTGTCATCTTTTCTAACAAATTTGTATCTTGTATCTTCAACCAAACTCTTCCTCGATCTTGACGATGAGTTTAATCTTGAATACTCGATATTACATCGTGTGCAAACTCTTTATCAACAAACTTCAGAAGACTTGAAGTTGTGATGTTCTCTTCCCACTTAGAAACCTGTCAACATAAATAATCCTGGTGCAAAATGTCTCTTCGAGACTCCAAGATATTTTGATTTTGAAAATGATTTCGTATTTCGTGTTGATCAATCGAAAACAAATCAGAAACAAAATCTTTTTGACTTTTAGAAACTTTATATCAAAACACACCTAAAATCTTTTTGGTATTTCTGATAAGAAAAATAAAACAGTACTGAATTTGACACTAATTTTGACTTTTGTGAGAAAGATCACAACTTGGAATCATATTGGTCATAACATGCTGAACTACACTTCAATTTCAATTAATGAAGCACATAAACCATGCCGATTGCAGATATAATTTGTCCAACTTTAAACTTTGGCACAATCATACTCATAGCATTTGGATATGTTAAGGTATTTATTAGATTTGCATTGACCAGTGTACCCCACACTATCAGACATACTCAGATATGCTTTGTTTATCACATTTTGTGATTTCACTTGTGATATTAATCACATAATGATTGTATTCATGATATAGTCAACTGTGTTCCATGCAAAAAGAAATAAGAACGTTAAATCGTCTACCTTAAGGTCGATCTTTCGATACGCAGATAAGGTCTCGGATTTAACAAAATAAGAAAATATAACAAGTTGAAATTGTATAACTCAACAACAATCAGGTCGGTACTTCCGTACACGCAGAAAAAGTCCGATGAGTTATACTAAACACCAAAGAAAATAAAGCAGAACGTCAAACGAACAACAATCAGGTCGGTCTTTCGACACGCAGAGAAAGTCCGATCGTTTGACAAAATAAAGAAAATCAAACAAGTTTAAATCTTTGCAAAATGAACACATGTATACACAGTGACTTCTCATTTTATTTTTCACATATCCTTTTCTTGATATATCATGAGATATGCATCAAGATGTTGTCCACTAGATCAAGCATCAGATTAAGTATGTATCACATTTGTATACTTTCTGATTTGCTGAGCCTATCTTGCACATCAATCAAATGGTTTAATGGCTTTTTCATTTATTTTATCCATGAGTCAGACAATGTCAGCCAATGTACCAATATTTCCCAATCATGTCGGATACAATTTCTCATATTTCAATATTTTTGGATTTTTGCATTTTTCATTGTTTTTGTCTTTTCCAAATTTCTCCCCCTAAAAATGACAACTCTATTTATAGATTTTCATTTTTACGATTTGAAAAACAACACACTATTTTTGTATTTTTGCAAAAACAAACTCCCCCTCAGAATAAGACGGAGTAAGACAAGAAAAATTGACCAACGAACACGAACACTAGCAGTGTAGCCTTGTGAAAACAAAAAAGATTTTGAAATTCAATATAATTAGAACAGATAGTTCACAATCAGCAATTTTTCAATCACCGAAGGTCTTCCTGAAACACCTGCTTGACACCAAATAAAACATTAGTTGTGCTGGGAACGACCCGATTCAACAGCGTCGGGTCGCCCGGTGTTTTCCACAAAGTCCTTGTTGGCCTTGGAAACAACTTTTGGTTTCCAAATTTGTAAAAGTTTTAAGTTGTGATCAGAACCAGAATCAGATTCAACCGACGTACTTGATTTAGACCAAGACGATTTACGAGTTGGTTTACACTTTGGAGACCATGGTTCATCAAAAATTTGACCTTTGTTATCCACATATTTGGCAGTTTTGTGGATATATGCAGTCGTCGGACACTCAGCAGCGAGATGTCCCGGTTGACGACATACATAACAAAGTCTTTCTCTAAACACATTTGAAAATTGTTTTGATTTTGAAAAACCAGATGAACGCTCAGAATCAAAATTATCAAAGAAATCATCAGAGGAATCATACCTAGGAGATGGACTCCTTGAAGATGACGATCTACCAGAATAGTAAATGAATTCCTTCTGAGATGATGATTTCTTTGGAATCTTTGCTTTAGGAACCTTGACAACTTTCACCGGTTTCTTTACTTGAACTGGATCTTCTTTCACTTCATAACCCAAACCTTTGTGTTTGGAACCTGAAACCTTTGAAGAATTTGAAGAACCTGAAGCTTCTCTTGCTTTAGCCTCACTAGTGAATTTTGCTTTGATATCCTTCAGCTTGTTCTTTTCAATCAACCCTCTTTCTTCTTCAGTTACGGAGGAAGAACTTGAAGCAACCTTATCAAAAACTTTTTCATTCTCCAACAAAACAGACTTAGTAACAAATTTAGGAGCATCACCCAAAGGCTTCTCCTTCTTCTTAGACTTGGACTTGTTCTTCTTGGATGGAGTAGCAAACTTGGAATAATCATGCAATTCATCTTTTGGATCAATCGGAGCAGAAGTAACTTCAACCAAATCCACTGGTTGAGGAACCAAATGAACATCATCCTTCTTAGAACTTTCTGAACGCTGATCCTGCTTATATAAGAAGTTAAGTAATGTCGGTGACAAATTGCAATTTTTCACTTGCCTTTTCAACTCCAAAATCTCCAATTTCAAGTCATTTATCTTCTGTTGACCTTCAAACACCTCTTATTGTGACTTGATGAACTTTGCATTGAGATCATCATATTCATAAGTCTGTAACTTTCTGATCTCACACTCTGCAAATAATTCTTGAAGAACACTTTCTCTTTTTTGTTTGTAGATCTCAACATCTTTTGTTAACACTTCATTCTTGTCTCTGTATAGAACATTATCATCTTCAAGCATAGAAATCTTGTTTTGAAGCTTCTCAACGGTAACAGCAGTTGTTGCTATAAGAGCAGTAGCTTCTTCATATTTTTGCTGAACCGGATAACTCTTTTCAAATAAGTTCTCAAAATCTTGCGCTGCATCTAACGCTTCAGCTTTTGCCTTCTCACACTCTTCAGCCAACTTTGTTTTCTCTTTCAAAACATCTTCATGAACATGAACCAACTCATAATACTTCTTTTGAAAATCCTCTAACTCTTTCTTTAACACCACAATCTCTTCAGTTGAAATTTGGCAACGTTGTTCGAAACTTGCAATCTCCTGGAGCAATTTTTTACAGTTGAAACATTCAAACTCTTCAACCTTTGAACTTGTAGAAACTTTAGGTAATTCTTCTTGTACCAAAGATATACTAGAAGAAGTATCAGACTCTATTAAAAAACTTTCATCATCAGCATGTTGAACAGTTAAAGCAATTGAGATTGGAGTATGATTTTTTTTAACTTCTGAATCGGCATTCCAGGCAAACCCATCTGGATGCATAAATGTATTAGTCCAATCATAAGCAAGAGTAGCAGATTTCTGATCAACCTTTTCAGCTTTATCGGATGGATGAAAAACTAAATGTGCATCCTGACCAGTTTTCAATTTACTTTCTGTAGAACTTGGACATTCTCGAGCAAAGTGACCATAAACTGAACACTTATAACATTTCACCTTAGATTTGTCCAATCCAATCTTACCCTCCTGATTCAATCTCTTCTTTCCAGTTCTGTTGAAAAATTTCTTCGTTCGTCGAACCAACATTGCATACTGCCAATTTAGATCCATTTCTTCCAAATGATCATAATCAATCTGATCGTAATCTTCATTTGCTAACTCAGCATTACTCACAGAACCCGTGATAACACCAAAATATGAAGATACTAATGCAGACATCAACGCATTATAATCATCGACAGTTTGAACAGACAATGCACTTTGAGCCGAAGAACTTGGAAATGACACAGTACAACCAGCAGAAGAATAACTTGGAATTTCAGATTTACCTGCAAGAAATGCTGTAGGAGGAGCAGAACTAAGACTAGTAGACTTCCCAGCATTCATTGTAGAGTCATTTTCACCATGATACACTGCAGGATTCTGAATTTGTGTAGGAAGTGATTTATTCACCATTAATTCCATATCCCGAGCCTGAAGTCTTTGAACCAAATCATTGAAAGACAATCCTGGAAAATCCTTATCATGAGTAATCATCATTACATAATTCTCCCATTTTTCAGGCAATGCTTCCAAAATCTTTTCTTTCATATCAGCCTCTTCTTTAGTAAGATTCACCAAACGCATTTCACTCATTAGATGAGCAAATCTTGCAATTAGACTGGGAATCGTTTCATTCTGATAATGCTTAAAACTATCAAACTCTTTCTTCAAAACCTTTTGGTGACTTTTCTTGTACTGATCATTGCCTTCACATCGTTTTTCCAATGCATCCCAGAGACTTTTGGATGTGTAGTTACCAGCAAATTGATGAAGTAACTCTTTAGGCAATGTCATCGTTAACGTACCATACGCCTTTTTCTCAGCTTGATAAGCTTTCTTTTGTTCAGACGACATTTTTCTTTGAAGAATAGGTTCACCAGTTTCATCTTTAGGGTAAATATATTGCTCAGTGAATGCTAACCACATATCAATGTCATTTGTATCGACATATGCTTCAAACCGTTTAACCCAACTATGATAATCTTCCAATTTTAGCAATTTGGGAACTTTCTGACTTGTTCCGATTTTATTATCATAGTTCATCATCGTTTGCATCGTAGCTTGAACCGAATTTTGAATAGCTGCAAACGCTTGAAAATTGGACATTTTTGAAAAACTGAACACTGTTCACTCCGAACTTAGTCCGAACCTCCACCGAATTATCTCCGAACTTCGTCCGAACCTAAGTTTCGCCGAACTCTCGCCGAACCTGACCTTCGGACAGAACAAATAGATTCAACACCGAACTATCACCGAGCACTAACCGAACTTTGTCTGAACGTGGACCGATCTCTCACCGATCTCAAAGAAACACCGAAGGCTCACCGAACTCTCTCCGAACCTTGAGTTCGGAGCGGTTAGACCGAACGAGTCCGAACCTCAAACGAGACAGATTTCACTCGACACCATTTTCTCGATTTTCAGTGTTTTTCGATGGAATTTTCGACAGGAATTCAAGTAAACTCGATAGAAATGAATTAGGAATGAATTTTTGATGAGAAGTACACTCGAGATGATCAAACGAACTCAAAAACCATACTCATTTTCTTCAAAAACATGAATTTGAACTCAAAACTCCGAAAAACAATGATTTCCGACTAGTAGAGCAAACCAAATGCTCTGATACCACTTGAAAGTGTGTGAGCGTATGGATCTTCTACTTAGTCGATATGAAATCAATGTAAACAAGTAAAACGCAGAGAGTAAATACAAAAAACTTGTATTAACCACTGAGAGAACCACAGAGTACACAGAGAATATATGACACGGAAGCTCTCACTGTTCTATACAAGATGAACTTATTTATACAAGCTGAAATACGACTGGCCGAACCTCAGGTTCGGCCACAAGTTCGGACCTGTCCGAACTCCAGGTTTGCTGGGAGTTCGGACCTCAGCTATCTTGTGTGATCCATCTTGTATTCGATACTTCACATGACGATCAGGACTATGTATCAACAAAAGTCTACTCAAATTGTCTATCATGATAATCAAAATCCCTTTAAACAATGCTATAAGGGGAGATGTCTTAGATTTCCTAGTCTAAACATCGTGTGAAGTAATAAATTTTAAATGAACTTCTTAAATGTGTGCAAACACTTAACATGGTATAAATTAGGTTAATGATTTAGTGAACACATCATAAAACATAACCCTTAAAGGGCTTACACATGTTTTAAATTGAAGTTTCTCTAGTGCATTTCTTAGTGAATCCTTTCTTGGCACAATTACATGCTACTTAAAAAAATTAGTCATGACACTTATAAGTACTAGAAGGAAAATGAGTGCTTGATAGCATTGTGCATAAAGGATACATAATGCCTTAAATTAGAAAAGCGGATTTGTTCACCTCACAATCACTAACCCTTATATAATTAAAATAACTTAAGTAAGGAGGATAGTTCTAAATTCTAAAATAAGATACAAGAAAACTTTCAGTTCTAAATCCTTATAGGAACAACTGGCTAACAAAGAATAATCAACAATGATAATTGTGCCCATTAATTTTCAGATTAACACAGTGGATTAAATCTAGTCTTATAAAGATCTCTTACAATCCATACACTAGGAATAAACCAAACAACCAATATTATGAGAGTAAGTGACAAAATCAATGTCAAAGTTGTACAAACCATGAAAATCTATCAATGTAGCACACTTTATGATACCTTATTATGATCCAACATTACTTGGTTCTTAGTATCATTACTAATGTGAGACATTGACGGTTATAAGGTTTCACATAACTATGACAAATATCACTATTACCTTCAACTCTCAAAGTTGTTGGTTACACTTATCTGGTTGTTTTTACGTGGATTGAAATCTTTATAAATTATAACTAGATGATTCACGTTCACAATCTTTGTTATCACATAAAGTGAGAACTTAACAAAGATAATACATGTAATAAAGGAATATACAAGGTTCCACTAAAAGTTCTAACTTACCAAAACTCAAACATATTAGTGGATCCTATCCCAAAACGAAATATCTGGGCATAAGTCATTTATCACTCACATAATTGATTATTTATTCTTGTATCTAATTAAGAAGAAACATCTTTCTCACCTAAAACTTTAAGGATAAAGTTGAAAATCAACTTAACCATAAAATGAAAGTTGTGAGATTAGATTTAATAGATTAAATACTAAGATTGACATACAAATAATGGTAACACTCTCAAATCCATTAGGATCATAGTAGTGTGAACCAGTAGATCATGTATCGTACTTCTAAAGATACATCATTAAGTTATGCATCTAAGTATCTTTATAAACATGATAATAAATATGTCATCTAAGTTATACATCTATTTCTATATACCAAGGCTCTAAAAATAACAACTCATATGCTAAACAAGGTTACCTAATATGTCCCTAAAGTTCCTTCTAAAATTCGGACATGAAGGAAACGAAGTATAAACCATATGATTAGTTATTAGCCGCAATTAAACCTTAAAAATCCTCAACACTAAGCATGTTGCATGCCAAGTTCCTAAGAAATTCTAAAATTAGTGGGAGCAATCAAAGTCCTTATCAATGACTTCTCTTCTAAGGTCAATGGGGAGTAGTGAAAAGTCCTTATGCATACCGTGCCTGAAAGTACAAGAGGCGGGGGGAGAGACAAAGTTAAATCTAACTCTGAATTTAACTCCGATTACACCTCTTGTACACCACGCTACTATTAAATCTAACACTGATCCACTTCCACACACTTAGAAATAATGTTACTCCTAATATACATGACTTAAATGCTCAAGAGGAAATCTATGAAACTATTAATGTTCTGCTTCAACTCGTTAGATCCAGCTTAGTAGGTCATCAAGGTATGAAGTTTCCTATTAACTTTGATGATTATGAACCTACCTTAATAAAGCTTACATGGATATTGGAAAGATTACTAATCGTATATCTGATTTAAGAGCCATTATTGGCAATCAATCAAATCATCTGATGGAATAAAGCTATTATTAATGAGCTTAACTCCCTAAATCAGAATAACGTTAGAAGTTTAGTTTTCCATAGCTAAACTGAAATCCGAAAGGAGAAATTAAACGTTATAAATTGTTGTTTTCTAAAGGCGATTAACAAGTTAAGAATTCATTTTCTAAAGGGTTCTTTGAGAGATAATCATTGTCCTTATTACTCACTCATAATTACAAGTGACATTTAACGACCTTATAAGATATCTTTCCTTAATACTCATTTAACATGAAGACATGTTCATAAACTAAACTTAAGGTTTCAAGCCTGAAAGTTAAAGATCACTTAGTATTTAACATGAGTAAATATAAAGGGTTAATATAAGCAAATTTACAAGTGAATTTAAAATTTGATGAAGCTATAAATGTAACAATTCTTCATAAAAAAATAAGTGGATAAATTGGGCCTACCTTAAGATGAGTGGGAGCAACTAATACAATACTTGCCATTATATATACATTATTTTAGGCAAGTAATATGTTAGTTTTGTTACATGAGTCAAAGCGACTTATTCTCGCATAATATTGACATTAAAGTCTTGAAGATGCTTCTTATACAATAAGCATCAAAATACATCAAGATCAAACTAATAAGACATTAATTAAGTCTTATCAGATTTAACCATGTGTTGAACACATTACAACATGCAACGTTGCTCTTAGTCTGTAACTCTAGTAACTAACGAAGATTACTAATAAAGGTTCAAGTAATTAAATCTTATGTTCAAGTCTATACTCGTTTTAAGATATTGTCTTCATTGCTGAAACACTAGAAATGATGAAAATCATTTCCTATGTTTAGAGCATCATAAAACATTTAAGATGACATTATCTATAAGAAATGAAAGACTATAAATTTGAACTATAGAAGAAGTGAGAAAACTTAAAATAGTTGACTATCTCTAAATTTTGACTTTATTGTATTCAAAGGTATTAAATGTCAACTTAGGGGTATATCCTTATATCTGCGGACATATTTATCTCATGGATTATGAAGGAGTCATAAGAACCTGATAACAACAACCTAAGTTATTATGAAATAATTTGTCACTAGATGTTGTTGGTAAATTTATCATTAGACTCCTAAATTCCAATATAACATATTGAAGACTTACTGTGATAAAGTCAGCTGCCCTAACCTCTTAAAATAATAACAGTTTTGAGTGGAGTTGCATTAAATTTTTGATACAAGATTATTGTTCATTTAAGAACAAATAGAGGAATCTAAGTCCTTGTATTGAAAACATTCATGATATGCTTAAAGGATCCTATAACTTAAGGTCTATCCTCATAAGTCTTTTCTAAGAGCTCATAATGATGACGAGGTTTACTAATGACCAAGCATATTACAATATGAATGACTAATTATTAATAATTCCTCATCCGTTTGATTTTGTCTCTAAATATGTTATTTATGCATTATTGACATATAGACTGTAACATCCCACATTGGTGGGGAGGGGAACTAAGCATGCCTTTATAAGGGTGTGGATACCTCCCCCATCAAGACACGTTTTAAAACCGTGAGGGGCGGATGCCTGAGGGCATGTCGACTGCCAAAGCGGACAATATCTTGGTTGCGACGGGTCTAGGCTGTTACAGATGGTATCAGAGCCAGTCGTCGGCCAGTGTGCCAGCGAGGACACTGGTCCCCTAAGGGGGGAGGATTGTAACATCCCACATTGGTGGGGAGGGGAACTAAGCATGCCTTTATAAGGGTGTGGATACCTCCCCCATCAAGACGCGTTTTAAAACCGTGAGGGGCGGATGCCTGAGGGCATGTCGGCTGCCAAAGCGGACAATATCTTGGTTGCGACGGGTCTGGGCTGTTACATAGACAGTTTATTATAAATCAACGTTAAGGGCTTACTTTTGTGATTGATTCTGAATTTAAGTTGAATTTTAAATTTTGGGTTGTAGTATGATTAATGGGGGTCTTGAGTTGGATAATCAATCTATGACTGTATTTTTCTGCTGCAATTTTGGTTTAAAATTGAAATGAGTATTAACTTCTGATCAGACTTAGCTAATAACTCATTATAAATGATCATTCGGCCAAGTGGGAGAATGTTAGACAAAATATATTTACTAAATATATATATATATATATATATGTATTTCGGATATATATATATATATATATATATATATATATATATGTATATAATATAAATATATGTTATGTCCTTTAATCATGTATCTTAAATAATCAATTACATATTTAACCCTATGTGGCATTTATTTGATGGATGTAATTGCCATTAATAGATAGACTAGGGTTTCCCCTTAGGTGTATATATATAGGGCCTTATTGGAGAGATTAGAGGCTAATCACCACACACATATTTCGACCTCTCTCTCTCTGCTCTCTCTCTCAAAATCGTAATCCCCTTTACGATTCTCAATCCCATCATTAGCATACACCCTAAAGGGGAACCAAGGCTACTTACAGGATGGACAACCTAACTGCTGCTGATCTCAATCAGATGACAACATGTAACCTTTACATACATGTTTATCTGTTTATTGTATTAACGATTCAGGATTCGATCAACAAGAATAACTTAAAATTATTCTTGAATGTTTGACCCCAAACATCTTGGTCTCGAAGGTTGAGTGTATAAACATAAGTTGATTTTAGTAAGTTTTGGTCTTTATTAGCTATAATGTGCATGGAATGACTTATCATGTTGCTATGAATTTGATTTTGAGTAGTTAGAACCTTAAGTTTGGAAATACGTATTCGTTTCGAGTACTTCTAAGTTGTTGGCTTTTCAATTCTTATTTCTTTTTGAACGGCTAATTTATCCACCAAATACACTTTCAAGTATTGAATTTGAGTCTCTACCAAAGAGAGTATTGTCTCGTACCACTAGGCTATAACCTAAGTGACAATTTTTCACTTATTTTTTTTAACAACAATTTGGATCACTGACGGGGGGCATTACGCACCCACCCGATCTGAAGAACTGAACTAAGAACAGATTGAGAATTGAAATGGAAAAATCTTATTGATAACGAATTTAGAAAGGAAAATGTGAATACAATGAGCTAGAGTTTTCCCCTTATTATAAAGGAATCAAAATTAACAACTTAAACCTAACTTTTAACAGTTATTAACTAAACATTACACTCGGTTGCTAGCTGCAACCCTCCATCTTTCAGTAATTACAAACTTCCCCCCGTATTTATACTTTCAAGAATTACACTTAAGACCCTGAATTTCTAATAAATTCCCCCTAATTCTTGCAAAGTTTCCAGCTCTTTAATCCATTTCAATTGCTGCAGTACTATGATATTCAGTTCAATGTTCACCCAATATCATTGCATACCAGCGGTCCAACGGACTTATGTATACTAATGTACCAAGTAAACATTGATCTCAGAAAATCAATCATACTCTTTAACTCCTAGCAATTTCTTCATATCCAAAAACTGCATTCTTGGAAGTGGCTTTGTCAAAACATTTGCCCTTTGCAGTTTAGACTTGATATAGCTAACCAGCACCTGACCCCTCTCAATACATTGCCTTATAAAATGAAATCTGAGGTTGATGTGCTTACTTCTACCATGAAACACTGGGTTCTTCATCAAGCTTATAGCTGATCTATTATCTACATAAAGAGTAACCCTTTCTTGCTTCTCACCAGTTAGCTCTTCCAATAGACCTGCAAGCCATAAAGCTTCACAAGCTGCAACAGTTTCTGCCATGAATTCAGCCTCAGAAGAAGACAAGACAACTGTTCTTACTTCTGTGAATGCCATGTAATAATTGAACTGTTATAGTAAAATACATTTCCACTTGTGCTTCTGCCATCTTCATGGTCCATAAGATGGTTACTATCACTATAACCTTCCAATTCACCTCCTAACTCACAGCTAAAGAAGATCCCCTCATTCATTGTCCCTTTAATGTATCTAATAAGGTGTTTTACTGCTTTAAGATGGGCTTTCCTTGGTTTTTGCATATACCTGCTAACAATTCCCACAACATAACAAATATCAAGTCTAGTTTGGGTTAGATACCTTAGAGAACCCACCAGTTTTCTATACTCTGTTGGTTCCATAACCTCACCACCCTCTTCTCTCAACAGTTTAGTACCAGGTTCCATAGGTATCGTAGTAGGATTGCAGTCTTCAAGCCCAGCTAACTTTGACTCACCTCAATACCAAGATAGTAATTTAAGAGACCCAAATCTGTCATCTCAAAATTACTCTTCATTTGTCTCTTGAAGTGATCAATTTCAGTTTTGTTACTACTAGTAACCAAAATATTATCCACATATACACCAATGATCAGACTTGTTCCGCTTCTAATCCTTATATACACAACATGTTCATGCATACACTTTCTAAATCCTAACTCCTTTAAAACAAAGTCTAACTTTATATTCCAAGCCCTAGAGGCTTGCTTCAAACCATAGAGGGCCTTTCTCAACTTGTATACCTTCTGCTTAGCACCTTTTACTTCATATCCTTGTGGTTGTATCACATAAACTTCTTCATTTAAAGTCCCATCCAGAAAAGCAGCTTTAACATCTAGCTGGTATACCTTCCATCTTTGCCTTGCAGCATATGCTAGAATCAACCTAATAGTTTCAATCCTTGCTACTGGGGAAAAGACCTCTTCATAATCAATTCCTTCCTTTTGTACATAACCCTTTGTGTAACAACTGCAACTTCCTAAGTTAACTCCGTTAACTTTTCCGTTAGCTCCGTTAGTTCCGTTAGCGAACCTGAGACCCGTTATTTGAATAATTGCACATGTGTTAATGTTTATTTGCTAATTAATTTTAATAACTTGTTTCGTGAATTTATTTCGTGACCTTATGTGTCATTTGTAAAAATTTGCATTTTTATGCGAAACCGGGCTTCGTGCGTGAATTCGAATTTTTATGTATAAATGATACTTACACTTGTCCCGACTAAACATTGCATGCTAAACGAGTTAAAAAAAAACAATTAGAAACATTTTTAGAAATTTTACTTCACAAGTTTTTAGTAAAAACCCATTTGGTTGAGTTTTATGCTTAATGTGTTAAAAAATAAAGCTTGAGGGACCATTCATGTAAATTTCACTTACACAAATCTGCCCAAACCTCTCCCCCATCTTCATTTCGCGCATCTTCCTCCTCCTCCTCCATTCTTCACGGCGCAACACACACACATACACACACTCGCGATTTTGAGAAATCAAGCTTCAAGGAGGTGAATCCAAGCTCCTACAAGCCTCAAGAACACCAAAGGAAGCTCCCTCTTCACTTCATCTTCTCCATTTCGTGATTTCTCTTCAAAACTTGTAAGCCCTAAGTTCTCAAACTCGAAATTGGTAGCTTGCATGTGTTAATCTAGTGATTGTGTGTATTTTGGTGTGTTAAAATGCTAATGGAACAAGATGTATGTTAAGCTATGATAATTTGTGATTTGGGGCAGATTATGTAATGATTTTTAAAGCTGGAAATTTAACTTAGAAATCTGCCATGGATGCTCTTGTATGAATGTGGGGTGTTTGGACATGGAAATTGGGTGTATGCTCTTGTATGCTAGTCCATATGTTGGGATTTTGATATGATTTTGGTATGAACATGTTAGGGACAGAAATTACATTTTGAAATGGTATTAATTATGTTAGTAGGTGTTGGATGACCAAATTGTTGCTCAAAATTAGAAAACCGAAATTTTTACAAACTATAAAGTATGGACAGATTCGTCCAGATTTTTAGGCCAACTTGCAGAGGTCATAACTCACTCAATTTTGCTCGAAATCAGTTTATTCTTTTTTCCTAGTAAAGTTCCATGTCTTAGCTTTATCTGGGCTACTTGAACGTTTTCTAAAACCTCCGTTTGTCAAATAGCTGCTGCAAGTTAGGTGTGCAGAGCTGTCTTTTTCAGTGAAAAGTGGACTTTGTATTTTTGTTGAGCATGCTAACCTTGATATAATGAGGGGTTTGTTAAATGAAAATGAGGTTTATATATTAAAAGTAAGATCTGGAAGGTTTGATACCTAAACTCTAAGTTTTGAATGAGTTATGCAAATTTTAAAACTACTTTGACTATTTTGCAAAAAGCTAAAATTTCCAACTTCCGACACGCATAACTTTCTCAATACTTATCCGATTGAGTTGATTCTTTTTGAAACATTCCCTAAATGTTGATTAGTTAGTTCCTGCAAATGTTTAGGAGTTAACTCCAAGAAATGAGCAATTTAGCTATGTCACCAAATGGTGTGTTAATGTTTGACAAATGTGATTTTTAGCCAACTTCGTACGCGCATAACTTCTTCATTTTTTAACCTTTTGAGTTGATTCTTTTTGAAACAAGCCCTAATTGATATGTAGTATATGCCTGTAGAATTTAAGGATCTAATTCCAAGTATTGTGGATTTTAGCTATGCCACAAGTTAAGTGCTTGAGGTTTGACTTTCTGGGTCAACTTTGACTTAAATTGCAATTTATTGATTTTCTTCCAATTTGGGACTTTTATGTGCATTAAGAGACTTGTATGGTTGCATGAAACATGTTTAGGTGCTTATGTGCTAATTTCGTCCTAGCGACACCTTCTAATTTTATTAGGCCATATTTATCCGAATAGGTTAATTTTGACCAACATGTTGAACCAAGTGCTGAGTACCAGCGCACCCTAAGGTGAGTTCACTTACTATTATTGTTATATCCGGTTTTAGGATGATAACGCACAAATAGTTGCATCCGGTAAAGGATGGCAACCCAACGGTAAAGGTATTTCTTTACTGAGTAATTTTCCGACAAAATATCATATGTTGCACTGAATTGCTTTATTTATAAAAAGTCCTTACATTCGGGCCGTTAATATACAATAGCGAGGTAATATTGAGTAGTACTACTGGGGATTGAACCCCCGCTCAGCGGTTCACGGGATGCACCCTCCCGACTGGCGGTCGGACTGAGATCAATGTTAGTCTAACCACCGTGATCCGGATAGACACGGGAAGGCAAGATTCATAGGTATCCCCTATCAAAACGTTGTCAGCTTCGGTTGCGAACAATTCAGGTGGACATAACTATAGGCTAGCTACCTAAGATATGGAATTTTACTGGTCCTATGATTAATGATTGTGTTTTACCTTTCTTTATTCATACATTGGGTCTACATGTGACGTGTAGACCGCTTTAGTGAACTCACCAGCCTTGGCTGACACTTAATTGTTGAATGCTTTTCAGGTTGCTTGGAGGATCATGGATGGCACGGGCGTTGGCAATACTTACCTTTTGTAAAACCCATTGGAAATTGTATTTCAGATGATCTAGTAATCAATTTTACTAAACAACAACCTTGTAAACTTTTAATGCTTCCGCTGACCTTGTGAAATGTAAACTCTGATTTATTAAATGTAATACATGACTGGCTTACCCCTTTAACTATGACTTGGTTGTAACTAAAGACTGGGATCCTGGTCTGGATCACACCCCACACGGCTATACTCCGTTAGTGGAAATTGGGGGTGTGACACTTTGCAACTAACCTTGCCTTATGTTTAACTATCCTTCCATGAGCATCTTTCTTTATTTTAAAAAGCCATTTTAAGCCTATAGGATTGCAACCACTGGGAGGATCCACCAGTGTCCAGGTTTGATTCTTTTCTATTGCTGCAAGCTCTTCTTTCATGGCTGTAACCCATTTTGCTTTCTCTATGGCTTCAGAGAAAGACAATGGTTCACTTTCATGAGCAAGCAATAGTTCAATTTGCTCAGTTTCTTCCTATCTCTGAATGCCCATTTTAAGTCTCCTATCCAAAACATAATCCTTTAGCTTAGATGACATAACTGGCACTCTACCTGACCTCCTCATATTACTACACCTGCTTGTGATTGATCTTGATTTGCCCCTGAATGACCCACATCTTCTGCATTGCCTTCATCATCTGACCCCTCAGAATAGCTTGGACTTGGCTGACTTGTGTCAAACTCTGGATCTATGAAATCTTGTTCTTCATTTGTAATTTCATACAAGGTATGATCTGTGATACACCTTCATTCTGATCCTGGTAGTTTCTTTCCCATAACTACTTTCTTGTTTCCTCAAACTTTACATCTCTACTAATTAAAATTTGCTCCTTTTCCACATCCAACATCCTGTGAGCTTTTGTACCCTCTTGAACACCCAAGTATACCATCATCTTGCTTCTGCTATCCAACTGGCTCAACCCAGGCTTGGTCACCTTCACATGACCCACACATCCAAACACTTTGAGGTGAAGAAGACTTGGCTTCTTACCTTTTATCATAGCATATGGAGTGTTATCATTTAGTGACTTTGTCAGAGTCCTGTTGAGTAGGTAAACAGAGTGCCTTACCCCTTCTGCCCACAAATCATCAGGAATATCCTTTTTATCATTATGCTTCTAGTCATATCAAAGATGGTTCAATTTCTTCTTTCCACCATCCCATTCTGCTGAGGTGAATAGGGGGATGTGAGCATCCTATTGATTCCATTTCTGTCACAAAACTCATTGAAATCATTAGAAATAAATCCCCCCCCCTATAAGACCTCAAGGATCTGATCTTTCTTTCAAACCTGTTTTCAACATCAGCCTTAAGCCTTTTAAAGTGATCAAAGGCCTGATCTTTTGTTTTCAAGAAAGTCACCCACATATATCTAGAATGGTCATCAACAATTAAGAAAAAATACTTATTACCTGATTTAGTCTCTGGGCTTATTGGTCCACACAAGTCCATGGAAATCATATCCAAAGGGTGCTTTGATCTAAACTGAGTTTCATGAGGAAACCTATCCCTTACCTGTTTTCCAACCATGCAGGCATCACACATTTGAGTCTGATGTTTCAACTAAGGTAACCCAATAGCTAACTCCTTCTCAGCCATTACTTCTAAGGTCCTAAAATTGGTATGTCCCATCCTAGCATGCCATAGCCAACTATGATTAAATGTTGAATCTTATGTGCAATGAGGTGTTAATATGTGTAGAATTGAATGACTATGAGAAGTTGATGTTTTGTAGGTAAATCACGGAAAGTGGACGTGCTTTGGAGAGAGTCAATGAAGTGGAAGTGAGAGGCATTGAGGATAGCAAGATAGAGGATGAAAATACGTGAACGTGGGCGAAAACGGCGATGAAAACGGAGTTGAAACGAGAAAGTTATGAAGAAAACAGTGATGTTTGGGCAGAATTTGAGATTCGTAGGCTGACTGAATTTTGTAGCTTACGAATCTGTCAGGTCTGAAGTGATGATTTTTGGGCAGAAAATTCCATTCGTAGGCTGACAGAATTTCGTAGCCTACGAATGCTGCAGCGCTGGAAATCGTAAATAAGGGTTTTATGGGGACTTTTGACATACCAATCAGTTGGAAACTCCTAGGCAGACGAAGAGGGGACGAACCAGGGTTCCTTGGGGACGATTTTTTGAGAGAAAAACAAGGGAGAAGATCAATTTTAACATCATAATCATCAAGGAATCATTGAAGAATCATCCATGGAGCATCAAATCATCAAGTTTGCAATCAACTTCACCATGAGAGGCTAAATTTCCTTGTGATTCCTTCTAGACGTAGGGTTTGTTTCTTGACATTATACTTTTGGTTTTCTTTATTTTTGGGATAGCAATCTAAGCGTTCGACGCTTTTTGCTATGATGTGTGTTTGAATGATTGTAACAATTCGGTATTTGCTTTAATCTTTATCTTGAACCATCAGTTCTTGGTGCCGTTGGCAATCGAGATTTATTGGGTAGGGATTTGGGTTGGTTTGTATTGAATGATCATCGAGTGACGACCTCGCATTCTAGTTATCCGAGTTCTTAGTCCTCTTTTATCACTTCCATTCAATTACACATGAACCATGTCTATGTGGTTCTTCCCAATTGAAAACCATAATGTAATGTTAGTTTAAAACCCGAAATCTAGAAGGATCACGTCTTCTCATACTTGTTATTACAAAGTAATTTAATTTCTAATTAATCTCAAATCGGTGTTTAGAATTATTAATCCACAAATTCCATCATCTAAAGTGCAATTTCTACATTTTTATTCTTATTGTTTTGCTTAGATATAATTGCTACAAACAACACATGTTCCACATTCTCCCTGTGATCGACACCCGCTTACCACTATCTAATTAGTGTAATTGGGTTTATCTTTGAGTGGGACTTCGACCTCACGTCAAATTTTGGCGCCGTTGCCGGGGAGACGTGCGCAACGTGTGTTTCTTGGTAGCAATTTTGTCTTTGTCAGTTTTACACTGGGTTGTGTTAGTGTGCAGGTACTACAGGTGCATGCGTACTAGGAAATCACAATCATCATCACCATTACTATTTGATCCAGAAATCGAAAGGACGTTCAGGAGGAACCGAATTCTACACCGGGAGAACAAGGTTGTTGGATCACCGAGTACACAGAGCAAGAAAATGGAAACACAAGGTGAACCAGGAAAGCTACCAGTGGGCACATCAGTTTCACCTTCTGATCAACAGATACCACCAGCCACTCCTCCACCTACTTCAACCCCCTCTCCGTTCACTGTACTCACATCTAGCACCACCACTTCAACAAGTTTGCCTGAATCAAACCCATCCAGTTTTGCATCTTATTCGGGCATTCCATCCTTTGCCCAATTTTACCCATCTTATGGGCAATCATCTCAACAAAATCAACAACCATTATTTCAGCAAACCCCACCTATAACCCATACCACCTCAAACCCTCCACCAGTTTTTACAACTCCGGGACCCCAACAACAAGGTCAACTAAGATTTCAACAACATACACATATACCGTTTGTGGAGGGACAATATGGGGGATATGGTGATGGTTATGAAGGCAGGTATGAAGATTATGAAGAGGGATATGAAGTAGAGGGCAATGTAAATCAAGGATTCACTCAAGAAGAATTTGCATTTCAACAAAGACCACCGGTCGGTCAATTTCAACAAAGGTATATGAGACCCCCGGTTATGCCAAGACAGCAGCCACCTCCAGCCCAAAGGCAAGCACCTCAACAAAGGGTGCCACCACAGAATCATCAAGGTCCTCCACAAGGCCCACCGCCACCGCAAGGGCCACCGCAAGGAGTACCAATTGCAGTTCCAAGAAGGCATAACCGTGATGCGGATAGAGGAATTGAATCACATTTCAGACCCATCATAACAAACAACCCATCACCGGTGGTAATTCCTCAAAATCGGGAAGGTCGAACATTTGAGGTAAGGACCAATTCATTACAAAGTCTACCCAAGTTTCATGGGTTGGCAACGGAGGAGCCTTACTTTCACCTTGAGGCATATGATTCTATATGCAACACCATTGGAGGGCAAGGTTTTTCGCCCGACGCAGTCAAGTTGGTGTTGTTTCAATTTTCACTTGAGGATAAAGCCAAGAGATGGTTTCACACATTGCCATCCGCATCCATTTATACATGGGCTGCAATGCAACAAAGGTTTTTGGATGAGTTCTACACAAATCAGAAGACAAGCGATGCTAGAAGGAACTTGAGAAATTTCCAACAACAACAAGGTGAGCTTTTTCATGAAGCTTTTGACAGATTCAACTTGATGTTGAAGAATTGCCCTCACCATGGGATTGATTTGTGGGATCTATTGAACGCATTCCATGAGGGATTGACACCCGAGGATGCTCGTGACTTGATGTCCATCTCAAATGGCACTTTTGGTACAAATTATGAGCAAGATGATTGGGCATATTTAGAGCAAATGGCGGTGACATCAAAGAGAAAGGCACAATCTTCCAGGAGGACTAGACATGCCATTGGTAGATCACATGTCCAAGCCATATCCAACGAACCCATCCAAGCTCCTAATCAAGTTTATGATGTATGTGCAAGTTGTAATGAGTTGGGGCATTCAGCTAATCAATGTCAAGGTTTTCAAGAGCAATTTGAAGAAGTCAAGCAAGTTCAAGGTCAAGGAGGGTGTGGTAGGAACTATAATATGAACTCAAACACCTATCACCCGGGGTTAAGGAATCATCCAAATTTTCGCTATGGTAATCCTGCCAATCAGGCCAACCCTAATTTTCAAGGATCTAATCAGCAACCATATCAACCTCGACAACAACAATTTGCGAATTCAAGTGGTAGTGAAGTTATGGATATGCTCAAGATGATGCAACAAGAGATGCACAAGAGAAACCAGATGGATGATGCACGGCTATACAGACAAGATGAGGTAAGAGATAAGGCAATTCAGTCATTGACCACCCAAATGGGTCAACTTGCTACCGAGGTGGCTGATTTGAAGAAAAACAAGGGCCAACTCCCAAGTGACACAGTGGTGAATCCGAAAAATACAAAGCAAGTGCATATTAACATGGTAAGTGTCGTTCCTAATATTAAATTTAATGAAACATGTCTAACCTCTCCTTGTCAAGTTGTTGCAGGTATAGGTGAGACTATCAAAGAAAAAAGAGACGAGGAGTCAGGAGCACCAATTGTGCCAATTCGAGTTGGAAAGCTGAAAATTCCTCGAGCCTTATTGGATTATGGAGCAACTATGAGTGTGTTACCAGGTAGTCTGTATGATCTATATGACTTCGGTCCTTTGCATGTGATAGATAGTGTGGTGAGTTTAGCAGATGAGACTTGGAAGAAGCCACGCGGAGTGGTCAAAGATGTTATGATTCAATTGGGCGAATTCCAATATCTGGTGGACTTTTTAGTGTTGGATTATGCTTCCACAAAGGCTCCGGCACAACAAAAAGTGATTCTAGGTCGCTCGTTCCTACACACGGCTAATGCTCAAATCAATTGTCGAGACGATATCATCACAATGACCCTAGAGAATCGTAAGCTATTTTTCAATGCCTGGACCAAATCTATCACCTATGAGTCTGCTGCAAGGGTTGGTGAATCATGTGTTTTTGATACGGGTGTTCTTCCACACATTATGGGTGTACGTGAGGGTGCATGGTATGATGAGGCTACTGCGAGTGCAACAGAAGGTAAACCACCAGATCTTCGAAGCTCCGGGAGTAATGTACTCAATGTTGATCCTCGTGGGTATAAAAATTACACTAATTTCAGTACATACAACAAGTTTGCACCCCACCAAATGGAAAAGCACACTGGAGAAGATGGCAGGGGCTACATTTTCAAACCACCATAACTGAGAGTTGGCATGGTCTGGCTGAAGACTAGTAAACTTAGCGCTGCCCGGGAGGCAACCCGAGGGCCGTTGTAACACTTAAGTGTGGGGAGGATGTGGCAGAAAGTTGGAGAATCAAGAGCATCATATGTATCCATCGCCACCAGGTCCATGTATTCATTCCTCACTCTTTTTATGTTGCTTGGCTTTGGACTGTCTTTTCTTTTCTTTAAGTTTTTTTTTATTTTTATTTTTGTTTGGAATAAATCCGGTTGGAGGTAGCATTTAATTTAGCTTCTCATAAAAAATATGAATTTCACTCCTCACAAAACCTCTAAAGCCATACATTGGGGACAATGTATCCCAAGTGTGGGGATGGGGAAAATTTTGAAAATTTTTATTTGGCTTGAAGTTCTTGACCCTTAAAATTTAAACAAATGAAGGTTTTGGTTAGAGGTTTGATGGGTGGTGTTGAAGTTTAGGTTCCTTGTCATGGTCAAATTTCCCGTAAGATTTGGTAGAATTTTAGTCAAAGGTAGCATGCTTTCGGTATAATAATTCATGCAGCAAACCGGCAACCCATTTTCCACAATTTGTGAGCTTTGAGCCTTATACTCATGCCTAGCATAGAAATATTTATTCATTGAGTGTGGCTATGTGTTTATTACTTTAGAACTTGTGCAACTGTTGCGTTCTGAGATCTTGGCTATGATATGCATGTGAAAATGATTTAGGCATTCAGGTGAAGCCTCGTCTCGATGTGCGTGAGTGTGGGATTTGGGGGTTGGGACCTCATACATTACATATATGAGCTTGGTAAAAGTGAGGGGCGGGGGTTTGGGTCCATTAGAAGCCATGTTGTGCTTATTGCCTATTGATTGATCACCCGAGCCTTCTCCACTCATCTTATTACCCCTAGTGGTCGATTCGGCTTATAGTTGTTTGCTGTTTGTAGATAGAAGTTGAATAAGGTAGTTTGGTGAAGCTGCGATATTCTGTTATGTAATCTAAGTGTTAGACGCTTTTTACATTATTAGCTTCTTACATCAAAAAAAATAAAGAAAAATGATGAGAAAAAGAAAAAAAAAATGAAAGAAAAAAAATGCAAAATATGAGATCAGTGATTGAAGTATTGAGCAACCAAAAAGAATGTGAAGTTATTGTTTAGCATAGTGTATAACTATTAGCGTTTGTTCTTATGTAATAAATAAGTCGGATCGAATCACTTGAGCCACTTCAAATATTCCCATTCCACACCCTACGCCTAGCCCCGTTACAACCCATTATAAGGCCTTTTGATTTGCATGCATGCTATAGCAATTTAGATGGAGGTTCGAGAGTTGTACAAGCTTATGATAGTAAAACAACACATTAGCCAATTGAGTGCTTACTAGCTCATTACGCTAGCCTTCAAATCTTAACCGAGAGGAGTGTTCATTGTGAGGGGTTTGTTGTGTGCATAAAAGACCGAGAGCATGTTAGGTTTGGTTAAAATTCTTGTAGTTTGATTGTTGCATTTTGCTTAACTAGTGCATTGATACATTTTGGGAATGGGGTATGACTTGGAACCTTAACTAAAATTGGGTTTGATTGGATTGTTTGGAGGAATAACAAAGAAATGATTTTGAGTTGCTTGGGGTCAAGCAACGGACAAGTGTGGGGATGTGACGGAATGGGTTTGGAATGATTGTGAAACTATTTAAATGTTGAATCTTATGTGCAATGAGGTGTTAATATGTGTAGAATTGAATGACTATGAGAAGTTGATGTTTTGTAGGTAAATCACGGAAAGTGGACGTGCTTTGGAGAGAGTCAATGAAGTGGAAGTGAGAGGCATTGAGGATAGCAAGATAGAGGATGAAAATACGTGAACGTGGGCGAAAACGGCGATGAAAACGGAGTTGAAACGAGAAAGTTATGAAGAAAACAGTGATGTTTGGGCAGAATTTGAGATTCGTAGGCTGACTGAATTTTGTAGCTTACGAATCTGTCAGGTCTGAAGTGATGATTTTTGGGCAGAAAATTCCATTCGTAGGCTGACAGAATTTCGTAGCCTACGAATGCTGCAGCGCTGGAAATCGTAAATAAGGGTTTTATGGGGACTTTTGACATACCAATCAGTTGAAAACTCCTAGGAGACAAGAGGGGACGAACCAGGGTTCCTTGGGAGACGATTTTTTGGAGAGAAAAAGAAGGGAGAAAATCAATTCTAACATCATAATCATCAAGGAATCATTGAAGAATCATCCATGGAGCATCAAATCATCAAGTTTGCAATCAACTTCACCATGAGAGGCTAAATTTCCTTGTGATTCCTTCTAGACGTAGGGTTTGTTTCTTGACATTATACTTTTGGTTTTCTTTATTTTTGGGATAGCAATCTAAGCGTTCGACGCTTTTTGCTATGATGTGTGTTTGAATGATTGTAACAATTCGGTATTTGCTTTAATCTTTATCTTGAACCATCAGTTCTTGGTGCCGTTGGCAATCGAGATTTATTGGGTAGGGATTTGGGTTGGTTTGTATTGAATGATCATCGAGTGACGACCTCGCATTCTAGTTATCCGAGTTCTTAGTCCTCTTTTATCACTTCCATTCAATCACATATGAACCATGTCTATGTGGTTCTTCCCAATTGAAAACCATAATGTAATGTTAGTTTAAAACCCGAAATCTAGAAGGATCACGTCTTCTCATACTTGTTATTACAAAGTAATTTAATTTCTAATTAATCTCAAATCGGTGTTTAGAATTATTAATCCACAAATTCCATCATCTAAAGTGCAATTTCTACATTTTTATTCTTATTGTTTTGCTTAGATATAATTGCTACAAACAACACATGTTCCACATTCTCCCTGTGATCGACACCCGCTTACCACTATCTAATTAGTGTAATTGGGTTTATCTTTGAGTGGGACTTCGACCTCACGTCAGTCCCATCCTAGCATGCCATAGCCAACTTTGATCCTTCAAGTTTGCTTGGAGACACATGGGTGTACCAATCTTCAATGGAGACTTATAAAGCCTGTTTGGTTGTCTTTTCACTTTCATCAAGAGACTTCCATTTTTCTCATAGACCCACAACTGATCCTGTTTCATTCTAATGTCACACCCTTTTTCCGTTAATTGACCCAAACTGATAATATTATTCCTCAGGGTAGGAATGTAATATACTTCAGTTAGGACTCTTCGTTCCTGCAACTTTCCTTCTAACAGGATAGAGCCTTTTCCTTTAATAAGAACCTTGGAGCCATCACCAAAACTAATCTGACCTCCTACATCCTTATCTAATGATGAAAAGAAAGACAGGTTTCCTGACATGTGGTTTGAAGCCCCATTGTCAAGATACCAAGCTTCAGAGCCCATCAAGAGGATTATAAAGAGAAGGCCTAACCTTCTTTCTCATTCAGGAAAACAAAATTAGACTTCTCTTCTTCAATTTTCATCATTAGTAAGTCCTGGTTCATCATCACTTAGTAGCCTGTGAGAGATTGCACTTCTTTATCCTTCATAGAATGCATTCCTTTGCATTCACTAGCATAGTGGCCTAATTGATCACACTTAAAGCATTTTTATGTGAGACGTATCGTTCTTAGGCTTCCTATTTTGGACTAGAACTAGCATCCTTCCTAGTGCCCTCCTTCCATTTATTCTTTCCCTTTTGATTGTTATCACTATTCCTATAGATTTTCTCCCCTTTATCCCTCTTCTTCTTGTTCTTATTTTCCCTATATTTAGCCTGCCACTCAGAATAGGACAACAGTAGTTGATCATCCTTTTTAGATTCAATCTTGCCCTTGTTAGTTCTTTCCTCAAAATTTTTAAGTCTACCCACAATTTCTTGAAATAAAGTGGTGTCTAGATCCATAAACTGTTCAATTGAGGCAACTATATGTATAAATCTATCAGGCACAGAATCTAAAAACTTTCTTACCAATTATGGCTCTTTCAAGGGTTCACCTAATTCACCAAATCTTGTTGCCATTCCAGTTATCTTGGCAGCAAAATCATTAATTGACTCGGTCTCTTTCATCTTTAAATTCTGAAAATCACTCTTGAGAGTCTGCAATTTTGCTTTCTTTACCCTGTCAACACCCACATACCTTGTTTTGATGGATTCCCACACTTCCTTTGAGGATTCCATTCCTGCAACCTGCAACACAAGTTCTTCATGTAATGACTGGTAGAGATACGCGATAGCGGCATTATCCTTCTTCGAATCCACAGCAGTTCCTTCAGCTGGCTGAACCGTTTCCCAAAGCCCGTGTAGGTTGAATATCGCCTTCATCTTACCGGCCCAAATAGTGTAATTTGAGTGATTCAACATTGGGCATTGAAGCGGTATAGTTGTGTACTTCTCAGTTACCGTATGCCGATTTCCTCCGTTCGTCCCCCATTCCTGGAACTCGAATTCTATGTGGTGACACCCTTGGTGATCGACGAGGAGAATTTAGGTGTCGATGAATTTTCGCCTATTTTGGATAAAGTGGATCTCAAATCCGCTTTATCAACAGGATGAATTGAGAAGACGAGAGTCTTGAATCGATGAGCGGGAAAAGCAATCCTTCGATCGCTCTGATACCAATTGAAGAACTGAACTAAGAACAGATTGAGAATTGAAATGGAAATCTTATTGATAACGAATTTAAAAAGGAAAATGTGAATACAATGAGCTGGAGTTTTCCCCTTATTATAAAGGAATCAAAATTAACAACTTAAACCTAACTCTTAACAGTTATTAACTAAACATTACACTCGGTTGCTAGCTGCAACCCTCCATCTTTCAGTAATTACAAACTTCCCCCCGTATTTATACTTTCAAGAATTACACTTAAGACCCTGAATTTCTAATACGATCATCCTCATTCCCAGAAGGAAACTCGCAATAGATGAGAAAACCCACTGGCCTAACGGCCCAACCTAAAACCACATTTATTTATTTTTATTACAAGTGGGACTTGAACCCAAACATCCGACCGTTACCCACTTTAGTGCCCCCAACGGCTAGTGTTAAAGGAAAAAAAATAATCAATTTCCTAATACCTAATTTCAATACTAATACGCAAATATTCATCAACTCACACTCGGTTCCAACTTCCTCTCCGTTCAAACACATAAATATTTCATCATCATCAACTTCGCTTGAATATTAAGCTAATATTATTCGTTTTTAACTATTAAGAAAAAATCGATATGAATAAAGTAAGTTGAAAAAGTAAAAATGGTCATTACATAGATAAAATATGTGTGGTCTAAAATATAAAATTACTGTTATGAATAAGCTAACAAGTAACAAGGAGGTTGTTCAAAAGGAATATCACATCAATGTCCTTCACTTGATTAAAATGCGAGAAAAAAATGAAGCATACTTCAAAGGGGGAAAGAAGGGACAGCTTTAACAATAATTGGGTTTAACAAGTAAGAATGGAAAATTGGGAAAGAGAAATAATTTTCAAATTACAATGTGTCAAAAAAAACAACTTTTTTTTATTATAAAAAAGTAGGAGAAAGGATGAATGACTTTAACAAAGATTAACGTGTGACATGGGAAATGAGCACTATGAACATGTTAACATAGATGTAGCTTATTATTAAAAAAATCATTTATATTTATTAATAGCTAAATTATCACACGTGCATTTTACATGATTTGAATCCGTAATATTTATTTAAAAAAATACATCATTTTATTATCAAGCTATCATTTTAAAAAGACATATATGCCCGTTATAAAATCTCTTACATGTAGTAAAGGAAGATTATTAATACATACTTGTCCACTATAAAATGTTTATATAGGTTAAATGTAATTTTAAGATACATATATGTTTTATAAAGCACGTCTCCCATTTGTGGATCATATACACAAGTCAAATATCAAGAATCGACATAAACTAGGAGGTTTGGAGAACAATGATTGGGAATTTAAGAAAACCAAGTCTAGATACAATTAACATAAGTGAACAAAAGCGCCACGTGGATGGCATAGTTAGACTGTGCATCACCCGCTAACATTCTGGTCAAGATTAAAAAAACTATGTAAAGTTCAGAAGACTCACGGTTCTATATAACCCGAAAGATGGATCGATGTACTGTATCCACTCCATAGATCTTGTAAGACTAAAAAGAATGATCAAAGGTGGAATTTCTAACAATAATATTGTGATGCCAAAAGTAAGTGTTGATTTCATTTATTAAAGGAGTCACGGAACAAAATATCATGAATTGATCAATTAAGTTATAAAAAGCCAATATATAATATAAAGGGTTTTGATAAAACAACGTTATTCTGTTAAAAAAAAACATTATTGAGACAAATAATAATATGCGCATGGGCTTATGGGGGAATCTCTTAAAACATGAATGATTGCAAATTCAGGAAAAAAATGGTCTATTGGTCTACATATCTAAAAGAATTAAGATATTTGTCTTGCAAAGAGAGATGAGACAAAAGTAAAATAATACATGCAAGGAGACTTGGTCAAATAATATGTAAGGAGACTTGAGACTTTCAACATTATCCTCCGTTGATAATAGGAGATTTAGTGGTTATAAGATTACGGGGTTGATTCTTGAGGCACCCGTTAATGATTATCCGTTATTGATAAGAGACCTAGTGGTTATGAGGTCGCGGGTTCGATCCTTAAGAGTTGAGACACCTGGTTTTACCACAGTTGGTAGTGGATTTTTCTGGAGACGGTTTAAACAGATGGTCTCATAACACATACTATCAACGTTTCACGGATGTCATGGATAACATGTTTACCAGATATAATCCCGGGTAACCGAGCGTTCAAACAATTTTTTTTTGAAGGGCTAAATACTAGAATATTCGTCTACAATTTTGTTCCGTTAATGTGAACTTTAGTATTAACCAAATAACGTATAAGATGTAGAGAGTGAAGGTGATTTCAATATATTTATAGTTAGCAATTGTAATGAAAAGGTATCATTTATTTATGCTATAAAGAGAAGAGAGCAGTATAAATTAGTAATTCTAACTAAGTATATACTCTTGGCATTCCTATTAACGTACGTTGTATAGAAGTTGTAACTAGAATGCGATAGTGAAAACAAATGACAAAATATGTTTTTGTAAGTTGGTTCCTGAAATGGAGCCTCTTGATACCACAAAAATAGATCGATGCCTAACGAACAAGTGATGATAATTACTAAAGGGCTGTTTGATTTCAACTTACTGGGTCCAGTCAGCTTAGACTGTTGACTCGATCAGTTGCCAGAGCGTTTGATTAATGCTTAAAAAAATGTGACTGATTTTGTCAGAACCACGCCTAAAATTGTGGCTAACACAGATACTTTTTATTTTATTTTATCCGAGCACAATGAGTTTAACACATGAGTTGGTGGTGTAACGAATACAGTCGTGTAACATAAGTTTTAGGTCCTGAGCTTAATACTTTGAGCGTTCGGTTTCTAATTTAACATCGTTATGTAATCTTTTTATATTTGCGTTTTATTTAAGATAATATATTTTTGTTTAATGTGGTTATACAGTCATTTTGTATTTCCGGTTTCTTTACGTTGCGTTATAACAATGCTACTGTTCTGTGCACATGCAAGATCCCCACGACAACGTGCGGGTAGTAAAAACTAGTTCATATTACACCGTTCATAAATCAACCATATATGCTTGTTTTATATTTCCTTAACTGTAATCAGTGACAACAATAAAAATCGAAAAGCATATTTACAATGCAATGATAGAAAAGAAAAACATGTATTCAATAATATCTCACTCATAAAGTAGGATTTACGCAAGATGAGATGAGGGTAAACCGATAAACCTTACCTCTATTCTATCAGATAGAGAGGCTGCTCCCAAATGAGAAGTATAATAAAACATAGTATGCATGTGACACGTTGATAAACGAGGCAATGAGCACCAAACTCTCTAAGACGAGCTCCCTGCATCACCATCTCTTTTATGCATATACTCGCTGAAATCATCAACCGGATACAGATCAATAGCGGATACAGAGGAATCGGTGTAGGGGAATGACATTTCCTCTGTCTGGGTCGTGCTCGTATTCTCACGATGCTTCATTTTCTTGGGATACATTTCAGTCATCTCGACATTTCGTTTAACAACATATTCTTGCGGAACTAGTCTTCCTTCGAGCATGCTAACCACTGATGACATTGCAGGTCGATCGTTCGGAGAGATTGCTGTGCACGCTAAAGCTATATTTATAACTACCATCATCTCCTGGACATCAAAATTTGAATCCAGCCTTGGGTCAGCTAGCTCCATCACATCACCAGTGGTTTTCAAAGAAGTGGCCTAAAATGAAGAGACAAATGGAATATGGAATAGGATGAATAACACAAACTTATAAGCTGAAAAAGGTTAATATCAGTTACCCGATCGAGAAGAACAAAATGATTCTCCTTCAACCTGTCAACAGTGTTGGCAGTTCCGCTTATGATCTCTAAGAGAACAATTCCATAGCTATAGACATCTGCTTTATCCGTGAGGTAGCCACGCAGTGCATATTCAGGAGCCATATATCCACTGAAATTTATAATAAATTGGCAAGACAGATAATTTTTATCCTATGTTTCTGAATTTTATAAACATTAACGTATTAGATATGAGAGGGCGTTCATTTCAGAACTAATTTTTGAAAATTGCGAGTAGCATAGCTTATTATATAAATTGACTAGAATGCATATGAATATCAAAATATTTGAGATTTGTTTTAAAAAAATGGTATTATAGCATTTTGTATACACACTACTTGTACATGCACATATTTTTGTACTTTTTTTTTCTTCAGGAGAGAATAAAATCAAAGATTTGGGAGAGATAAATAAACCATTTTTTCAACTATACTATTTTTGTTGAAGTGTAATAGTACTTACGCGGTTTTAAACATATTATTAGTTCTCAAAAGGAATGCGCCCCTTGGATATGATTATAAAAACCATTAGGATGTGATATTAGTCGATTTCTTGAAAATGACCTCTCTACTTAAGCTAGCAAACGACTTACAGTGTGAAAATGTAACCAACTATAAAAAAAATAGTGTAAACTCGAGTATAAACAACTTAGTAACTTACTAAGTTCCAGCAACACGGGTGCTTATATGGGTGTCATCCTCTTCATCAAGCTTAGCCAAACCGAAATCTGAAATTTTGGCATCTAGATTCTTATCAAGCAGTACATTGGTGGCTTTGATGTCTCTGTGCACAATCTTCAATCTTGATTCTTCGTGTAGAAAAGCCAAACCTCTTGCTATACCAATGCATATCCTGTATCTTGTTGGCCAATCAAGTTCCAACTGCCATTTTTCTGGCCCTTCATACCGCCAGGTAAAAAATAATTCAAAATAAATAAAATAAATGAATATTCAAGTGGTTTTATACCCCCTAATCCTACTTAGAGGGTACTTATTCTTTTTTTTTTTTTTATAGATGTGGAAACTTTTACCAATTGACTTATCCATGGGTTGATTTGACTCAAAGTTTATCCCTAACTGATCAAATGGATCAAGTAAAAGTTACCACAACAGAAACATGTCAAAGGGGTTGAACACCCCAAACAGGTTAGAAGGAGCTTACAAATCTTATTTTTCATAATACAATAGTAAGGTTATTGTGATAATGATTCATTTTTTCAACCATATTTCCAATATGTTACCCAACATGCATAGGGAGGGGGGGGGGGGGGGGGGGACTGCCCCTCCGGTTTTTTAGTCCAATAGTATTAATTTTCACGATTTTATCCAGAAAAAATTATATATAGAGAGATTTGCCCCCTTGAATTATCGTCCCGTGACTTATCGGCCCCGCAAAATTCTAAGTCAAGCTTCGCCACTGCCAACATGCTTGACCCACCCGTTTTGCCACCTTTATCTTAGGATGTCCCTCGAGTTCAGTTTTCGGAAAGGGTGGAGGGTAACGAACTAAATGAACGAGAGAAATTTTTACCAAATAAAGCACGGGCAAGACTGTTATTTTCCATGTATTCATACGCTAGCAACAACTGATTTCCTTCGATACAACATCCATGAAGTTTCACAAGATGCTTGTGTTGCAAAGCAGAAATCATGCCCAACTCATTCAAGAACTCCCTATTCCCTTGCCGCGATTTGGAAGAAAGTTGTTTCACGGCGATTAAGGTTCCATCCGGCAGTATTCCCTATATGGAAAGATAATTTCGGTTTCCAACATAGTAGAAAACTTGTTTGGCATTATGTAATCAGGAGAGTAGTAAATTTACCTTGTAAACAGGACCAAAACCACCTTCTCCAATCTTATTAGATACATCAAAATCATTTGTTGCAGCTTTGATTTGCCTCAATGTAAACTGACTAGTGTTAAGCTCTATGCCAGTCAAATCTGATTAGCAAAAAATGAAGTTGTGAACTATGAGTGTTCATTATTCGAACCGGAAAGAACTGAAATTCAAATGAGCCGAATTCTACTTACAAGCTTGAATTCGATTTTGAACTATCAAATCGGGTTAGCATCCCAACCGAATTCCAAATTCAGGTTTTGAATTATATATTTTTTCTTTATTAGAAAAAATACACATATTTGTATTTAATATATATATATATAGTTATTTACATTTTTTCTCATAATTCAGGCTATTCGAATCAGTTTTCCGAGTTCAAATTTGAATAACCCGAAAATCGACCCAGTGAACACCTTTATAATGTGAACATGTAAAAAATAAGGAGAGAACCAAGTAGAAATACATTGTAGAGTGGCATTTCGGACACATTTACAAATTGGTCGACTTATATTGTTTTCTAATATCTCAAAACAGTCAAATCGAAAACGTTAGCTGATACAGGATGGGATCAAACTGGTTCAATGTCGCACAATTATATTTTTGCCAGCTTCAAAGATTTAAGTTATGCTACTCACATATGTTTTCTCTTTCTAAAACATCACCACTATGTTAACTAATCAAAAACTTTAAACAGAAAAAAGTGTTCAACAAAACCCGGACCATTTCAAACTAAATCGCGCTATCTCTAGAAATTTACCTAGTTCACTTGTATCCCTGCGTCGTAAATAACCAAACCACCATAAAACTCCAAGAATTACGACAATACTGAAAACCGCCCCAACCACAATTCCGGCCACAACACCTCCAGACACACCTTTTCCATTTCCTTTCAAGTTTGGAACCTGAAAATCTGAATAATAAAAAGAAAAGAAGACAGAAACTACAGTTTAGGTTTTAGAGTTACATACTATTATTTGTGCAGATTGTTGCTATTTTGAATGTTGTAAACTGATTTCAACAAGATGTTAGACATTTCAACAAACTACCATTATGGTCACAAGTGGTACAGTGAACTCCAAATAGAGAACAACATATCAAACCAAAAGACACTTAGGAAGTGAATAATATCTTACTTGGATTCACAGAAATAGCTGAAATAAGAGGCCCATATGTTCCTCTAGACGGGACATTTATCGTTCCTTTTCCAGCCCAATACAGTCGGATTTCCAAATTGGTTGTTACATCTACTGTATAAGTTGTCACAATTGCTTTCCTAACCCCACCAGCTCTATCACTGATATCAAAATCCTTCTCCACCAGCGTGCCCTGACACAGTACCAACCAATTATAACCGACAATCGATTAAGTAGTCAGAAGGAAACAAGCTTAAAATGAATGATCCCATTGGTGTGAATTCTGGAACGACAAAATTCATGGGTTTGGGTTTAGTATAACCGGGTTCGGGTCCATTGCAGGTCGAACCCACAAACACATTTATTCTTTAAAAAAGTTGTTTTGTGACAAGATCACAAGAAAACTTGGTCAGGTAGTTCACGCCAAATTTTAAAAGTTAAAAGAGAAATTTTTTTATACACATTTGTTTTGTTTGTTGTAAATTTAAATTTCTAATATTTTATTAAAATGCAAAAAAAATGGGATAAACAGGTCCGAGGTCGGTAGGACCTGTCAACCGGCGAACATGACCATTTTAGCACCCTTAAATGAATTCCATATCACAATATTTCGATTGAGAAACATTTAATCTTTATATGATATTTCTCTAAGAGAACTCACCTGAATGTAAATATCAAAAACACGTCGACCAAGGCTGCTAAATGTTGTATCATTAGTAAAAAGAATCTCGGCAAAGTGAAGGCTTACTTCGTAGCTTCCATTGAGCATGCAAAAACCATAATAAGTCATAGATATGGCTGAGGTTCTTGCATTCATGTACAATTCAGAGTTGCTGAATGAATTCCCAGAATTAGTTGTCAAAATATAACTGTCAGGGCGGTCATCATCCAAGAAGTGACCAGTATTGCTAAATCCCCATCGGTTCCCGGTTGATGAGAAATGTGAAGGACCACCTGAGTCCAAGTCACCTTCATATGCCTTGTTCCCAACGGATAGTCCCTTTCCGCCACAGTTAATATACAAGGAGGATGAATCTAATCCAAAAACAATGTCATGAAAAACTCTAGAAGCCAGAAGCAGTAATGGGACTAGAGTTGATTAGCATCACAACTTGAATGTGGGTGTATATGCATTTTAACATAAGATTAGATATGATCATAAAATATTAGTTAAAGTGTTAAATGCAAACTAGAGATGATTGACAGGTTTAGAGGACCCGAATTAAGAATCTAATCCAAACTAGAAATAACCATATAACCAATCTAATCTCCTGCAATGTTTTAAAACCCGGTTCGAACCGGCCGGTTTTCCGGTTTTTTCCTTTTCTGATTTTTTTTTTATTTTTTTTTAACTTTTTTTTTTATTTTTTATTATTTTTTAAAGTTTAAAACTTATATTTTCTTATGAAATACATATTTGATATTATTTTTGAGTGGATTATAATTGTATTTCAACTACTTTTGTTGGGGTGTACAAGTTTATTAGCATTTTTATAAAAAAATATATATAAATCCCCTAACCGGTTCAACCAGCCGGTCTAACTGGTCTAACCGGTCCGACCGGTCGAACCAGTCCCGGAAGGTTTTCCGGTTCAACTAAAAAACCGGTTTTTAAAACATTGATCTCCTGCTTATCTAACTATCCGGAGTCGGGGCTGGGTTGAATTCTACGTTGACACGTTTCGCTTTAATTGGCGAAAACTTGCCTATAATAGTTCCTGATATCAGTGGTATTCAAGTAAATTTTATAATTCAGATTTAACACACCAAGCTTTTGGTGTGAGCAATTATTTTATATTAGATTCAACACACCAAGCCAATCGTTTGTTAAACACTTATGTTAAATAAGAACACTGGTTTATTTATGTTGTTTCTTTAGTGTTGTTTTTAGTCTTGTAAAGTGTATGTTGCACCATAAGGCCATAAAAACTTGTCAATATTTAATTTCATGTGTGTCATTTATGAGTGTTGTCATAAAAAGAACATGATAAATGAACCTATTAGTAGTAATGTATAATTTTACTTACATGTAGAACAAACGTCGTTCCCCAAGCACGAGACCTCTTTACTGGTGATATCGTACAAATAAGAAAGTATGTTAAACATGGACGTATCTTTATCTGAAATGAAGAATTCATGGCAGAGAAACTTACGAAATGTTATCCTTCGAAAACGAAGCAAACAAGTTTCTACAAGAAACAACAAAAACCATAAGATTTAACTGGTAGAAAATAAACAGTTGGGAGTTAGAAAAGAGTTTAAAGATGAATAGATGATGGCTTTCAAAAGGGAGAAGTGAACTTACGTTTCCCGAATCTGACACCTTAAGTTACTAGAGTTTACAAAAGTCAAGTTGTTGTATGACAGATCACTGCAACAAAGATCCAGTTTTAGTTATTTTACCTCATGCACATGTGGATCAAAACCGGTCAAAATCAGGGTCGTCTCAGAAGGTTGATATGTAAAAGCGATCAAAAGATTATGAATGGTTACTTGATGAAGAAGGCTTATATGTAACAAAGATAACAAGGAGCGGAAGCCTCGCGCTTCATAAAACAAGATTTTACTTTTACAAGTCTTATAGTAGGTAAACTTACATAACTTTGCCTGAAGTAAGCATCCAATCAGGCACACTTCCAGATAGCAAGTTTCCAGTAAGATAGCTAAAAATTCAAAACAATAAGCTAGTAAGTTGTTGCTGTTATACCTTTAATATCTCAGATGAGTTGATATTGCAGTTATATTAAGATCTTCCCTAACAAGGAAATGGAATCATACATCAATTATATAGTTAGTTCTTCTGTCGCAGAAATTAACTATTGTATAAGTGTTAAATTAAAATACATTGCTTCCAATTAACCTGCTTGATCAGATAACTTACAATGCCAGCCTAGTGTAAAACCAGAATTATCAGAGATAACAACACATTAACATGAAATGCTTACATATAGTCGACTTTCTTTAGATCAGTGAATCCATTAGGAATGCTACCATTAAGCTTGTTAAAGCTTAAGTCTCTGAAAGAGCAACAGATCAACAACGATTGTATGAAATATGTGAATATTGTAACTAATAGAATTGATTACAAAATAAACAAAACAGTTCTTGATTTTATAGTCTTTCCTAAACACCTCAATAACATGTTTGTAGTAGACTTTTTCTCTAAGGTGGCGTTTGGTTCACGGAATGTAATGTAATTGGAATTGTAAAGTTTTCCTTTTAAAATTATGCTTAAGTTGGGTAAGGAAGGGGTTTGAAATACAATGAATTCCTTTAATCAATGGAATTTGAGGTCATGTAACTTTCCTTCGTTAAAGTGAAGGATTTCTAAATTCCATTGATTAAGGGAATTCATCGTATTTCAAACTCCTTCTTTACCCAACGTAAGCACAACTTAAAAGGAAAACTATAAAATTCCAATTACATTACATTCCGTGAACCAAACGCCACCTAAGTGTTTTATACGGAATCTGATCTCAATGCATTACCTTGGATCTTCAATCTTCAGATTAGTATATATGTATAGTCGATTTAAATAATAAATAAAATCATAAGAAATCAAAGAATATATCTTCATTCTCTTAGTATTCACACCAGTACATGAGCATGTCATTAGTAGGTCATGTTGCAAAAATATGTCCTTTAACATGAATAATTTGAGGGAAAGGTATAAATTACTAACAGGACTTTCAAACTGCTTGAAGAAAGAGAATCTGGTAACTTTCCAAACAGATTGCAACGCCTCAAGATCCTGGCAAATTGAAATTACAATAAATTGTAAAAATAAAATAAAATTTGGGAATACTTTGTTAAAAGAAGATATTCAAACTACTCACAAAGTCTTGAAGGATGTCGCGTTACCAAAAGGTGGACAAAGTGTGTCTGGTCCTCTCAAGTCGCTAATTCTCCTGCATCTCTTGATTCAGTCAGCACAAAAGATCACAATTGCAAGCAAAATAAATACATGACATATGAGGAATTACTAACAAGTCTGACAGGCTTGCCAAAAGAGTAATGCCAGAAGGTATTGGCCCCTCCAATCCACTGGCCTGAATCCTTCTGTTATTCAGAAACTCAAATTAAATATATAATTCCTACTTATAATAAATGGGAAATAGAAAAGTGAGCGAATGCCTCACAAGCTCTTGAGACTTCGCCATTGTCCTATGTAATCCGGGATCTTCCCAGAGAAATTGTTACCACCAATCCGACTACAAAAAGAAGCAAAAATAAAACAGTTGGTTATGTCAGGCAACACATTTGAAGTCAATGAGGTGGTAGAAGTAGAACTCACAATTCCATGAGAGTGGTCAGATTTGCAAATGATGCAGGCAACTCCCCACTAAAAGAGTTTGAGTTCAGAAATCTACAACAAAAGGTGGAACAATCATCGATAAAGTTGATAGGATAACAAGATAGAGAGAGCATCAAACCTCGCATATAAAATGCGTGAGGGTTCGATTGGTGACTCAAAAGGGTTCTTTTACACTAAGCATAAAACAACAATACCAAAAAAAATCAAGAAGTCTTACAATCTCTGGATGCTTGCAAGATTCCCAAGTTCCTTAGGAATTATTCCAGACATCATATTGTCCTCTACAGTTCTAATTAACAATACAATTGACACCATAAACATCAGAACTAAGCTACATGAGTTAAAATTCAAGTAAATTTTAAAGAGAAATTTACAAAGTTGTCAATGTGCTTATGTCCCCGAGCTCCTTTGGTATTGATCCAGTTAACCGATTCCCGAGCAGAGAACTGCAAACCGTAAAGGGAAACTCATGTAACACTGAGCACTAACTGAAGCCAAAGAATGTAAAAAGCTTTTTGATACCAATTAATTCAATACTTAAAAGATTATATAAAGAAAGATGTACATGTTGAGTATTTGCGCCATGGAACCCCATTCTGGAGGGATGGTACCACTGAGATAGTTGCGAACTAAGTCTCTGTAGGAATGAAATACACAAATCAACCGCCAAATACAAACATTGGAATCCATAATATTTATAATGAAAGCCAATTTAAGGAGAGTACAGGTTCTGAAGTTTAACAAGATTGATGATTTCAGGTGGGAGAGTGCCTGCTAAGTTTTGCCCTTTTAGACTTCTGCATACCATACAAACCAAAACACCATCAATAATAATGATGATAGATTACTCTTATAACTCAAATATTTGGAAAAGCTAATTTTCATAATCAATAAACTTGTGGATCGTCAAGCAGAAAAAGTTCAATTCTACTTCTGTAACCCCAATTATGTAATCATCAATCACACATTAGGTGAAGTTTGCATCGAGATTGCCTAGCTAGGTTGATCAGATTCAAAATAAAGTATCAGGATTACCCTAAATGGAATGGTGAATGAGTTTGATAGTGACCCGTAAGTGGGTTAAACTCTAAGAAATAAGATAAGGAAGGAGACAAGCTTTTTGCAACTTTTCTTCTACTAGTTTCATGAAGATGATTACAATTTATAAAACTCAAATAAAACTGCAATGCATGGATACTATTACGTGGGAACATGGACCTGAATCACAAATATGGGGACGTGGAGACTAACTTCCAATTGACTAATTGGCGGATTTATGTTTAGTCCAGAGGGTGGCAATGCCCCCGCTCAAAAATTTCATAGCAGTGTAAAAATTCTGAAAAGTTAAACGAAAAAAATTAGGCCCCCATAGTATTTTATTAGAAGGCCCCTGAAATCCCCTTATCATGAGCTGAAAATCACTTAAAATCAAGCAAACTTTCACATTTTTATGGTAACTAAAGATGAAGATGCAGGTGCCATGAAGGCATGAAGATGAAGGTAATAGATGAAGAAGAAGATATATCTCGATAAAAGGGATGAAAGGCATAGAAAAGTACTTCATGTCATAATTATAACTTGAATTTGAAGCTGATAATTACATAAATACCCTTTGATGCTTTTTTTTTTTAAATAATTATACATTTCTATACTTTTCTTTCAAACGAGATTTTTTTAACCTAATAATTATTATGTATACTATTAACTTTTACATTTCATGTTGTTTTTACTAAAATAGATTAAATGAAACTTTGTATTGAAGAGGATCATAATATTCTGATATATATATATCCTGATATATGATATATGTCTAGATTTATACATTTTAAATTACACATCAAATCTAGAAAAAAATTGTTTTCAACTAAGCAAACATAATTTTTTTCTAAACGTCAATTCCTAATTTTTTCCCCAAGTAATGGGTTTCCTTTTTAATGGTGTTTCTGGGTGAGTCAACCCGAAGTGTCAAATCCAGTATAGACCATTGTAATCCCGTCTCAGAAAGAGTCACCCACACATTGTTAAGGGTAGTTTCAAACGCCGCTAAAAAAAATCACCTTAATCATCATTCATCAGGATGTCTCTTGAACTTCAAGACACATAAATAGTTAATATTGCTTTATATTTTTTTTTTGAACGGCTAATTTTTTTATTCCACCAATTTAACACCATTGCCAAGGTTTGAACCTTGGTCTCCACCAAAGAGACTTTGTCTCTTACCATTGGGCTACAACCCCAATGGCTATTGCTTTATATGATGTTATGATTTATACATTTTCATATAAATCCGGTTATATTAGTGTTTAATGTTATGAGTGATGAAAGAGAGAATATATCAAATTTATTTTTAAAATAATGTTAAGTGACAAGTAACTCGAGGCTTAAAATTGTGGTTATAGTGTATGTATTGTTCTTTTTTCTTCGAGTTTTATCTATTTAGATTATTAATGTGACATCTTAATTGTTATGAATAAAATCATACTTTAAATTGCCTTTAGTTTGCTATACGTTTTAACCGATTCGTTTTGACCCATTGCGCTATCTATTTTTAAGCGTTTTAACAATCACGTTTTCTTCGCCCCCGCTGATAAATAATCCTGGATCCGCCACTGGTAATGACTATGAAATGCAATTGACTAATTCTAATTTATACTAACTACAAATGAAAATGACGTGTGAGTGGATTACGGATGCTGACTCGTATCAGAGTTTCGATTACCGTTAAGGATGTAACAAATGGTGACCTTTCAGATTGGAAATTCGAAGATGGCGGTGGTCGTAGAAAAGTGATACATCTTCCGCCGATGGTGGTGGTGGTGATAAATTATCCGAGTTTTCCGGCGACGGAAGGGGCAAGTGTTCTAGCGAACGAGGATTCGAGTTTTGAAAGAACACAAATCACAAATAAGGCGGTAGCAACATTTTTGTGTAACGGTTGTAATGGGTCGCCATCACCGGAATTAAAAGTTTTTTATTTATTTATTTTAAATAAATCGGAATTTAATAATCTCAACTTCAACCTACCGGCTAATATTAATTTCAACTCAGAATGTTGTTACTGTCGGTTTTAACTTTCCAACTATTTTTCTCTTAACAGTCCATCGTTAAAACTATTTAACTTCGTTTAATTTTCATTAAAACATTTTGGATTTCTTGATTGGACCGGAGTTAGACGGTCAAGAAGAACTTATGAGAACTTATTTCTGTTCTTACTTATGTGTGTGAATCGAAGTAAATGGTGATACGGGGAAAGTTCCAATTCACATTTCGTTTCAATTCACATACATAATTGACAAGTGAAATGAGTTCTTTTTCATTGTGTACTTCCGGTCAAAGCAAGAAACACAATTTTTTAACAAAAATCAAACAGAGCAAAGTAATTTTAATTAACGATGCACTGTTAAGAGAAAATAGTTAAAAAGTTGAGACGAATAGTACTAAGAATATTATAAGTTTGAATTCATTATGCATACGCATACGAGTCTTAATTCATCATGCAACATATACAACCCCAAAAGGTTTAAGAAAACCTCATTGCTTACAACATACAAGGCTTAATTCACCATGCATCCACATCACAACAAGTTCAAATTTGACAAGATTAGATATCGAGTTCGCGAAGAGATAAACGTACATGCTCGTGACGTGGCTTATCGTCCCGTTCGCTTCATAGCTGCAAAGAACAGTATCATCATATCCGTTACTGTTATTTGAACTGGCCCATTCAACACACGGATCCTTGGTGAAATCCCAATCCTTCCCCAACGTACGCCCGATCACCCTCAACGCATCCACTATCAAAACCCTTAAACGTCTTAACCACGAAACATGAAACATCATATATCTCGAGTTAGTTACAAACATATTGTTACAAACCTTCATAGGAGGGTAGAAGAGTTGTGTTGATGGATGCAAAACCAAAGGGGAGCAATGAAACCCAGAGAATAGCGACCAACATGTTGCTTCCGGTCGCTAAACGCGTCGGGATCGTACTATAAGTACTACTTATATATACAATACTAATACAATAGACGTTTGACTATTTATGAGATGATAAAATTATGTAAAGGGGGAGACTTTGATGTCTAGTATTTAAATGTTATGACGTTTGCTATGGATGCAATTAACCCATAGAGTCATGGCCAACATGTTGTTTCTGTGTATAAATATATATATTTTGGATAATAAGATGTGTATATATGTGTATTTAACTATATGAATAAATAGCCAATTGATATTGAAAATCGGTAGCGGTTGAAATGTGAATTTCGTGGAACCGAAGACTTTTGAAGTTTGATGATGTGTTAATTATATATATACGTCGCTTTCTGTATCATATGTAATTTTTTTTTGGAACGGCAAATTCAATAAAACAAGCAAAGCAACGTCTAGCAAGACGCTAGAAGCCGCAAGAAAACAACCACATTACAAAGAAAAAGAAGACCAATCCTCCAACTAATGAATTGGTTAAGACAACGATTTACAAACCATAGATGACTCCAATTTTTTATCTCCATAAGCACCCTTTTAATCGAGGGGGATCTATGGTTGAAGATGACCTTATTTCTTTCAAGCCAAATGCACCACATACCGGTGAGAAAGATAACCTTCAAAGCCATTCTTTTCCTACCAGAGAACGAACGATCCTTATGCAAGTTAAGAATATCCGACACCGAGAAAGCAATAACCTGAGGTAACCGACACCACTGAGCCACCAGTTGCCAAACGGTATCCAAAAAGCAACACCCCGTAAAGATGTGCATCACAGACTCCGGCGCCTCCCTACATAAAACGCAGTCATCGGACCCAACACCAACGTTCCTCCTAGCAAAGCTGTCTTTGGTGGGAAGCCGATCCAGAATCGAGCGCCAAACCATCAGATTAGCCTTGATCGGCACCCACCGAGACCAGTCCAACGGGAAGGGATCCGAAACATTCTCCTGGCCAGCAGTCAACAAACGCAGCGATCTCACCGAAAAGGTACCATGGTTATCACCCAACCACCTCCAACCTCCATTCTCTTCGACCATCAACTCTTGCATTCTGACCCCAGCCTCTTCCAACTCCGAAATAGCCTTCAAAATAGCCTTCCAGATTCTTGTAGCTGCAGACTGAAGGGAAAGAAAGGGGGGCGGACCAGCTTTGAAATGGATACAAGAAATCACTTTCCTCCACAGACTAAAAGGCTTATGATGGTATCTCCATACCCATTTGGCTAAAAGGCACTTATTAATAATATGGAAAGGATACAGCTCCAAACCCCCCTCCTCCTTTGGTTTTAAAAAGTTCTCCTTAGAAACCCGGATGCTCTCGAGAATTTTGAGGACCTTTTTGGGGGCCCGATACAACGAGAAAAAATAAATAGGAAGGTTGTCAAGCACCGAATTAATAAGAGTAAGCCTCCCTCCCATCGAAAGGCACTTGGCTTTCCAACTAGCAAGCTGATTACGAACCGTCTCGACCACCTTTTCCCAACTTCCTTTCTTGTTCATATTTGCACCCACAAGCATCCCTAGATACTCAAAGGGAAAGTTGCAAACTTTGCAACCCAAGAGCTCCGCCTTCAAAACAATATCCTGTGAGGGCAGATTCACCCCCGTCACCCCACATTTGGAGAGGTTGACACTCAAAACGGAAACCAAGAAAAAGCCCCAAAGCAGCCGTCTAAGGTTAACGAAATTAGCTAAGGACCACTCCCCCATTATCATCACATCATCTGCAAAAATAAGGTGAGACATACACGGCCCATTGTTGGGGAGGATTACCCCATGAAACAAACCAATGTCACCCGCTTTTGACATCATCCAATGAAAGGACTCCATTGCGATAATAAATAAAAAGGGGGAAAGGGGATCCCTTGCCTCACCAGTCACCCCTTTGAACCCATCAAATTCCGAAGAAGGAGAGCCACTGATAAGGACCGAAGACCGAGACGCACTAAGAATACCACGAACCCATTTCCTCCAAAGCCCGGGAAAATTCATTTGCGCAAGAATGGAGTCAAGGAAGGCCCAATCAAGAGAATCATAAGCTTTATTGAAATCAATCTTAAAAAACATAGTTTCCCTCTTGACTCTCTTTAACCACAATAAGATTTCATTAATGATGAGGGGACCGTCAACGATATTCCTACCGGAAAAAAAAAGCCATTTGGGTGTCGGAAATAATGGAGGGCATAACACCTTTAATTCTATTCGCAAGAACCTTCGAGACCACCTTCTGAATGCACCCCAGCAACGTTATAGGTCTAAAGTCGTTGAAGGTTTGAGGATCACTAGATTTAGGAATGAGGCATATGAACGAAGAAGAACAACATTTACTTAAAGTCCCGTCCACAAAAAATTGATCCAAAACCGATTTAAAATCATCGCCCAAAACATCCCAGAAATGTTTAATGAATTTAAAGCTGAAACCATCGGGCCTGGGGCTTTATCATCACCGCAGTCCCACACAGCAAGTTTGATTTCCTCCGAGGAGAAGGGAACAACAAGCGATTGCGCATCCAGCTCCGACAAACATTTCAATCCCGAACATACCATCCTTGGCTTCCTAGGACGGTCCTCTTTGAATTTTTCAAGAAAAAATCTCCTCGCCCGCTCCTTGGTATTTTTGGGATCCGAAAACCAAGTGTTATTGACCTTTACACCATTAATCCGGTTAGACGAGTTTTTGGCATTCACCATACAATGAAAAAAGGCACTATTCTCATCACCCAAAATCAACCAATGCACTCTGGACTTTTGCGCCAAATCAGCCTTTTTTCTATTAAGAATGTTACTCAAATCCCTTTTAGCTTTCCCCCAACTGTCCATCTCAGCCTCAGAGAGAACTCTAGCCCCCGCTTCTTTATCCCAAAACGCACAGACACCCTCCAAATCTCTCACCGACTAAGATTCTTCATTCCTAATCCGACTGCTGCAAGATTTGATGGCCATCTTGATACATTCAAGTTTATTATGTAAAGCCACATCGGCTCTACCCCCAAAAATCTTATCCTTAATTGCCTCAACAACGATAGGACGGAGAATGGGATTCTCGAGCCAAGAGGAAAAGAATTTAAACTGAGGAGGACCAAAATCAACCGAGGACAGCTTGAGCACGATCGGATTGTGGTCAGACCACATACGGGGAAGGGCTGTTAACACCGCATTCGGCCACCGATGTATAAAATCACCACAAACCAGAAACCGATTAATCTTGCTATAGTTAATCCCCTGACCATATGAAAAAGTAAACTTAGAACCCCCCATGTTATATTCACCCAGGCCGGCGTTATCTATGAAATCGTTGAATCTCTCAGCCCTACGAGCGTCGAAAGCAGAATAAAGCCGATCCTCGGGACACCTAACTTCGTTAAAATCCCCGGCAAAAAACCACAAACCCCTATTCTGGTCCTTCAAAGAAATCAAGGACTCCTAGAGCTGACTTTTCTCCCTGTCCCCCCCCCCCCCCCCGGGGAGCATAAACATTGCAAATGTTGATATCTAAATTCAACCCCAAGATCTTACCGGAAACCTGGAGAAAATTAGGATGTTTGGCCACTGAATCAACCCTAAAAATAGAAGGATCCCACAGGGAAATAATACCTCCTGAATTGCCATTAGCCAACATACAGTCCCAAAGGAACCCATGGCCACCCCATAAACGACGGACCGAAATACACTCCCCACTTAAACATTTAGACTCTTGTAAACAAAGAAAAGCAATTTTGTGATACCTCCTCAGCCGGACAAACCAATCCAACTTCGATCCGCCCAGCCCACGACCGTTGATAGATAAGAAGTCCATCAAGAACACTGATAACCCCCCGTGACACCGATAACATTCGCCACCTGCTCCTCACAACCTTCAAAATCCATCCACACACATTCACCCACTCTGATAGTACTCGTCACCTCCTCCTTGAGAAGGGCATTTTCCCCCATAATGCCTGAATTCTCCAGTTAACACCGATCCAAGGATCTCTTAAACCCAGATCCGGAACGAGATCTGGCCCCCTCGTTCTTACATTTGTAAATAGCATTTTGGAACAATAATTTGCCACATCCTCTATGTAGATTAGATACACCATTACCAGGAGGAAATTTCTTTGATTTTGCCCTAGGAAGAATGGGCAACGAGACTCCATGTTCCTCAAAAGAAGTGGAAGTGGGACCCGAAGCAACCGATCCATTTAAGTAAGGAATCGCTGGGAGGGGACAGAGAAGCCCAGATCATCCGGAATAACATCCACAGGCCCACTCGCCCCAGTCTTCAACCAAAAGGAGCCTTTAGGAAGACTCGGCCCATCTGGCCCACAACCTAAATTTCCATCCCCATTAACTGTCGGACCATCACTGTCCACGTGTGGCAGAAAGGGAGGGGAATTGGCTTTATCCGAGAAAACATCATCATCCTTTCGTATATCCACGCCATCATCCTGCTCAGAAAACGAGGCATCCTTGCGAGAGTTCAGGAGGCCACCGTCCATTTCGCCAATCACCGCCTCAGCCTCTTCTTCTCTCTAATCCTCCCAGTCACTCTCCTCCAACCATTCATCTTCTTTTTCTTCACCGGCGACCGCCGGAGACCTTGCCGGCGATTCAACCAGGTCTTCTTCCAAAAAATTTGGAGTCCAAGGATTGCTGTCTTCTTTAACCATCACAGTGTAAACTGATTCCTTCCAATTAATGATTACCGTTTCATCAATTGATTTCCATGAGTCCGATAAAACGTGCACTGAACCACCGGAAACATGTTCAAGCATCCAGGACGATTGAGAGGCCCATATTATTCTTCCAAACCCAGCAGCAATGGTGTCATAGGTTAAGTCATCCCTTAAGTGCAACGGAACACCCACAATTTTCAAACCGGCTATCCGAAATCTCGGGAAGGTTTGACCATTCCAAGTGTTAAGAGACACAAAAAATTTCTTCCAGTAGACCTTCTTAACCTTCAGGAACTCATCTGCCACCAACTTGTTAAAAACTAACATGACGTGAAGGCCCCCCACATAAACAACATCGAAGTTGGACGATCCACCTTCATTATGCAGCAGCTTCACACTACAAAGATTAGGGCCGTCAATGGCTTCACAAATAAGAGTCCTACCATTGAAGGAGGCAGGGTACTCTCCTGCTTCGTCCGGAATCGCAAAGGATTTCCATTTATAATTAAGTGTCTATTCGATAAGAAAGTCGTCCTAAATTTAAACTTTTGATGTTGTGATCAGATTCCTTAATCCTTATTTCATCGTTAAACTAAACTTAAAAAAAAACTAAGAATTGAAAGTCTATTCTTTGTCTTGTCCTTATCATTTAAATTTTTTTTAATAATAATAATAATAATAATAATAATAATAATAATAATAATAATATTATTATTATTATTATAATAATAATAAAAATAATAATAAAAATAATAATATTAATTTATTTATTATCAATTGTCCAATCCACGTGTACTCTCATCTGGTCACTATTCATGTCATTTATTTTTTTCTTATTTGTCACTTTTGACAGTGGTTGCCAGCTACGTTACATAATACACGTGTAGTTGTATGCTCTTATTTTGTTTCTTCTGTTGTTACTTTATTGGTGCATGTGATGTGTGATGCTCAAGAGATTACGCGTGTTTTTAGGTATATTTTCCTTCTTTTATAATTCATTTCAGTCGACCCTCTCTCTACCTACACATACTGGCTTCTTTCTCTCTCACTATCTCTCTCTCTACCTAGACATATCGGCTTCTCTCGCTCACTAATATTTCATGTTCACCGTCGCCGGTTAAGATCTGAGCAGGTTGAGTGGCGGAGTTGGTTTAACTTCTTCGTCGGACGCTGCCTTTATGATTGATGGACGTGGTGATCAGTGGCGGCGACGAGGCTATGCTTTTGGTTCCGGTGTGCCACCGACCGACAAGGTCGATGCTCCGTCTCCTACGATGAGGCGTTGAAGCAACGACTGTGGTGGCTCTGAGTATTTTGTGCCGCTGAATGCGGCAGATCTCCGGCCATTGTGCTCGCCGTAGCAATTGTTGTGCCATCGTTATCCGGTGGTTAGCGGCGTCTTTCAGTACTATGTGCTACTTTATCAGTGGATCTGAGTATTTTGTGGGATCTCCGGCCACTGTGCTCGCCGTCGCAATTGTTATGCCATCGTTCACCGGTGGTTAGCGGCGGCTTTGAGTACTATGTGCTGCTGAAAGTGAACGATCTTCCTCTCTATCTTAAATACACAAACCGAAACACTGATTTAATTCATTTTGTGATGTGCCCCTTTTCTTTTCGGTGGTTAAGGGTTTACCCTTTCGCGATGATGTTACCGGCGGTTGTGCGATGTTCATTGCTAGCGGCGCCGGATTATGAGTGATTTATGATCGTAGCCTCTTTAGCGATGACGATCTAGGTTCATCCTTTGATGACCTTTAATTGGATGGTTCTTTCAAGTGATTTTGCCTTTAGTTGCTATATACATCTGTTGGTTTTTTAAAGGGTTTCATATGGGTTTTCTTATCATCCGCTTCCTAAATATGGGTATGTTCCTTTTTTCTGCGATTTGGGTATGCTTCTATAAACGACTCTTTGTCGGATTTGGAATCCTTGCTGGCTGATACTTTGTTGGTTCAAAGTTGTTTATTGCTGAATATTCTTGATGGTTTAATGTGGCAATGATGAAACTTAAATTTGAGCCGATGTTGGTGCTAATGAAATTATTGTTGGTTAAAAGTTTGATAGCTGCTAAATGTTCTTGGTGCTTCATGATTTGTTGGTTTAAAGTTGGTTGGAATTCTCTTTAGTTGATGGTGGTTTGGTCTATGTGAGGCTGAGGCTATGATGAAATGTTTCGATCTGAGCCTGTGTGTTGCTTTGATGATTTTCTTATTCTTTGATTTTACTTCTTTTATGATGTTACAATTTTTAGATATTTTACCTTTTTTTTTGTTTTGCAGATTACATATGCTTCTATGCTAACTTATTTTTCAAGTGAAACAAAATGATATGTTATATATCATTTAGAAAGTTTGATATCATCAGCATTGTTGTTACTTTGGACTAAATTCTATGGTGATTTATTTCTCAATGATACCAATAAATGTCATTTAGAAAGTTTGATGTCATGGTTGCAACTTATGACATGTATACTTAAAAATTAGAATTGTGTAGCGATGAGAGTATATTTTGTAACGCTTTTATATATTTAATTCTATATTTTTATTAGTTATAATATATTAATTCTCATCATATTTCTTATGAGTTGTGTTTAATGTGTTTTGAGCTAAAAAGTTATAAATGTGATGATTTTGACGAGTTTTGAATAATTAGTATCTTATGGTGTGAATGAGCTTAATTTGTTAGTATTAAGTTGAACACAAGTTACTTTTATTAGAGAGTTAAGTTTGTAATTATTTTATTCTAAATTGTTAATTGTTTTGACCAAATAAATAAAAGAACAAATAAAAGAAAAAGAAAAAATATTAAATCACCTTTTGATGTTTTCTCGTGAACATACAGATTTGCAAAGTAATTTAATGTCCTATGTTTCTCACATGCCTTAAAACAAGGCAGAATGGGCCATGGATCAATTGCATATGGGCTGGTCAAACAAGAAGCTAAAATATTTGGGCTGTACACTTAGCACGTGACTTGCAAAGGATTTTGAAAGGCCCACATCGCTTGACATATATATAAAACAAAATTGGAGAATTCGAGGGGGGGGGGGGGGGGGGGGGGGGGAATCATTCGTCAGAAGCCTCTGACGGCAGAGGTTACGAAGGCAGCAGCCTTCTTGGCTGCTTTGGGATCGTGCGACAGATTCAAATCAAGGGGGAGAGGAAAAGAGTTTTCTTTGTTTGAAGGTTTTATTGTTCTTTTATTAATTTTGTATTAGATTTCTTCATCATGTCCGACTAATTTTCTTTAATTGCTTTTGGTGAATGGTTGTGTAAAATCGTTCTATTCTTAACCATTAATTACTGGTTGTTCCGGAATCCTTGTAACCGTTGAGCACCCGCATGCTGAATTTGTTTAACTAACTAGTAAATTAGGGTTTTAATGGTCCACTGTCATGATCTAGCACTTTCTTGCGACAGGAACTAAGCAGCCCATTAGAAACTTAAGGTATTAGGTCAATTGGGCAATTGGGGAACATGTCTATGTGTTATTAGTAATTGATTAGGTTTTGCCTAGATCGGTAGCCAACCAGGATCCAAAAATAGTTAACTTGTCACATAAGGTTTCGTTTTAGATAATTAGTAATCTAGTTTTATTAATTAATTTTTATTCACCAAGCAATCAAAACAGCCCAGAGGCAATTTAGTTTAATTTCTTAGAGTAAATTACTTTAGTTTAGTTTAGGTCAATCTAGGTTAGTGACAGTAATCTAGGTTTAGGTAGTTAATTTAGTTAGGTAGTTAATCTAAATCACTGGTGACCACTAACTCCCCTGGATTGACACCCTAGCTTACCACTACTACAAAATCAGTTAAAGTTAGGGATTTGTAGCGGTCTTGACAAACCGTTATCATTTAGATTGTTTTATATCACTTTCGAGTCAAAGAGGTAAATAAGAAATTTATGGAAGTCACTCAAACGTTTGGTGGATTTTATATTTATAGAAACTTTATAAAGTGACCATCTAATGGATCATAACGTATGTGTTTAACTTTATTTATAAAAGAACGCTATCAATAGGACGTTAATTTATTCACGTTATTGACAAACATGCGTAACTTTATCGAATAAAAATATTTTTGACCCGCCGCAAAGCGCGAGTCAGTTTACTAGTAACAACAACAACAACAACAACAACAACAACAATAATAATAATAATAATAATAATAATAATAATAATTATTATTATTATTATTATTATTATTATTATTATTATTATTATTATTTCCGAAAGATTTCATTTCTTATTCTCACTAATTGTGTGTGTCCACCCATCCACCTCAACATAATCATCTTAGCAACTTTCAACTTACGCTATAAAGAATAGGTGGTGTGATTTCGGCTACCACACCCACGACTTCATCGGTTTCACCGGCTTTGGCGGCTACCACACTGATGTGGTCTCGATCGGTTAAACGATGACCAAAGAAATTAAGATGGAAACCAGAAAAGAATATGTGACAACTGTAACCTCCCAAGTTAACTCCGTTAAGTCTTTTCCGTTAATTCCATTAGTTCCGTTAGGCAATCCCCGTTAGTCACATTACAAGTAGTAACTAATACATAACTAGACCGCATACGTCCACGACCTTTGGTTGATCACCGAACCCGCCCATATGTGTTATATGATTTATTACTTATTACACTGTATGAAGTGATGCAACATGCTTATTTAATTAATTGTGCAATTATGTGATTTATCGAGAAATCGTGTTTATCTTACTTAGAATGTAAATTGACCCCTTTCCGGTGGCCAGCGAAACTATCGAGCGAAATTACAGTTTCGCCCGGTAGCTAATGCATGACCAGTTTCGCGTGGCTAGCGAAACTGCCGGCGACACTGCCAGCGAAACTAACACCAGATATATAGAAACCCCAAGCCAAACTTCTCATTTTTACTCACACCTCACAACACATACACACTCCTGCACTCTCCTTCTCTGGAGCTTTCTGACCAGCAAGGAAATCAGCACGAACCAAGGAGACCAGCCCCAAATCACCATCCATTTGAGCTTAGAGATCACCCGTGAGTCCCCAAGACCACTTCTTCTATGTTTCTCTTTGTGCTTTACTTAATTAGATGACCAAATCGACATGCAATTGTGTATGCTTCTGTTAAAATGCTTAAGGATGCTAGACATAACATAAATTCTGTAACTTGCCATGTCAATATGAAGATCCATGCTAATTAGGTCCCTTTATGTGAAAATGTGTTCTTGGTAATTTGATGACTAGAATCCATGTTTAAGGTGTTAAAACTGCTCCCATGATGTTGGTAAACGTTTAGGTATGCTAGATATCGAATTGCATGTGATACAGAAGCTGTTAGAAATGTTTTTAGTCAAATTTACGGGTTTTTTTAGCGACTAGCGAAACTGTGCCTTCATCAGGCGAAATTAGGTAGCGAAACTATGTATATCTTCATCCAGCGACACTATGTAGCGAAACTGTAGTGTCGCCGGGTAAACCAACCAGACCTGCTCGGACGAAACTACTGAGCGAGATTCCCTGAACGAAAGTTCAAACCAGTTTCGGGCGAAACTAGGCTAGCGAAACTGTGCCAACAGTTTCGAGCGAAACTAGCCTAGCGAAACTGTGTCATCGGGTGTTGCCTAGCGAAAGTGCTGCCCGTGCACACAGCGAAACTGCCTAGCGAAACTGCTAGCGAAATTGTGACCAGAATCCAAACTTGTGCAATTTACTTGTAATGATATGCCATGACTTGCATGCTTTATACTATGATGATACATGCTTTGACTTCTGATATATATGAACCCTTGTGTATGATCAACCAACGGTGTCGTGTGTCGTTATGTCGTGTCGTGTTTTCCAACGTGATAGTGGTTTTAAACACAACCTTACACCTAAGACCTTAATGTGATTATTAGGTCCTCGTTAACAATCATAACCGGGTTTATTGAAGAAGTAAGCCGAGCAACCTAAGGTGAGTTCATTTATATTATTGTTATGTCCGTTCAGGGACGATAACGCGCAAGTGGTTACATCCGGTAAGGATGGTGACCCAAACGGTAAGGTTTTCTTACTGGGTAAATTTCCGACATAATATCATATGTGACACTGAATTGAACTTATTTATTAAAAAGTCCTTACATTCGAGCCGTTAATATACAGTAGCGAGGTAATATTGAGTAGTACTACTGGGGATTGACACCCCCGCTCAGCGGTGCACGGGATGCACCCTCCCGACTGGCGGTCGGACTGAGATCAATGTTAGCCTACCCTCCGTGATCCGTAAAGACACGGGAAGGCAAGGTTCATAGGTAATCCTTATCAAAAACATTGTCAGCTTCGGTTACGAACAATTCAGGTGTACATAACTATAGGCTAGCTACCTACGATATGGAACTTTTACTGGTCTTATGATATTGATTGTGTTTTACCTATCTTTATTCATAAACATTAGGTCTACTTGTGACGGGTAGACTGCTTTAGTGAACTCACCAGCCTTGGCTGACACTTGATTGTTGAATGCTTTTCAAGTCGCTAGAAGGATCATGGACGGCAGGGACGGCGGCAGTACACATAACCTACTTTCACTTGGGAATTATGTTTTCAGATCTAAATTCCTTCATTTTGAAAATCTGATTGTAAACCCTAATTATGCTTCCGCTGAACTATTAAACATACTACTTTGGACTGTAACTTAAACTTTTAAGTTAATTTATAATTTCTGTTATGGTTTGGTTGTAACTAAAGTCTGGGATCCTGGTCTGGATCACACCCCACACGGTTATACTCCGTTAGTGGAAATTGGGGGTGTGACAGAATATATAGAGAACTTAGACCCTTTCGGTAATTTTTCTTATGCATAACTTCATTCGACGATGGATGCCATTATATATGCTTACAAAATGAAATCAACTACTAAACCACGATTAAAATAACTAGGAAAATTGTATTTAAATAATCCCAACTTTTGAGGGTTGGTCGACAATAATCTTACTTTCAATAATCACTCCCAATGGTCCGAACTTTCACCCTATTTATCAATAGTGGTCCCCTCGTTAAAAAACTTAACACCGTTAAGTTTTTCATCCATTTTTTTCAACCCCAATTTTGATGCACTCTAATTTCTTCAAATCTTGATGAAAATTCAATCCGTAAGTTGCTATGAACTCGTAACGAAAAAACGAACAAAACCAGATCTATATTGCTTAGGTTTTAAACAAGTTATGATGATGAACAAGAGCATCAAAGTTACGACTTTTTCATGACTTTGGATCAAAAATTGAGCATCAATTCCACTGTGTTTGTGCTATTGATCGATTCCAGTAGATTTAGCATGTTCCCACGAATCTACAGCAAGTTACATGATTGATTTTCATGGAGTTTTGATCGGATTTTAAATTTCACAACTTCATCTTTTTCATGAAGATTCAACAATGGTGGATTGACCAATTCTTAATGGTTTCCAATGATTCTTGTTGCTATAGATTCGGTTTTTCCTCACGAGTTCATAGCAACTTGCGGATTGAATTTTCATCAAGATTTGAAGAAGTTATGGTGGATCAAAGATTGGGGTTGGAAAAAATGGATAAAAAACTTAACGGTATTAATTTTTTAACGGTGGGAGCACTATTGGTAAATAGGGTGAAAGTTGGAATCACTGGGAGTGATTATTGAAAGTGAGATTATTGCCGGCCAACCCTCAAAAGTTAAGATTATTTATATTCAATTTTCCAAATAACTAACATGAAAGGAAATGCAATTCAAAACATTGTGCTAATTATTCTAATTATGGAGATGTGCATGGAATACGTGGGTAGGAGAATGAGGCACGTATCACACACCCCTTGTTTCGGCTTGTTTCGTTCGGTTTTAACAAACAAACCGATCAGCTTCTTTTAGCCGAAGGTAGCCGAAGATTTTGGAGAAAACTTGGAATTGAATTGAAGCATAGTTCGTGTGAAGCCTAAGCCTAACCTAACCATCCATACCATTTTGTCTTCAAATTCTCTCATTTTCTTCTCTCCATGTACCACATTCCTATTGGTGTAGATTTTGAAGCCTTAGGCTTCAAAATCAACCATACCCCCCCCCCCCCCCCACCACACACACACTACCCAAAGTCTTCTTAATAACCCAACACTCATAATCAAGAAGCATCCACTTACAAAAATATAAATAATGAATTTGAAGTTAAAATAGTAAACATCAAATTTAAGGGACGAGTAGATAAAATGATTTTTTTAATGGTACCTATGAATATAATTAAAAAAAAATGATGCTCGAGTGGATTGAACCTCTACCCTTGAGTTAAGAGCTCACTAACCAACTCCATCAAGGCAGTCTTTGTTTCTAGCCTTCCTTTTCAATAATCTAAATAGAACCACAAATATAAACAGTCTTTGTTATGTTACGGATACATAAAATAATTGCATTGTTATAACACCACATTAAAAAAGGAGATATAAAACGAGTAACCACCAAAACGAATGAAGTATCAAGTCTATGGCATAAACATATGTTACATGACTATACTTACTAAACTACCAACTCAACAGAAAAATAAAAATAAAGAAAATCTATGATACACGTTTATGCCTATTACACCACCAACTCCTTTACTAAATACACACGGCTATATCTATTAGACCACCAAATCATGTGTTAACTTTGTTGTGTTTGGATAAGAAATAATATACACCAAATGATACTATACACAATCTATCAAGGAATAGAGGATAGGGTGTTGCTCAGTTGAAGTACTCAAGGGTCATTGGCGGTCTTATGTATCTCATGACATGTATCCGCCCAGACTTAGTACATGTTGTGAGCAGACTAAGTAGGTATACTAGTAATCCTAGTTCTGCGCATTGGAAGTGTATGACAAGATTACTAAGATATTTGAGATACATAAGGAATTATGAATTGCATTATGGTTAAGATCCAGCTATTGTGGAGGGGTACAATGATGCTAACTAAATATATCTAATATAAAAGATTTCAAATCCACAAGTGGTTATCTATTTACCCTTGGAGGAACGACTATAACTTGGAAATTCTCCAAATAAATGCTTAGAGCCAGATCCACGATGGAATATGAGTTAATTGTATTATATAAAGCTAGAGAAGAGACAAAGTGGCTATGCCAGTTCTTGGAATATGTCCCAAAATGGCTAAAGTTAGTGACAACTATATGTATACATTGTGATTGCTAATCGGCCATTGGCAGAGCTCAAAGTACAATGTAAAATGGAAAATCAATGCATATAGGTCGTAGACATAGTACGATATGACAACTTCTCCCAATAGGAGTTATCACAAATGATTATGTGAAGTTAAAGGAAATCGCGGACCTGATTATGAACGGCTTAAGCAGAATGGCAATACACAAGTCATTTAAGGGAATGGTGCTAAAGCGCTTGGAGTAAATTTATACAAAGAAAAAACTAACCTATTAGATTGTAAATCCCATGATCTAGGTTTAGTATGACAACCTAATGTACGAAGTAAGGTCACGGTGTGGGAGTGCTCCAAAATGCAAAAGGGAGTTAAGCATTTCCTAGTCCATTCCTATAATAAATCAGTGATATCAAAGTATAATGATTTACGAAAACCACCTATGTGAGAGGGAAGTCGGGTCACTTCAAAAGGAATTGTGGGGGCGCAATGCGCTGAGCTCTTGCAAAACCAGACTAGTGTTCCCTGACCATAACGAACACGGCCATGAGGGGTTAATGATGACCTGTCATTGATGTCATGCAAAAACCTAATTAACCTAGATAACTAAGGTAAGTCATGTATCATATCCACAAGGATCAGGTGGTCAGTTATTTATACTAAGTTAAATTAAACTAAACTAAAAGTGTAAAAGTTGATTTGGTTTTTTAAATAATATCTAAACTAGAATGCAAACAATGAGTGAAAATATTAATCACACTTAGGGTTCATAATCACACATACGGGGGTTCAGGTTTAGAAGCTAGAAATATAACCTAAATTGATTTACAGATTGGAAAGCTCATAGACATAGTCACATTTAATAGCAACGTACACTATGTCCAGCCATGTTGATAGGATGCAATTATCCAACCACCAAGAACACAAACTATGGAGTTATTACTCTACTACCTTCTAATCATAACGAAACAACATCAGTTTTTGAAAATATGACTTTTTAAAACAAACGCATAATACATTCATAGACAAAAGAAATATATCCAAGATAAAACCTGATTAGTAATTTACTTGAGGGGTTGTTCCAAACATACAAATAGAACTAAACGTTTATTCGCTGTTACAAAGAACCAAACTTGAGTTCCATTGGGAGAGATGAAAATTTTTGCGATCGCATTCATGTCCTCGTCAATTGTTTCTGTTATCATAATAAGATTTTTGAAGAGCTATCCAAAAATATATATATTATTAAAGAAGATGGAAGAACAATACAAAATCTAAATCGAAGGTTATACTGCTAAAAATATTTTTAAAAAATACCTTCATTTTCTTCTTCGATAGGATGTTTTCATTATTGAAGTCATTTCGAACAATTACAACCTTGGATGTCGAGCCGGAGCTAAGGATGTCTTCATTATTGAAGTCAATCGCGAATGATTTTGATGGAGATTTCATTATAGCTTGCTTCCTCCCTTAATGGTGGATGTGGTGTTTTTGAGAAGATGTATATGAATGTTCAAGAAAAAAGAGAAAGAGAAAAAATAATTGTAGGAAAATATAATTTATTTTTTTAGATTAAAAAATGTACAAAAGTAAGACAAACAATGTCAATGTCAAAGGGTGAATGGCAAAACTACCCTTGTTTTGCTTTTGGAGAACATGCAACATGGGTTAATATTAGCTAAACATATGGTTTGCAATGGTTTACACTAATATTTGATTTCCATGATATGCATCCCCCACATATATATATATATATATATATATATATATAGAGAGAGAGAGAGAGAGAGAGAGAAAATGTAAAATGGAAACCCCCTTGAGTTGAGAAAACCGTGGAAACTCTTAAACGGGTAAAAAATGTTTTTTTTTCTCAAATTTTTATGGTGTTTCTTTAGGTTATAGGCTACCCTTAAATTGAAAAAAATAATAAAAAAAAGCATTGTAGATTTTTTTCAAAAAAAAAAAGTAACATTTGTTACTTTTCTGTTTTTTACAGGTACACACGAACGTAACATATGTAACATTTACTTTTTTGATATTTTAAAAAAAAATCTACTAGGCGTTTTTTTTGATTTTTTTCATTTAAAAGTAGTCTATAACCTAAAGAAGCAACATAAAAAAATTGAGAGAAAAAAACAAATTTGTACCCCGTTTTTGAAGAGGTTCCACGGTTTCCTTCACTCAAGAAGGTTTCCATTTTAACCGTCCCCTATATATATATAAATATATATATATATTTGTACAAAGTCTCTTTTTCGTGCGAAGGAAGCACAACCGTCGATTAGAGACAATAGAAAATGACCTAACGTACCAGATTAACACACGGCCAAAACTAATGGTCGCGCTTCTATTTTAAATAAAAAAAGGTATCCTTGTCTTTTCACAAATTAATTAAAATTAGTTAAAATTAGTATGCCAACATAAAATAACGTAAAAATTCACGCAACAAAGGTCACCAAAAACAAAAAACACACCTATTATATATATATATATATATATATATATATATATATATATATACAATAATGAATGGGTGGTCCACACACAAAATCCACTATTCATATGATGACCAATAGGAACATGACACGTGTCATGTTCCAATAGGAACATGACACGTGTCATGTTCCACCACTAATAACATGACACGTGTCATGTTCATTCAATAATAGATTGGTTCACGTGTCATATGTAGTTCAATGCTTTTGCTACACGTGGTCATGTGTTAGGTCACGTATGACGGTACGTGGCTACGTGTTAGGCCAATGTTTTTACGACACGTGGTTAACTTTTAATTCACTTTTAGAGTTTTCGACTTTGACCATGGCGTTTCGGAAAATGGGTGGCCCGCCGCGAAGCGTCGTCAAAAGGTGACCCGTCGCAATGCGCGGTGGTCAACTTTCGGACCACTTTTAAAGTTTTTGACTTTGCTCACAGCGTTTTAAAAAATGGGTGTTAGGTCGCGTGTCATGTACATGTGGTATTTTTTCAGACTTAAGCGCAAGTGGTCAACTTTTAAATTGCGTTTCAGAAAATGGGTGGCCCGCCGCGAAGCGTCGTTAAAATGTGACCCGTCGCAACGCGCGGTGGTCAACTTTCAGACCACTTTTAAAGTTTTTGACTTTGCTCACAGCGTTTTAAAAAATGGGTGTTAGGCCGCGTGTCATGTACATGTGGTATTTTTTTCAGACTTAAGCGCAAGTGGTCAACTTTTAAATCACTTTTAGAGTTTTTAACTTTGGCCATGACGTTTTGGAAAATGGGTGGCCCGCCGCGAAGCGCGGACGGGTCACCATCTTGTTTCAAAAATACGCAAAGACCTAAAAATCACGGAGGTGTTTAAAAATAAATTTCGTCTTCAATGCAACAATCAATATTTATGCATGTTTAATAAAAAAATCCCGCAAACAAAGTTCTCATAGTAACTAAACATTATTTAATAATTCAACTTAAGTAGCTCTTTTAAAAATCACACATATTGTTCTTTTAACTAGAGATCACGCGTTGTTGCGGTTATAGTGAACAAAATTGAAAAAAGTATAGGTTTATAAGTGTATTAGACAATTATGAAAATTTTATTTAACTCTTATTCCACGTTATATAACTTTTGTATAAACACTATTCCCATAAATTCAAGATGTTATATTCTATATATTTAATCTTTAATTGCTCATATCAGTACATTTAATATATGTATTACATTTCATATTTAAAATTAAGCTTTACTATAAGTTTTAAAGCTAAATTTTCCTTCCACAATCTCTCCTCAACAACAGCTAACTCCACGCGTCGTTTGGAATAAAGCTCTCCGTATCCAATTAAGCACTTTTAGTATCAACATTTTTTTTTGGTAAAATAGTCTATGTCTTGAGGCTTTCGTTGCTTCGTGTAAATATATGCTACCTAATACACTTATAAACCTATATAAAAAATAAGGCAATGTTGTAGTGAAAAAAATACAGACCAAATTTAAAGTGGGAGGGCTCGAACTCGTACCAAACTAAAACAAAGACCCTAAAAATCCAAAAAGTAACCACTTTATATATGTAAATATATATAAAATGGATTTACTGGCGTATGGGAGACAAAAATTCTCTATTGTATCTATATAGAATAATTGTATTGCAATGTCATGTACATTTAGAAAAAGATTCGTATACAAAACGTCCAACGGTTTGTTGGTTTGTTTTTTAATTAAAATTATACATGACCATAAAAATGCGATCATGGTAACGATCTATCCGAAATAAAAAAAATTAAAATAAAAAGGCTAACATGTTTAAAAGTAAACATTATTATTAATAGTTAATAGTAAATAGTTCTTAATATAACATAATATATCTTATTAACATAATATATCTTCTACCCTTTAATAATTAATATTTGGAGTGACGTTCAAGTGGACAAACGGAAAAACAAAGTTACTATTCTTTTATTGAGCTGATAGATAATAAAAATTTCATTGGGCTGCTAAATAATTAAAAGAATGGAAAGTATAAGGAGTTTGGGAAAAAACATTAGAAAGAATCGAACTTGCGTCTTGGGTGAAGGGAGCATATGCTCAAACCATTTGTGCTATCGGTTGTTTATGTAATTTTTTCTCACTCAATATATATAATATTGGTTTGTTTTTTTTTAAAAAGACAAAATTACGTTGTCAAATGTATAATATAAGAATTTTGATGATTTCCTAGGCATTTTGAATTGACTTTTATTTTATCATCAACAAAATAATTTTATTAATATCCTGGCAAGCAGGAAGCTATTGGGGTTGTATTTTTCTTATGGTGAAATTGGTTTTTTTTTCTCGTGTTGAAACGCTTTCTGAAACTGAACAGGTCCGATCAATGCATGGTTGAAACCGCTTTATAATAAAATACTCGAACATATACACATTGGTTCCTACTGGTTTAGAAACCGATTAACCGGTTTTAAACTGCCCTTTTTGGAACCCGTTTGTCTCATACTTAGAACCTATTATGAACATGCAGATCGGATTACAAATTAGACGGTTCAGGTTTCAGTCAAGCCGATTTTTTACATGAACCGATCCTGATTTATATTTTTTTTAATGATATTCGTATATTTTATTAATTAGTTTCGTAACATACACCTCTGCTCTGCTCTGGATATTATTTCTTAGATACCAAATATTTTTTTTAACCCTAAAATAACTTTTTTATCATTTAATTAAACTGTTAACCTCTCTCTTATTAATTAAATTATCATTGAATCTCAAAAATTTATTTCTTAATTAAATAATACCTTCAAATTTATAAATGTATACGTAATATTCGAAAGTAAAACAAAAAAATAAAATAATAATAATAATAAAAAAAATTAGTAAAAAAACTCAAAAACTTATCATATGAATAAGTCGTCACAAATGTAAATTAAGTGTATATATATATAACATGAGGTTTCATATACTAATATAAAATAAGTGTCTTAGGTTAAAGGTAAAGAATTATTGACACAAATATATGTTTCTATAATTTTCGAAGGAAAGGAACAAAGGAAAAAAAAAATTAATAATAAACAAATATAATTTCATGAGATGAGTTATGAGGAAACAAAAAGAATTTAATAAATAGGTTATATCAAATGAAATAAACTCAAAGAAGAAAGTGGGAATATTGGAATCAAAACGTGTGTCACTGAATTTAAGAAGAGACTAAAAGAAAAAAAGAAAAAAGAGGTGTCTAGGGTCGAACTCTCAACTTTTGTTAAGCAAAATCAAGCCTTCTGCCAGCTGAGCCAATTCACACTTGTTTATTTAATCAACCACAATTTATTTAACCTGAAACTATTTTTTTATTTCTGGGCGTGAACCCATAGGTAAGTTCTCAATTGTATATATATACAATCACGCAAAAGATTCACGCAATAAAGGTCATCAAAAAATAACGCACTCATCTCAAAATTCACACAGAGACCTAAAAATCACGCAAGTGTTTAAAAATAAATGTTGTCTTCAAAGCAACAATTAATATTTACGCATGTTTAATGAAAAAATCCTGCAAACATAGTTCTCATAGTAAATAAACATTTTCTAATATTTCAATTTAAGCAGCGCTTTTAAAAATCACGCATACTGTTCATTTAATCACGCGAAAAAAGGTCACCAAAAATAACGCATCCATCTCAAAATTCACGCAGAGAACCAAAAAAAATCACGCAAGTGTTTAAAATGTTCCAAAATTAAATGTTGTCTTCAACGCAACAGTCATTACGCATGTTTATTTAACAAATCACGCAACTAAATAAATTTTTTTCTACTGTTTCAGCTTAACTAGCGCTTTTAAAAATCACACATATTGTTCTTTTAATAACCAAAAAGATAGAAAAGAACAAACAACCAATCAACATCAACAAAACATAAACAGCAAAAGAACCACATTTTATAATATTCCTTCATTTATCATAAAAAACACTATCGGGTGAGATCTACATACACTATCGGGTGGGATCTTCAAACACTACACACAAAAAACATCAAAAAACCCAGGGATTACGTCATAGAGCTTCTTGAACTCTTTCTCATTCGCCGCCTTCTCCTTCACCTTCTTAATGGTGGAGTCCATAACACCACGGAGGAAGGTATGGATTTCCTCCTTCACCTCAAGCTGTTGAATGATGTACTCTGGGGCAGCTTGTTGCATGGCGGAAGGGGATGATCAAGAAGATATTTTAACAACCCAATATGGGTTTGGATGTTGTTTACCGTAAGGCCGGTCATCATGCCAAACGAATTCGGCATAGCCCGATAATCCTTGGCCTCCCTCACATGCATCTCCTCCACCAACTTGATAACTTCAGAAAACATTGTTTGATGAAGTAGCCATTTCTTAAAATGATGAAAGTAAAAGGAAATCAAACTGTGGATTTGTGAATTTTGGCTTTACGTGTAAAATGTATGGTGGAACTCCCCCGTATGCCTATATACTAAAATATTAGAGGGAAAATGAAACGACACATATAAATAAATAAAAAAGCAAAATACACCAAATACTAGAGAAAATACATGCAAAAAAAAAAAAAAAAAAAAAAAACTAAACTGGATACGTATTTGATTTGAACAAATTTAGCATTTAACTTCAAATAAAAGCACTTAATACGCTTCACCTTCCCCTCCCAACCGTCCCATTAACACAAAAATAAATTAAAGGTAGGTGAGGCATTTACAAATGTGGGGCACTCATCATACCTATAAAGTAGACACTCGATTGCCTTTACAAATCATGCAACAAACTGTCTTCAATTAACATCACCCCCCCCCCCCCTTTTAAAAAAATGTCGTCATCCTCTTCCAATGCCCCAGATGCCGCCGATGTAGCGCTAAAGGAAAAGTTAACTAAGCTAACATGCTTGAGTTCAACAAAGAAATGCTTATGATCGATGTTTTGAAGCAGAGTTTCGAGTGTCTCACGGATACTACGCTAGCCAGAGACAAGGTGACCCAGAAGCTGATGAGTTCGCATAAGAGTTCCATTCGAGACCTTGTCCGTTTGTTTATGATAGGCAAGGACAAAAACGATACCGAGCAGATGCAAACAATTGCCAATATTCTCAAGGCTATCAATGCATCTGTTCACTTAAAAATGTATTTTTTAACAGCGTATGAGTAGAAAATCATATGTTACGAGCAATTTGACTGGGCGTTGTTACGGTTTTACTTAATAATTTTTTTACAGTTTCTCCTGTCATATGTAATAACTAATTAGTTGTTATAGTAAATTGACCCGCGTGTTGCCGCGGGTCAATAATTTTTTTTACAGTTTTTCCTGTCATATGTAATAACTAATTAGTTGTTATAGTAAATTGACCCGCGCATTGCTGCGGGTCTTAATTGTCTAAGACTTGGTTTCGATTTCCTTTTTACCCGTGCCTTGCGACTGGAAATTCTTTGCGTAATCGAAAGTCTTTAGACTTGGTTTCGATTTCCTTTTTACCCGTGCCTTGCGACTGGAAATTCCGTGTGTAATCGAAAGTCTTTCGATTTCTTTACGTAATCAAAAGTCATTCAATTTCTTGTGTATTGGAATGCCCTGTTCTACCTAGCTGCTATCTCTATTACTCAATGAACAAATAGTCAAGCACTCGTACACATATTCTACCTAGCTGCCATCTCTACTACTCAATGAACAAATACTACTCAAGCACTCATACACATATCATCAGATTTTATTTTTAACCATTCACCTTAATTAATCAGTTTGCTTTTTGTTTTTGAACGGGTATTAATGAGTTGCTCTAGAGATCATAAAAGGCATCATCACTTTGGTTTCACTTCTCAAAGTAATGGAAATTTGTATTTCCCAGGTATCTCTCATCCACATCAATTTTCCTACTTGTAGACTAACAATTAATTAATGTCATAATTTAGGAGAAATAAATTATAAACAGGTGTGTTTAATAAAACCATGTGTATAGCTGGTGGGTTTACGGACCATCATCTTCTTCTTTGTAATTGTTTCTACCATGTCATTTTATTTTATTTTCATCGCCGTTAGCTGTCCCAACCAGTAGAGAACTGAAGTCCAATTGTCCGAGACTACCCTGAAACCAGCCACCCTCATTTCAATCTACAGATAAAAGAAATAGACAAATCATGCACATAAAAATAATATTCAAATCTGAAAGTTTCAAAGAAAACAAACACTCAAGCTTTATGAGCAGGATTTGTTTGTTTCTTACATTTTTAATTACTCGTTGCTATTTACTTTTCGCATCTGAAGCTATACCCATTTGAAAATTGTCACCATACAAACGTCGTCTCTGCTATCAAGCCGCTACCGTTAGAGTAGCCACACCAGTTAAATGAAATGATGATACTAAATCGAGATCAAAGAGTAGCGAAAGACGACAAAACAGAGATGAAACCCGAATGGCGTGCACCGGTCGCTACCAACTACGACAGCCGGTTTTCAATTTGCACCGCTACCCACAGATGAGGTTACAGATCACCAAAGCAGAAGAATCCAAATCTGAAAAAAGAACATAATCAAAGCCTTCAACCAACAAATCCTTGCAAAGAAATCCTAACCGCCCAAAATCGCATACAGAGCACAAACGCATCAAGTAACGAAACCACAATCCGAAAGCAAAATCAAACCACTAAAACCCAAATTAACTAACCTTGCAGAACATGCAAGTGGCCTCTTTTTACTTCTTGCATGTTTCATCTAGTATGCATGCTAATGATATTACAACATCAGAATAGCCACCATGGTCCATGGATGAAAATGCCAGATCCAAGCTGAATATGAGATAGATAATAATGTTATTTAATGATAATAATCAGAGAGAATGTGTCTAACCATCAAAGAAGGCAAGAGAAAGAGGATGAGAGAGAGAGAAACTTACATATGGAGCAACCTCCATATCTAGAGAAATCTGGATATGAAGAGAGACATTTGCTGAAAAATATACTTCTGCGATCAAAAGAATGCCGATCTGATCTCATGTGGGTATCTTCTTTGTGGTAAAATGAAAAAGATTTAGGTGAGAGTATTAGACATCCTATGTATAGAATATATTCGGTGTATCTTTGTGGTAAAATGAAAAAGATTTAGGTGAGAGTATTAGACATCCTATGTATAGAACTAGAGATCGACCGCGCGTTGCTGCGGTAACTCAAGAAAGTATAACAAACGTGTTAATAAAACAAAGAAGATCTCGTTTTCTTAAGAAGATCTTCAACCATTATGATTTAATTAACAGTATATCTACCATAAATTTTAATAAGAAATTCCAAACAAATGCATGATAAAACACTTGGAAATCAGAGTGTAATTGTACTTGAGTAGAATGTTTTGGTGATTCTCAACGACAACTAACCGACTATTGTGAACTAAAAGACTTCGGGCTATCCCTTCTCGACGCATTGGGGAGTAGTGCCCCTAAGAGGATGCATGATAAAACACTTGAAAATCAGAATGTAATTGTACTTGAGTAGAATGTTTTGGTGATTCTAAACGACAACTAACCGACTATTGTGAACTAAAAGACTCCGGGCTATCCCTTCTCGGCGCCTTGGAGAGTAGTGCCACTAAGAGAATACCTCGCCAAACGAACGAAGAAAAATTGACCAAAACTCATTGTAGCCCAATTGGTTTAGTCTTTGCCCCCTTAACCCAAAACACCCAAGTTCGATTCTTTCAAACTACCTCTTTTTACTTCTTTCTTTTCGCAATTCTGTCTCAATTGAGTAGTCGACATCTACAGGAAGGTTCTCCATTGAGTAGTCGACATCTACAGGAAGGTTCTCCATTGAGTAGTTGACATCTACAGGAAGGGTACAACCTGTTTCCTTTCTAAAATAGTATGGTTAACTCCTCTGTTTTTGTTATTCATTTTAATACTTACTATCAACTATTAATATTAATGTTTGCTGTTTAACCCTAATGTCAGGCCAAGAAAGGATGTGAAAGAATTCATGGTCATGATTTCTTCTACACTACCCAAAAAAATTGCAAAGATAGGAACATACATCAATCTCATATTTACCTCATTCGCAAACATGAACCTCGATATGCATACGTCGGTCCTGGCCCCGTTACTCACTCCTACACAAATTTAAAAAAAATAAAATTAGTGGTCAAGGAAAACTTCACCTCATTAAATTTAAAAAAATAAAATTTGAGACTAATGAAAAGCCACTAACTCTTTCGAGGTAAAATATTGTAATTGTTAATGTTCCTATGATCCTATCACTATAATGATTTATTAGTTTTATTTAGTTCACCTAATTCATTTATCCATTTTGTTTCAAATGGAGGTTGTTTTATACTTGTTAGGAAACCAGGAAATGGTATTCAATGCTTTATTATCTCTCATCTCACTCATTTCAACCTACCTGGCCAGCAGTATTATTTGGCTTTTTCCTGTGTGCTGCTGTATATTTAATGTTTTATTAGCAAATAAAGAGAGCCTCCGTCTCTTTCTCTTTCACTTGGATTTTCCCCTTCTCTCTCTAAAATCTCAACAGTCGGTCTCCTGTCTTCCATCAACATACTCGCCGCCGCCGAATTGTTTCTCACTGTGAGCATTTGTTTAAGATATGCTTTGTTTCCGATGGCGACGTCTAGATCCGTTACATCGTCTTCCCTAAAGAAATCCAGCGGCGGTACTGTTGTGGTCGACTTGGGGTCCGTTACTCTCCGATGCAACTTCTATATTTCTCCGTCGATACTCTCCAATGCAACTTCAAAAATCTTATGGTTTTAGGTTTCTCCGACTGGATCTGTGACGAATGTTGCGGCCATCACTTGAACAGTTGCTATGCTTTTCGTTAGACCTATGTCACCGTCGCCGTCTCCGGATTACGATCGATGTTGGTGGCTTAGTTTTAACACAAAAGGCTGAGTTCTACACTTAGATTGTACTGTTACAGCCGGTTGAAGGAGACGGAAGCGAGGGCTCGAGCACAAAAATTAGGTTCATGATTTGAAAATATGGAAACCAAAGCCTTCTCTGTAAACACACGGGAATTAAAGGGGTTAAAAAAAATTATTGGACAAACCGGGAGTCGATCTTGCGTGTTATATACCCAAGGCACAAAACTTACCGGCCATGACAATCCACTTTTGTTCAAATTATAGAAGACATTGTATATATATTAAAAGCTAATTCTTTTAGAAAATGGCACAAAATCATATGCAAAGTTGTCTATTGTAGATATACAAGTGGGTCGACCCGCGCTTCGCGGCGGAGCCGACCCGTTTTCGTGGCAGTGCCAATCTTGTTCGCTCTGTTGATCCTTTTAATAGGTCTAATGTTATGACCAACCATATGTCAAGATCCGAGTAGCGCATCGGCCGTTAAGATGAAAACATTAAGATCATTTATGTGTGATGTTCATGAACTTTTATTGCTCATATGCTTCCACAATTCCCACCATAACACAAACATATTGCATAACATATAAAGGTCTATAGTTTAGAGGTAGGCAACCATTTAATTGACTACCATAGTTAATAGTCAAAGTTAAAGAACTGAAGCCATAAAAAAATCAAACTATCAAATGCATCTGATAAATTTCAGCAACAAATAGTACATCCAAGACTATAAAACAGAGAAACAATGAGTTCAAACATTGAATAGACCAATCACGAAACTATACGTGAAATGAAATTCGAACGCAATCGAAATCAACCTCCTAAAGAAGCCATCCAAAATAGGCACCGGAGATACGGAATAAAAAACAAAAGAGACCCAAAGTCCTATCTAAAATAAGCAGTCTAATAACTTACCTGGTTAAAGACTCTCCTTGATATAAAAAAAATACACAAAAGAGTATGAAGTAAGCAGATTAGAGGTGTTGTGATCTTTGAAGAGCATCCTATGTAATTTACCTTCCCATCATTGTTATTGCTTATGTTGGAACTGATGGTAATTTGATACCATGACTGTTGGCTAATATAATTCCATGAATAACAATATCACCTCAAATTTACCTAGGAACTTTCAACATAAAGTAAAATGATACAAATTACCTAGGAACTTCCAACATGAACTAATCATATCAGCCATCAGTTTAGCACCCCATGTAATTTACTTAGGAAGTCACTCTAAAATCATGTAAAAGCCAACAGAAACATAATAAGCAATTGATATCTTCACAGTGAAAATATGCCATTTTGTAGTAAAGTGCATCTTCTATGATGAAGGGAGCCTTAATGGGTCAGAACATAATAGCAATTAACTTAGCTATAACAGGTGTAAAATATTGTTTTTTTCCTATTAATAAACTCAGCCACAATGGGTTATAAGAGGTTGAATACATACTATATCCATACCACATTTAACACACAATTAGTCTTGAAAATAGCAATAATATAGAAGGCATGCCATCCTAACATAGATATTTTTACACAGCTGTCACTGATTCCAAAAAGTAACTGTTCAGCATATGTTTGTAGAAGACATTGTAGACATGTCATTAGAGATAGCAACTACCCATACACATATTTTTTTTTAACGTAGTTGGTACCGATGCACAAAAGGTAAGTTTTTTCTTGACTTCCTAGTTACTACCCTTGCAAAAGATATTATTTTGCAACATCCCGCCCTTCCAAAACTATAATAGTTAGTTAGAGGCTAAAGAAAATAAACGGTGTACACAAAAAGGTCGATGATGAACCTTCAAAGGCAGAGGCTTATGAAACGAACACCCGCAATGAAAATCTGCAAAATAAAAGGCATGTATCAGAATAATATGACATTATAAGCAATAGTCAAGTTGGCGTTATGAGTACCAGTAGGTCAACAACATCAATTACATGAAGGCAATCAAGTTCAACAAATTGTATAAAACTCAGAACCCAAATTATGACATATTTCAATTAGCTCAGTTCAATCCATCACACAAATCAAACATAGAAAAAAACCCTCAAAACACAATTATTAGCAGCCAATCTAGGGTTCTGAATGACCTTAGCAACATCACGCTTTTGAGCTTGTTGACTGTTTCCATTAGATGCATTCTCTTTAAATAAATTTTCCTGGTATCACAAACGGAACTTATTACCTACCTAAATGAATGGATTATAACTTAAAAGTAAACAAAATACATACACCAAACTTACTTTCTACCTAAATCAATGACTGTTTCCATTTGTTGAAAGTGCCTTAATTTGTGCAGAAATATCACCATCAGAGCATTATTATAACATGCAAATCTTTTAAATAGAATCCAACTACAGAAACAACAAACAACATTAAATGGTCCATTTTCTTTCTTCTCTACAATGGGTTTCTAATCACCATCGATCATCATCTTCATATCCAATCAAGGTGACTGATAAAAAAACCGCATATCCAATTACCTTATGCAACATCGATCCCAGACATCGGTGATTTGCCCACTCTTTTCGTATAACAAAAAAGAGGTCGGGTCATGTTCATAACAGAGGGTAATAATCCACAAAAAGTAAGACAAAACCAATAATCAATAGAGTAAACACAAAGACTTTACCTCGATAGCGTAAGGATGATCTTCGATTACAGCTAGCAAAAGGCGTTGACTTCTTCAACTTCTTGTCCATGTAGAGGACAAGAAAAAACGCACAGAGCCACAAAGGCAAAAACCTAATACACCACAACTAAAATCGCAACTACAAAAATCAAAATGGAGTTCGAGGGAACTTAAACTTACATGTCAATAGGAACTTCTCATAGGGTGGACCTGCGACCTGCAAAACCAAAACCAAAATCCGTAAAGAATATTGCTACAGAAATATGTGTTGAACAAATAAACCCTAGAAACCGATTTACCGCTAGAATCCTGGAATCAAGAACCCTAAGAAACGCTTGAGTGAGTCAAGGGCGGTTTTAATGGAAATTAGCTACGACTGGTGAGCACAGATCCGGATCAGGGGAACCTTCGTTTGGATCATCCGGATACCCGGATAATGTCCATCCGAAAGTGGCATCGACTGATTGTTAGGTCGAGGGCATCGACCTTCAAAAGAAGAGAGAGAGCCGATCTTCTGGAGAGAGAGCAGAGATATATCGTGGAGGAGATGAGGCTATGAGCAGAGACTTTGTGTGAAGAATAAGGCAACCCAGATCAAGTAGAGTTGTCCTTTAGGTTGCGTAGGTGAGAAGGACGACAAAAAAGTCTTCTTCATCAGCACAAATCACGTGTAAAGTTCCCTACATTGAGGCGCTTGTACGCACTGCAAAGAGGTAGGAACATGGCATGCAATAGAAGGTTGTAACATGTGTTTCAAGAGATGTACAATAAGTTGGTAAATGTTATATAGGTTAATAGAATAGAATGTGCATTAGTGGCTTGTACACCATGTTTTAAAATTTGTACTCTAAGTTGTCTTATGTTATTATAGGGTAATACAATATATTCGGTGCATCAATTAGCATTAATTGTAAATTGTATTTCTTGATTTTCGGACCATCACGAGAATTCTCTCCACCGTGATTTTCATTCTCTCTTCCTCGGATTCTATTTCTTGATTTTCGGATCAGCCTAAGCCTTCGACAATCTCCGGCTTCGACTGCGGGGGTGTATTAGACATCCTATGTATAGAATATATTCGGTGTATCAATTAGCACTAAATGTAAATTGTAGGAAATATGTTTCCCATATTTACGCATTGTATTTCTGTACATAAACCCAATGTTTTAAAAACCGGTTCAACCGGTTCAACCGCCAACCGGTCATCATACCGGTTTTTTAATCCCCGGTTTTTTGGACATAACCGGACCGTTTTGAACCGGGCGGTTTTCCGGTTTTTTCCGGTTCAACCGGTTTTCTGACAATTTTTTTTAAAAATAAATTAAAATTTTTTTTATTGTTTTTTAAAGTTTAAAACTTATATATTCTTATGAAATACCTATTTGGTATTATTTTTTAGTGGATTATCATTGTATTTTAACTATTTTCGTTGTGGTGTACAAATTTATTAACATTTTTATAAAAATATATATATAAATCCCCTAACCGGTTAAACCGGCCGGTCTAACCGGTCCGACCGGTCGAACCGGTCCCGGAAAGTTTTTCGGTTCAACTAAAAAACCGGTTTTTAAAACATTGCATAAACCCTTGGTGGTTAATGGGAGGATCAGGGAAAATCCCTTTCTTACAGAGAGAAACAAAAGAATGAAAGAGTATGTAGAGTGTGAAGAGAGCAAATATTAATACCCTAAAAAAGATAAGAGATGTGGGTTCACACGCGTCAAGAAGGGGAAGTAGTAAGCAAACGTGTCAAGACAATAAAGAAAGGAAGCCAGCTACCTTTTGTCAGACAAACAGATGTCACTCACCGCTCATCAACCCAACAAAGAAAAAACGTGTGGAGTTAATAGTGTTGTATGTGAGGCTGACAATGTTATCAAAATGATATATAGGGGAATAACAATAATAATAATAATTATTATTGTTATTAGAATTATTATTAAAATTATTATTATAATTTGTATTAGTTTACTTTTCAAGATGATGGCGTTCAATCCTTAAACCGGTCAAGCAGCCAGTTTGATTTATACCAGGCGAGACATTTCATCAATAAACTTGACGTGATTAATTAACTCTGTATTGTTAAACATATTAATGATTTTCTTATTTTATGAACCTTTTTATGTCTACGGTTCGCATTCTCCTGATTGGAGACAACTTTCATAAATCAGTTCTTTTAATCCTCATATGAACCAAGAGTATCAATATGACCAGGGGTCACAATCTTCTTGGGCCCCTCACCTCAGTCATGATTATGATGGTGATAACTACAACTTCGGTTGTGGACCTAAAACGGGATTGTACACCCCCGAGGAGACACATACCCCAGCATACACTAATGCCTTTTGGGCGAGCAACGAGGCTGCGCAGCATCGATGGTGGGATTCTATCTCCACATTTGAGTGGGATCCAAATGTATCCCGAGGGACCTCCATTCAATTCCCCCTTATACGATACATTTACCGATTGATCGCCTTGTCGATCACGGCGCGTCGAGATAGCAGGGAGCGATGCACGGGGGCTGATTTATATTACTTACACGCGTTGGTTAATCGTACCCCGTGCCCGCTTGCGCACGGCCTTGCCGGTTATCTGTCCCGCCAGATAAAGTTTTAAATATAAATTATTATTATTATTATTATTATTATTATTATTATTATTATTATTATTATTATTATATATATACAATGAAAATTAGAACATGAATAGTAAACTTTTTCTATCTTATTGTTTGGCCACGATAGTTTGAATGTTTGACAGTTTCTACCCATTAAACTTTTACACTATTTTTTCTTTAACGAAATAGTAAACTTTTAGTTTTCAGAGTTTAGTCATATATGTTTCATACTTTTACGTTTTCTATCCTTTAACTTTTAAAGTTTTTTTTTGTTTTAAGTTTTGTTGTCTTCTATTTTAACCACTAAACTTTTAGCTTTTCTACTTTCGTTTTTAGTATACTTTATAGTTTTATACTTTCACCACGAGACTATTAGACTTTTATGTTTTACACCCCTTAACTTTTTAACCCTCTAACTTTTAATGTTTTTTCTTTTGTTTCAAGTTTTGTTGTATTCTACTTTCGCCACGAAGCGTTTAACTTTTCTAATATCGTTTTTAGTATACTTTTATAGTTTTATACTTTCACCACGAGACTTTTAGACTTTTACGTTTCGGTAGTTTGAATGTTTGACAAATTCTACCCCTTAAACTTTTGCACTACTTTTTTTGACAAAATAGTAATATATTTCATACTTTTACGTTTTCTACCCTCTGACTTTTTTTGTTTGTTTTAAGTTTTGTTGTTTTCTACTTTGGCCACGAAATTTTTAACTTTTCTACTTTCGTTTTTAGTATACTTTTATAGTTTTATAATTTCACCACGAGACTTTTTCGTTTTATAATCCTTAACTTTTTAATGCTCTAACTTTTAAAGTTTCTTTTTTCGTTTTAAGTTTTGTTGTCTTCTACTTTGGCCACGAAACTCTTACCTTTTTTACATTCATTTTTAGTATACTTTTATAGTTTTATATTTTCACCACGAGACTTTTAGACTTTTACATTTTATACCCCTTAACTTTTTAACTTTCGTTCAGCATACAAATTCAACCCCGTAGCAACGCGCGGGGTGGTAAACATCTCGTTATTATTATTATAATTATTATATATTAACAAAATAGATTCTGCCCCCCCCCCCACTCTCATTTCGCTGTACTTCGTTTGGGCTTATCATCACTTGACAACATAAATGTTGAGCCAATGAGTGTATAACAACTCATTCTGTGTGATGTTGGACTTTCTCTCTGTCCAGTTCTCTCTTTCTCTCTCTTCATATATCCTTATCACCATCCCATTTTACACTTTCAAGAAACCCCCATCATGTGGTTTTCTCTCTCTGCCTCTTCCGATTCTGTGTATAACCACGGGATGGTGGCTGTCGGACTATGCAACATTTCGTTCCAGTTACAGCGTGTCTCCGCCTGTTGGTCATCGTCGTTGTGCGCTTCCTATGGCTTCTGGCTACATGCAAACTGTGTTGGTTGATGTACCAGTATCATCTGTGGCGGCTGCCAAAACGGCGGAACCATAGGTGGGTCTATTAACCCTCCGGCGACCAGTAATACCGTAGAGAAACTGTAGACCCGCGACTAGCATAGACCGAGCAACAAGAGCGGAAACTGTAGGGGGTGTATTTACCTTTTACTTGATATGACCACTTGAACTAAAATAGAAAGTATTTTTGTTTGATTTCTTCATTATTTTGTAGTATCTTCGAAATTTTAATGTTTAATTTTAAATGCAGACAGAATAGACCCTAGATTGTTTTTGAATAGCAAAAGTTACCCTAGATATTATTAAATAGTTATTTTATGTTCTTCTCATATATGCTATTTATATATACACTAGAAAATGAAAAGAAGAAGATAGCTACTATGACCCTCTAAATCAAAAGTTCTCAAAAGTTCTGGTTTTGTCACCACCTCTTCATCACTACCACGTCATTTTTTTTCTCCTTTACCCATCATTTGATATATTACTACCAATAACACCTCTTCACCACTTCTTCACCACTTCATTTATTAAAATTATACTTGCAATATATCATGTGGGTCACCATTTTTAATATTTTTTTTAATTTTGTGTAAGTCACAACTAAGTCATAGGGGTGAAACTTTTAGGGATATTTAATGGGTGACACCATGGTGCTAATGGTGTCATCTTGTGACATAGTGGTGAAGAGGTGGTGACACCACCATTGGGACCATGTCTCCGATTACTTAATTTAGTGTTCCTATGACTATCGTTGGAGATTACATATTTCTTTCATGTTCAGTTATTTCTTGATTTTAGGTATCTCCTGACCATTTCATTTCTAACATCTATTTTTCTTTGCTTTTTTGTTTTGTTGTTTTTGGCAATCTATTTTTCTTTGCTTTTTTGTTTTGTTGTTTTAGGCAAAAAATTTGGGTACAAATGACCTTAATGAATATAGTTTTTTTTTTAATTTTTTTTAATTGGTTTTGGCAACGTCATATTTTTGTTTTAAGTTTTTATGGTTACCCAACTTGAGTTCTCTATATGATCTAGAGCGTTGTCGCTATGATGAGTGACATAATCTGAGCCTAATTCATTACTATTAAGAACCTATCGTCGCAACGCGCGGTTTGGTATATTTCTTGTTATTATTAAAAGTAAAATTTTATTATTGTTGTTAGTATTATTATTTATTGTTAGTATTATCCATTATTATTGTTATACTTTTTAATTTATAATTGTTAAACATTTATTAATTTTATTTTTTATATGTCTGGCAGGGAAGCAGGGTAGAGGGTACTCAAATTACCTGCGAGCCTTCATTACTAAGATCGTGCAGTCACTGGAGGTCATTAATGATAACCTCCAATACTTGGGGGAACTGGGTTTGCCTAAGGGAATGATCCTAAGAGTCATGAACGGGATGAAACTCCTAAGAAAAGTCCTGCAGGGCGGAATCCGCATTTGTACCGTTTAATTGACCCGACCCCTGAGCCTGTCCGAGAGGAGAATGTGCCTGAGGAGGGCGATGACGATGATGAGGGTGGGGCGGGAGGTCAGGGTAACATAGCACACGAGGTTGAGCATGTGCGTTACAGGTACCGTGCGGTCAGGATGTCTCCAGCTTTGTCGTAGAGAATAGAGGAAATGAGTTTGAAAATCGCCGCCAGGGGCGGCGACAACGGAGGCGTGACCGGATGCTAGGCTGGTAGATCCATATGATGAACATCATGGCAACTAGTTTACACATCCATGATCCACCCCCTTATCAGCCATCGGACGATGACGAGGATTATGAAGACGGGGACTAATTACGTCTTATTTGGTTGATCTGTTTTGTGTTTTTTATTATTTCTTGATGATGTATGGCCAAACTCTAAAAATTATTATTATAATTTATTATAAAATCGTGATGTTTGTTTGTTTGATTTTTTTATTATAATTTGGTAACTTTAAAATAATTTGTGATTTTGTAGTGTTAGGAGCCAATCCCTAAATTTATCAAAGCATTATACCTTGAAATTTTATTTGGATTACGTTTATATGTTATATTTTTATTTTCCTTTTGAACGCCTAAGCCGCTTCATTAACATACAAATTATGGAGGGTCACACGAGAAAATCAAACAACATATTACCATTACTTAACAAAAGTTTTACACGATAGAAACATAAACTCAATAAATATAAAAAAATCAAACTGGTTTATTTAGAACCAAAAACCGCTCAACCAACCCGTTCCATAAGCTCCTTCAACAGATTTCGTTTTGGCGGTGGGTTTTTGCCGGGATGGTCTGGATGACTCCTGCGTAAGTACTCTTTGCCGGTCTTCGCGCCTATCGGACAACGCACAACAAAGACCCGCATTATCCAGTTATGTGTACCGTTGCACAAACTGAGACAATGTGCGTCTAATTCGTTGGCTAACGTCTGCAAGCCCCTGTCAAGATTTCGACTATCATCAGGCTTAAAGTAGAACCAAAAGTTGGTCCGAGTATCATACCCGAGATCCTGCATGATTAACGACATATAAGAAAACGTAAACATATTCACGTCTAGGTAGTCAACCTAATTACACACACCGCCCATATAACTCCTCCCGGGTGCATCTATGAATTCACCTTCATGGTGAATCCTTAAGGTGAAATAATCTGGGTTGCCTGCATATACATCATCAACTAGTAACCCGTCCTCGTGATCATTAAACGAAAAAATCGAATACAAACGTGGGTTAGTGGAAGCCATTACGGTTTTTGTAGTGGAAAATTTAAGATTTTTAGTGCAAAATTGTGAGGAGTTGGAATGAACCGTTCAAGTCTATATATAGTGGGTTCATACGGCAGTGTAAATATAATTACGGGGTAGTATAATGTGGTAGGTACAACGCTTAAAAAAACATTTACGGGCCCGTAAGTATAGTTACGACCTCGTAATGGGGTGTAGATCTAGGAATATCTGACATTTGACTGGTCAACTGTTAGAATTTTTGTCTTTTAGCTATACGACCCCGTAAGTATACTTACGACACCGTAAAATGGTGTTAAATTATAATCATGGGGTGTGAGTATAGAATCGGCCTTTGGATAATTACTTATTAAAATTTTGACTTAATCCAAAATTTTGTGATGATAAGAAGCGTCATTTTTTACTAATTAAATTATGACAAAACTTTTTTGTTTATTATATACTATAGATTTAAGTTATTAGATAAGTGACATTTACATATTTGATATATTTGGTTATAAAAAGTAATGGACCCCATAATGTTGTTTCATTAACCCCTATAACATAATAATCAGTAACAATAATTCAAATACATTTAAACGTGAATTCGTATAAAAATAATAATTGAAAAGAATAGATACCAAATCTATCCTCTGGGCTCAAACCCAGTGTACTCCAAGCCCAATAAAGTAATATCTAGTGGGACGGCCCACAGAGAATCACCTGAAATATTCCCTCACGCGTTATGCACGCAACGCACCTGATGTCACTAAGCACCTGGAAACCCTAATAGTGAGCCTATAAATAGTCACTCAGAATCACGAACTCAGGTACATGATCTTCTCTATAATTTAACCCAAACAGTCGGAAGCACAGTCTTTAATCGATTGGGACGAAGTGGAAAAACTTTAAACATTATCTACACAAAAAGTTCATTCAAGTAGATTCGTTGCAGAACGGTTATCTAAGAGAAATTATAATCACATCATTTTATTGCCCTACAATCCCGGGTATACTAAGTTGAAATCGCTTTACAATTAAAGTTAAAAAAAAACTAGTGGAACAACCCTATATGAAAAAAATCACTAACTCAATTTTTGGTTTGATGTAATTTTGTTTTGTTTTTTGTAGAAGACATTGGGTGTTGGGCGTACTCGACATGGAAAAAAATACTTGCTATTATCTTGATTCCTTAGGGCCTATGAGTGTCGATGTGCAATTTAAACATATAGTTGATGCGTAGGTAATTAATACAAATTATCAAATCATTATATTATATGCTATTATTGTTGGGTTGTATAACTATTTATCAAAACACGAGTACGCAGCGGAAAGAATCCTATGAATTAATCTAACTAACCGGTTTTAGAACGTGTACCTTTTTAGCTCGGCAAGACTTGATCTCTTGGAGGATTTGATACAAATCCCTCTACGATCGCACACACGACACACCAATGCTATGTGCTAGCAACCGATCACGAACTCCTCTTGATGTAGGCTTGGTCGAACCACACAAGGAATCGAAAACCCCTTGGGTTTTTCCTTGTTGCCGAATTCGAGAGAAAGGAGAGAGGTTTTAGGGTTTGCACCTTTATCAGATAAATGCAGTTAGTAAACCTTAAACCCAGAGGGTTTATTTATAGTGTTTGGATACTTGGAGAACAAGATAGGGATAGGCATAGAGCCCGAGTCGAAATCGGCCTAGAGGCTTTATCCATATCCTTCTCTCAATTGTAATCCAAATCCAACTCTCTCTAATTACAACTAACACCCCTCTGTTAACAATTAACTGTTAGTTTTTAACGAAACCTCGTTAAATGTTCGTGATAAATATTAATTAACCATTAATTAATATTAATACATTTGGTGTCGAGACGTGTGACCCCGTAGGCTTAAATAATATCTGGACATACGCTTACTACTACATGATCATATCCCTACAGCTCCCACTTGAGCTTGCAATAGTAAAGGTAATAACATTGGTTAGCGTCTAGCAACACGCCAGTGCTCCCAGAAATATTTAAGTACAGTTTCTCAAAGTGTATTTAAATGGTACAGTCATTTACTATCCCTTTGTTACCGATACCGTGTTAAATATGGATATGGATCAAAGTCATTCCATACTTTAACGATTCTGTTTCTCATTCTCACAACTAACTTAAGATTACCAAATTGCAAATCGAGACATCTCTAGATTTCATTTGGGCACGGCCATGCAAACATCTTAATTAGTCCAATGAGGGGCCCAGTGGTATCTTCTTCAGCACAAAGCTGAAGGAACAAATCCTCTTGACTACACGTGTCAAGTCACATACTTCACTACACATACTGAAAATAGCCCTTTTGTACTACCTTATTCAGGATAGTTAGACCTATATCAAGTAGGTGCAATCCATACATGCATGACCTGCTTGTATCTCAAGTATAAGGATAAGTAAAGCAACCATTTACGAATTTCACTCAATGACTGCGATCCATAAAGTGACAATTCGTTAGTGGGTCAGTCCAGTATGCATCCAATGAATACCATGTGAGTTTGGTGGGACCATCCTAACCAATCACTCAGATTTTGTCTTAGTTTAACTATATTCCCATATAGTTAATCGACAATGGACAATTTAGAATACTTGACAAGTACTCAGGGATTAAACATGCAAATATATGACACAATTTACTATTAAATGAAATCAAACATATCAAGTACTTTATTTCATTATATAAATAGAAATTGTTTAACATCCCTTATCCAAATACCGAACATCAGACATACATGATTTAACCAGCCAATTTAAGTCCCATGCCCTCGGCATGCCTTTCAAGCTTCGGCCTCGACAAAGCTTTCGTGAAAGGATCAGCTAAGTTAATATCTGTGTGAACTTTGAGTAATTTGATTTCACCTAGTTCGATCTGCTCACGAACATAGTGATATCTCCTGGCATAGTGTCTGGCGCCCTTCTGAACTCCAGGTTCTTTGGCGATGATTAATGCACCTGTGTTATCACAGTACATATCAATAGGCAAGTTACTTGTGGGGACAATGTCAAGCCCACTAATAAACTTCCTTATCCAGACAACCTCCATTGCAGCTTCCGAAGCAGCAATGTACTTAGACTCTGTTGCAGACATAGCAACTGTGGTTTGTTTCTTGCTTTTCCAATCCACAGCGCCTCCATTCATAACGAAGACGTACCCTGACTGAGACTTCGTGTCATCTCTATCAGTCTGAAATCCAGCATCACAGTATCCGGTCACTTTGAGCTCTTGATCTGGATTTCCCCCATATACCAAAAACAAATCTCTAGTAGCCCGTAGGTACTTGAGAATGGTCTTAACAGCAGTCCAGTGACTTTCACCTGGATTCTGTTGATAACGGCTAACGATATTCTGCGCGAACGCTATATCAGGTCTAGTGCATCTCACCGCATACATTATAGATCCTACAGCCGAAGCATAAGGGGATCTCTGCATACGCTTCACCTCATCAGGTGTAGAAGCACCTTGTTTGACCGATAGACCAAGTCCTTCCTGCATAGGTACATTACCACGCTTGGAATTCTCCATCTTGAATCGCTTCAAGATCTTATCAATATAAGCACTTTGACTTAGTCCAAATCAACCGCTTAGTTCTATCTCTATAGATCTTGATTCCAAGAATGAATGCTGCTTCTCCCAAGTCTTTCATGGCAAAACACTTTCCAAGGTGGGATTTTACATCTTGCAACATTGGAATGTGTTTTCCTATAATCAATATGTCATCTACATATAAGACAAGGAAAGCAACATTACTCCCACTAGCTTTGCGATATACACATGGCTCATCGGGATTTTGAACGAAACCAAACTTTTTGATTTCTTCATCAAACCGTTTATTCCAACTCCTCGATGCTTGCTTTAGTCCATAAATGGACCTTTGAAGCTTGCATACTTGGTTGGGATGTTTTGGATCAATGAACCCTTCAGGTTGATCCATATAGACTTCTTCATCCAAGTAACCATTTAAGAAGGCAGTCTTAACATCCATTTTCCATATCTCAAAGTCATAGTACGCTGCTATGGCTAAGAGAATCCTAATAGCTCTAATGTCTGCTACTGGTGAAAAGGTCTCATCATAGTCAACGCCGAAACGTTGAGTATAACCTTTCGCCACGAGACGAGCTTTATAGGTGTGTACATTTCCATCCATGTCGGTCTTCTTCTTGAAGAGCCATTTACTCCCAACGGTTCTTGCGTTAGGAGGAAGATCAACCAGGGTCCAAACGTGGTTATCTTGCATGGATTTCATTTCCACATTCGCAGCTTTAAGCCATTTGTCAGATTCCGGATCTGATAATGCAGCTTTGAAGTTCGGAGGCTCATTGAGATCTCCTGATACGTCATCCTCGGATTCGACTAGACCAATCCATCTATCCGGATTACGTACGACCCTTTCGGATCTACGAAGTGGAATCGCAACATCATCGACTTGAGGTTCATCACTTTGAACATTTTCCCCCCCAAGTTGATGATTGCTAGTTGTTTCAGAAGGTGACACATCTTCTAGTAGTTCTACAATTCTCCCACTGTTCTCTTGAGCTATAAAATTCTTTTCAAAGAATTCAGCGTATCGAGCAACACGAACAGTGTTTTCGGAAGGATTATAGAAGTAGTAACCCATTGTTTCCTTTGGGTATCCCACGAAGATGCACTTAGTAGTCCTGGGTTGTAATTTGTCAGGCGTATCACGCTTCACAAGTGCCTCACACCCCCAGACTCTTAAGTAAGACAACACATGGACTTCTCCATGCCATAATTGATATGGTGTCTTTTCAACCTTCTTAGTTGGAACCATATTTAGAACGCGTACAGCGGTTTCTAGAGCAAAATCCCAAAATGATAATGGGAGAGTTGTAAGGTTCATCATCGACCTCACCATCTCTAGTAAGGTACGATTCCTCCTCTCAGACACTCCATTATGCTGAGGAGTATAAGGAGGAGTAAGCTGTTGGACAATTCCACACGCTTTAAGATAATCCTTAAACTCTTGGCTTAAGTATTCTCCACCACGATCCGATCGAAGGATCTTGATGGTCTTACCGAGTTGATTTTCAACTTCGTTCTTGAACTCTTTGAATGTTTCAAATACCTCATGTTTATGTTTAAGCACGTAAACATAACCATAACGGCTGAAATCATCCGTGAAAGTCACGAAGTAGCTAGCACCTTTTCTTGACACATGTCTAAATGGGCCACATACATCAGTATGGATGAGTCCAAGTAGCTCTTTTGCCCTTTGCGGCTTGTTCGGAAAGGGTTTTCTTGTCATCTTTCCTGAGATACAGGAAACGCATTTTTCAAATGATTCATCATTTGATTGTAAGATCCCTTCACGTTGAAGTCTTTCAGTGTGGTTTTTGCGAACATGGGCAAGACGACAGTGCCATAGATAGGTAGAGTCCAAACTAGTTTTGGCTCGTATGCTAACATTGAACATTGAATTATTTGAAACACAACCACGCATATCAATTTCATAAATGCCATCACAAGGAATAGCATCAAAATAATGAACATTATTTTTCGAAACTGAAATACCGATATTATTAAACGTGTTAATAAATCCTTGGTTTTTCAACAAAGAAACTGAAATAACACCTCTAGTGATAGAAGGTGCATAATGACAATTGTCTAGTACAATAAATAACCCAGAAGGCAATTCTCCTATAGCTTCCACAGCTGCTGGCAAACCATTTCCAACAAACAGCTGCAAAGCTCCAGGCTTCAGTTTCCTCCTCTTTCTAAGACCCTGTAACGAATTACAGATGTGAGTTCCACAGCCGGTGTCATACACCCATGAATCACTCTTAGAAAAGGAAAATAATTCAATTGTGAAGATACCTGAAGTACTAGTCCCACTAGTATTCTTTCTCTTCTTCATCAACTCAGCTAGATAGGTAGGACAGTTCCTCTTCCAGTGTCCGACTTCACCACAATGGTGAGAGATCTGGTCTTTAGCCGGATGCTCTTTTGCGGCCGGAGGGGTTTGCTTGGTTTTAGGAACAAGCGCAACTGCCTTGCCTTTTCCCTTACCATCATTCTTGCCCTTCGCCTTTTGCGGTCGTTTAGCCTTTTGGATCCTTCCCCCTTTGATCATAAGAACTTGGGGTGTTTCAGTGGCCTTTTTAGCAATCGTATTTTCATACTCGACAAGCATAGCATGAAGCTCAGGTATAGTCTTAGTCATACTATGCATGTTGTAGTTGCGCACAAAACCCTCAAAATCCTTCGTAAGCGATTTGAGGATCATGCCAACTGCAACAGCACGATTATACCCATAATTGAGCGATTCCAATTTGTCAAAGTAGCTCTTCATCTTGAGCACATGACTACTGACCGATTTACCAGTTTCAAGCTTAAGTCGTGGAGTTCCACAACTAGGTCGAACAATTCAACACCAGCTTGTTTTTCATACATCTTCTTTAGCTCTTTGATCATATCACAAGGTGTATGAAATTCGTATTGCTTCTGAAGATCGGGAGTCATACTCGAGATCATCATGCAAGCAACCTCATCGTATCTGCTATACTCTGCGTTGTAGAACGCTTTCTCTTGCTCAGAAGCATCAGCAGCTGGCTCGGTCGGCCAATGATGTTCAAGGACATCGGTCCTCCGTTCAACTCTAAGGACAATCCTCAGTTGACGGTACCAGTCATTGAAGTTAGATCCATTCAGCTTTTCTCTTTCAAACATTTGACGAAAAGCATGACCAACATTGTTTTGAGGAGGGTTTGTTGCCATCTACAAAACAGATTAAGTTCAAAAATCAGTATTTTCGATAATCTTTTCCTTAATAAATTTAATTACCCATTGTTTAAACATTTTAAACAATTAAGCTTATTAAGGCTAGGATCCAATTGACATGACATCATTTCATCAGTTGATCTGCTAGAAATGATGCATTCAAAAGGTAAGTGACGATTAATAATTGTACTCCAAGTACAATTCCTAGATTTTATGGGACCTACAACTTGCACCAAGTGATTTGTAGTCATGTTTCATCCCATCTTTGGCCACGGGCTAAGGGTCTCACCGCCTAGCTCGCTTTAAGTCGTCCAACCAAGAACGCACAAATTTGTCCACCATTGTGTACCAATGAGTGGGAATTTGTCTTGAAGATGCTAATCTACCACTGTGTACCAATGAGTAGAGTAACACCCACAAGTGTCCTTTACGAGTTGGGTGGCAAAGACTTAAGTTTTGATTGGGTCAAATAAATTTTGATGTGTGATCAAAATGTAATGTGTGAGGACTCATGCACATCCTCATCACATAATGTGTTTATAAAATTCTTAGTTTGTCTTCCAAATCAAAAGAGCTCGGTAGCTCCATTTGCAACACACAAAGAAGCGTAGGGGTGAGGTTTGCAACTTTTGCAATTAAAAACCTACCCACTTTAGGGAAGCAGAGCGACCCGACTTATACCTCTCTTAGAGTGTGTTCAAATGGGTGAGCCGGTGTTTCTTTTGACTTTTAGGACACAAATTTTATTTTATAAACAAAATCATATTTCAATAGTTCATTTAGCAAATTTCGATTTTCATAAAACAAATTTGCATTTAAAACCTTTTATTATGTCACAATTATCAAATAATCACATAATCTTTGGGTTTCTAATTATCTAACATAATTTTAATTTTAATCCTCTTTGATATAAGTAATAACCATGAACGATTTGCATGAAACATCATGGTTTTTACTTCCTTTTAACATTTAAAATAAAGGTACAACATGTTGATTATCAAATAACAAAACTTGGGTTCTCAATTTTAGATCACAAAATCAGATTTTAGACCTAAAATAAGGGTTTCCGATTCGGCTAGAGGTTTTCGATCCAATTAATAGTTTTCGATCGGAATCTGGGTTTCCGATCGAGAACATCACTTTTCGGTTATAGTTTACGATCGAAACATGGGTTTTCGATCAACATGGGTTTCCGATCGAGAACAAGGGTTTCCGATCGGAATGGTGTTTACGATCCGGAAACAAGGTTTCCGATTGGTACTTTTCGACCGGGCCGTAAACAGTTTACGAACTGAACTCGATCGGAAACAGGTTTGCGATCGGGTCCTTTCCGATCGAAAAGGGTGGTTTACGATCAGAAAACGAGGGTCTCTGATCGAAAAGCAGCAACGGGATGAGAACCAGTTTTCGATTTAGGGAACCAAGCCACAGTCGAGAACCGGTTTTCGATTAAGAAAAGATTTTTCGTTTTTACCAATTTGCTAAAACGTTTTCCAATTGTAAAACACGATTTTTAAGAGGATCGAAAAGCTAGAATCTTCATATGGTTACCCCCCTTCCAAGTTTTCATCCCGGTAATTAATTAAAATCATAGGTGGCTCGTGATACCACTGTTGGGTTGTATAACTATTTATCAAAACACGAGTACGCAGCGGAAAGAATCCTATGAATTAATCTAACTAACCGGTTTTAGAACGTGTACCTTTTTAGCTCGGCAAGACTTGATCTCTTGGAGGATTTGATACAAATCCCTCTACGATCGCACACACGACACACCAATGCTATGTGCTAGCAACCGATCACGAACTCCTCTTGATGTAGGCTTGGTCGAACCACACAAGGAATCGAAAACCCCTTGGGTTTTTCCTTGTTGCCGAATTCGAGAGAAAGGAGAGAGATTTTAGGGTTTGCACCTTTATCAGATAAATGCAGTTAGTAAACCTTAAACCCAGAGGGTTTATTTATAGTGTTTGGATACTTGGATGAACAAGCATAGGGATAGGCATAGAGCCCTAGATCGAAATCGGCCTAGAGGCTTTATCCATATCCTTCTCTCAATTGTAATCCAAATCCAACTCTCTCTAATTACAACTAACACCCCTCTGTTAACAATTAACTGTTAGTTTTTAACGAAACCTCGTTAAATGTTCGTGATAAATATTAATTAACCATTAATTAATATTAATACATTTGGTGTCGAGATGTGTGACCCCGTAGGCTTAAATAATATCCGGACATACGCTTACTATTACATGATCATATCCCTACAATTATGTTGATTCCATAATTTTTTCTATAGGGCAATTGGCTTGTACAATGTTCAAAGTGGATCGAAGAAGATGATTAAGCTCAAGTGGGTGAATTCAAAGGTATATATTTCTAGTTACTTCACTAGCTACTCAAAGGCACATTTCCGGTTAAATATAAATAAATAAAAGTTGTTAGAAACTTTCTAAACATTCAAAGTTTATGTAAATGTGTAGTGTCCAATTCAGCCTGGAAGCATGGAATGTGGTTATTACGTGTTAAAATTTATGAAAGAGATAGTTCAGCAAGGAGTTGAAGTGCTTGAAAATGACAATGTAAGTGTTAATTTCTGGTAAAATTCAGATCTTATTAATTTGCCATAGTTTATGAGATCTCTCTGGATTGGTGGCCGGATCGATAATGTGTGGAGTACTTGTAGTTTTCATCTTGAAATGCATGTGTTTGAATACCTGTTGTGAATAGGATCAGGTCTGTTCGGTACCCTTCTTTTGCTCACGTAATTAAGAACCAAACCCTTGTGCTTTCTTGTTGCTCCTTTTGACATGGAAAAATCAACACTTGGATGAAATGCATGTGTTTGCATACCTGTTGTGAATAGGATCAGATCTGAAAACCACATTGTTCCTCCCCATGACTCTTTCTGCCTCTATGCTACTCAAACTACCCCTCTAGATGCTTTGTCCAATATAGAATGAGAGCTGCAATGGCCTGCCCAAGAAAAGACCAGATTCTGTAGTTATGGAATGAAAACAGTGGTTGCACAACATGCTCCAAATATATATGTCCATGTTCTCTTATCAAGATGGTCATTTATGTAGTAGATCTTACTGCCACTTTATATCGAAAACACTCGCTCGAATTAGATCATCACTATATATATGATTAGTATCTGATCTGATCTGAGCCATCAACTAAACATCATCTCTATTAGAGAACCTTTAAGTTTTCCATAAATTCAAAAAATATATTATGTTAGCATTATAGAAACTAAAATGATTAGAATGTAGATTCCATCTTCCTAAGCAGTTTTTTAAGTTGTACGAATGTATGGAATATGGAAATGCAGAATGTATATACCTTCAAATGTATCTCCCCATACGGTTTCCATTTTTTGAACCAGACAGATTATGATTGCTGCATTTGTTTGCTTTTCTACTTTAATTTCCATGTTCTTAAATTTACTTAAATGCTATATATATTTGACCTCACATATGTTTCAATTTTTAACTTTTTTGTTATGTTGTTTTTTTCTCAGATTGGGGGAGATACAAATGAATTTACAGATGCTGATTTTGATAAATTCGTGAGGAATGGGCAACTTATGTGTCAAACTTCATATTCCGGTAGTAGCTAGTGTCATATGTTTGTAAACCTTAGTGGCCTACTCTTAATTACTAGTAATTAGCTTTTGTACGTAGTGAATTGTATGCGAATGAAACACATTGTTTAAAACTTCTATATATATGAAATGCAGCATTTTGGTGAATGCTCATGTAGCTTGTAATATTAATAGGATTAATGAAAAAAAAGAAATAATATACATTTTTTTTGAAAATATTAAAATTATGACGCGCAAAATGCGTGTCATAAAATTATGACAAAAAAAGAATGTCAAGAGTAGAAAACGATAACACTTATATGATGACGCGCAAACGGGTGTAATAAAAGGGCGTCATAAATACGTGTCGTAATTTAATGACACACAAATGTGCGTCGTATAAATTTATGACGATGGATACAATGACAGGCTTTTACGCGTTATTTAAGGGCTTTTATGACGCGCATTGCGCGTCATTAAAATTTTTTTTTTTATTTTTTGTAGTGCAAAAAGGTCACAAACCTAAACAGAAGTTGCGATTCTTTTATTTAGCAGCAACCCAAAATAATGGTAGTGTTGATATTTTGCATGAAAGTTAACTTTCGTTAACAATGAAAAACTAAATATAACGACTTTCCCAATATAATGGATGTGTTAATATTATTTAAAACATGGGACCAAAACTTATAAAACACATGTCTTTGATGTTTGGGTCACACCTAATGAAAATAAATTAATATTATTTTAAACATGGGACCAAAACTTATGAAAAAACATTTGGAGGTGTGATTTTGTGATTTGGGGTTTGAGTCGGAGAAAGAGTCTTTATTTATGAAAGATAGTGTATGTGATCAAATCGATTTTTCTTTTTTGGAAAGCAATTATTATCACCTAACTAGCTAACTAAACACCCAAACCAGATTAGATTACTAGATGATTAATGTTACACATAAAATATGTTACACATAAGACGACATTGGACCTAGTTAAACTTAAAACTTAAAGCAAACATGAATTTATTGTATTTATTTATGTTTATTTGATAATATAGTACGAGTTTGGAAATTTAGTATAATTAGATAATGAAATTTAATTAGTGTCATGGATTTATCGACAATCATCATGCCCTGTCCTGATATATTCCGGCGCCAGTTGGGGTGTGACAGAAGGACACGACCCGTGTTGGCAGGGGCACGACATGTGCTTGTCAGAGGAACAAAGTCAACTTGGCTTGTTTTTTCTTTAGTGAGGCACGACTTGCGCGTGGGTCCAAAATCCAGAAATCATTATTTTTTTTCTTTTTTTTTTAGGTTATTTGACTTCTTTTGTGATGTTTTTACCTGGATTAAACTGAAAATCAACAAATAAAACAATATTAAACTGTTTGATGAATAATTAATCAGTTTTAACCCAAAATGCGCATAATATTTGCTATAAAAACGCGTATCACTTAGTGTACGTAAAGCCATAACTTGGAAGAGTACCAAGCAAAGCGTAGTGACGTCGTCTACTACGGAATCATAATACATAGAAGCATCGGAAGCTGCTAAGGAGGCTGTTTGGATGAAGAAGTTAATCGCTGATCTCTAAGTTGTACCTAGCATACAAAAGCTAATTGAGATATTTTACGACAATACTGGTGCCATTGCTCAAGCAAAGGAGCCAAGGTCGAATCATAGTATGAAACACATTCTATAAAAGTTGTGTTACATATGAGATATACCGGAACATGGTAAGATTATTATAAGCAAGATTCATACAGATTAGAATCTAGCGGATCAATTCACTAAACATGTGCCTCAAGTTAGACACGAGGAGCATACTGATAAGATATGACTCGGATTTGCTAAACAATGGACCTGATTTGTATTAGTAATTTGGTGTATTCAAATGCTTGACAAATATTCCCAGTTTTAAAAAAGTAATAAAATATTGTTTCATAAACTATTATTTCTGTTTTCAGTTATTATTATGTAAAGAATTAATCAACTGGGAGTTCTGGTTGCATTGCTTAAATACTCAGGATCCGGTTGAAGTTCAATCGGAAGTCAATATACTAAATGGGCAAAGAGTTCCAGGTGAATGAAGATGAACCGGAAGATCTGTAGTTCAAGCGGAAGCGGTAGTTGCCCCGGAAGATATGTTGACCCGAAAGAAAGACACTTCCGGTTGAACTCGAGTTCCAACCGGAAGGAGAGTTCAATCGAAAAAACAACTGTACTGTCTTTCTTCTCGGTCTGACACAAAAGTCAATCGGTGCATATCTGAGTCACTAAAAGCAAGATTTCTCCAAAAAAGATCAAGTCAAACTGGCTAACAAACAAAATCATCCAATGAAGAGTGTTCCTTAGTTCTAAGTCATAAATATTGTTGTACTTAATGGTCCTAGATGACCATATGGAAATCAAGGGCTCTCCTTGATTTCCCTTAGCACTATATATAACATGTTTGTACTCAGCAAATCAAAATCCGATCACAGCTTGTATTTTATAATCTATTGTTGAGTTAATGCAATATAGTGTCAAGTTTATTTACGTGTGTTCTCTTATATTTGCAATCAGCTTGTTTACTTCAAGCTATATCGACGTATAACTAATAATTAAGAAAGTGAGTGCTTGGGTGAAGGATAACTTGTTTCCGCCTGGTTAATCTTGTAAGTAATCTTGTTAGGTTATTAGTGAAGTAAACCATGATCCTACATAGTAGATTAAGAATCCTTGAATACTCAGTATTCTATATGTTCGTAGTTGGTCAGATACATGGAAACAGATCTGAATTAAAGACTCTTGTGAATTGATGGTTGGTTCATAAGAGGATTGCTCAAAAGAGTTGAGGATCATATTCACAGTTAATTATTAGTTGAATAATATCGAATGTAAATCACTTCAATATTTTCTTCATGGATCTGAGTCCTAAGAAATTTTGAATCTACTAGGATCAACTTATTCATTGACCTGCGGTGCAAATTAGAACAAACATTTGTTGAGATTGTTCTTTGTACTTACCTAACGTTGTTTGTAACAGGCAGTAATAACGGTAATTTTAGGAGTGATATGAGACTTAGTGGGAGTTATTTGTAGCCAAAGAGATGCACATTCTGGAGCCTTCGTTAAGCATGAACAAGTAAAAATGCATGCCTATTGTAACATCTCAAAATTTCATGATGCGATAAATACGTAATTATATGTGTGTATTTGTGTGTGTGTGTTTGATAACCAATGTGACAGATACATATGATATATGTGTTTAATAGCTAAACGTGATAAAATGTTTATAAATGCATGTTTAAACAATAACGGGTTGATGAACTGATAAAAGATGGTGTTATACGGATGTTATACATGTTCATTTTTTATTATTATATGTGCCCGAGGGTTAGAAAATTATGAGAATAATCCATTAAATATGGACATCAAATGATAAAATAAAGTAAGTCTACTTCTTAACATGCAACAAATCGGAAAATTGAGGGGTCAAAATTGAAGAATCTTGGCCTGAGCCGGCTCGCGGTACGCGAGGGTGGTGTCGCGATACGCGCCCTATTCAGGGACGCAAATCAGCCACATCGTCCGAACTTGCAGCCCACGATTCTTCGCCCACGCATCATTTCTATTAATCACTATAGGACGTGTCTAGACCTTGTTGCGCATCTAACCAGTATAAATAGAGGGTCGATTACAACTTATAACTCACCAATTCGCAAAATAAGTTCTAGAAAACCCTCTTTCGCAACCACAGGTTCTTCATCAAAATTCGAGCAAACTAGGAGGTGTTAGGAGACCATCTTTTGCAGTCAACCATTATTTGGTATGATTAACAAAAGCCCTCTATCAATTTCTATTAATATGCTTGTTAGATTAGAGTTTTTAAAATGTAAAAAAAATTAGGTTCCTTGAGCTTGTTTTGCTAAAATTAGATAATCAGAAAGGAATTCGAGTTTGAATTTTTGTAGGTAATCCTGAAATAATGTATTTTAAGAAAGCCCTAAGTTAATTTCATGTTTGGGGGAAGGTTTCGTATTTATTTTGGAAATTGGTCAAAATTAGGGTTTTCGTAACGTTGTTTTGCCAAAACTGAACAAACGGGGTTAAATAGGGGATAATCTTTTAAGGTAAAACAATTAGGGTTTTGAAAATTATTTGATAAATACGTCAAATTAGGGTTTTGAAAGATGATTATTTAATATCGAATAATCCAAGAGGTATAGGGACTTGGTTTTTGGTATTAGAACATGTTTCATATATATATATATATATATATATATATATATATATATATACATATATATATATATAAAATAAGTACATAAGAGTTCAAATTGGATAACTAATAAAATATTAATATACCGAGTTATTCGAGTACTTAGAAGTTCGTGCAGACCGGAGGGGTAAGCGCCAGTACACTGGGGTTTCTGGCATAGCGAGGGTGTTGCATAAATCCCAATTGGGACCTGGTACACCTCATTGGACGACCCGAAAGTGAGCGTTTACTTATATGAATGTGCGTCTTCATATTATCATTACAAATGATATTTTACCTATAAGTGAATTTTGGTCATTTTGACCTTTAAAAATGGTTAGTCTTAATAATTAGATAATATTGAGATAATAAATGTAGAGATAAACATAGGAAGTGTTTATTTTAGAAAATCTTACGTTAATGCCATACGATACGCGAATTAGGTTTAATTGGAAATCTGTAACATCCTGAATTTCATAATGATTTGAGTGTATTATTTATTGTTTTTTTATTTGGGTTGTGGGTTGAATAAGCGGGTTTAGTCGTTAATCCAAGATATATCTAGCGAAAAACATTAGTTACTAAGTTAACTTTAGTGACTAATAGATTAATAAGAAAAAACTGAGGGTTTTACGTGTAAATAGGGACTTGTGGGAATAATTGATGATGTGCTCAAATTAATAAGAGGGGCTAAAATTGTAATTTATTAAATAAAATATGAGTCTGGAAATTCCCTGGGGGAGGAGGTCGTGACACACACACACACACACAAACAGAGAGAGAGAGAGAGAGAGAGAGAGAGAGAGAGAGAGAGAGAGAGAGAGAGAGAGAATGAGGAGATCAAGTTCTTGAGGAAAAACCCCAAATTGAGGCTGTTGTTGGTGGAATTTCGCTAGGGAAATCCGAATTCCATCTTAGTGAGGCTTATAATTCTTAATTTTGGGCTCTCCATTGTGTGTTCTTAACCAAATAAGTGTTTTTGTGATAGGGTGATTTTATGGGTTTTGTCTAGAGATCAAATTGGTGTTGAAATCTGAATTGCTATGTGTTATTGAGGCTAGATGAAGCTAAATCCTACCTTGCATGATTCATTTTGTGTGTGACTAGTGGAAATTGTGGTGGGGTTAAACCTCACCTTATAGAAATCGACATATTCTCTTCATGGGCTGAGATGGGTGGTGGTTTACACGTTTTAGAGATTCTCGGCTGAGATGGGCTGTTGGTTTACACGTGTTCCAACACACACACAGTTGTCTTTTGTTGGACCCGAGGCCCACTGGCATCAAACTCTCTATTCCTGCAACTCTAAAACTGAACTCTCTCTCTTCTTGCATTTGTTTTTACTTTTTGGCTTACACGTTTTAGAGATTCTCTAAAACTGAACCTATCTCTTCTTCAGATGTTTCTGGCTTCGATATACGATCGATGGCGGCGGTTGGTGTTTGTACTCGCCGTTGCTGTTCTTCTTTGACGCTCTCTCTGTCCGATTCCGTAGCAAAGATAGGTGATTCAGATCTAAATCAAAATCCTGTCGTTCCGTCTCTACTCTCCAACGATGTTGATGTGACCATCTAACTATCGAAGCCATCTGAAGCGAAATAGGTCAGTTGCGAATGGGTGATTCTTTGTTGCTCCGGTTCCGACGTTGGTAGGCTGTCGATCATAAATGCGACGGATGAAGTTACATATGCATAGTTTGTTTAGGGGTTATTGATGCGACTGTGATACTTGGGATTTCTTTTATACGTAGGTCTCTTTGACCTTTTTCATCACTACCAAATGGTCGATTCATTGTTGTGATTTTTGTTTACGGCTGTGATTTTTTATGGTGTGTTAATTTTGATGGTGTTTTACCTGAGCCTTTGGACTGTTCTCACTTTGACGATTCTGTTTTGTTCATTTGATGCTTTTGTGATGGTTTTTTAAGTTGCTTTGAGGCTGTTGTGGCTGTAATAATTATTCGATGGCTGCACCTCTGATGAATGAGTCTTCTCTTATGAACTTCTGAGCCTTAGAAGTTATATGTGGTTGGAAAATCCTTTCTATTGATCTTAATGAACCTCACTTTGGGATAAGGCTATGATGATTTCTAAATTAGAGTCCAAACTAAATTTTGGTTTATTTTGACGTGATAATAATGTTTGCAGCCATAGGACCATAAATTAGTCTTCTCTTATGAACCTCTATGATGATGTGAGCCTTAGAAGTTATTTGTGGTTGGAAAATCCTTTCTATTGATCTGAGGCTAATCTTTTTCCGTTGTGACGGTACTGTTCTGTTGGTTTAATGCTTCTGTGATGGTTCTTTTGGGTTGCTTTGAGGCCATTGAAGCTATGCTTGAAGGGTGTGAAGGCCTTTGGGTTGCTTTGAGGCCATTGAAGCTATGCTTGAAGGGTGTGAAGGCCTTTAGGCTTGTTTACTTTATAGGGGCCCTTTGAGGCCATTGAAGCTATGCTTGAAGGGCGTGAAGGCCTTTAGGCTTGTTTACTTTATAGGGGCCTTTGAGGCCATTGAAGCTATGCTTGAAGGGTGTGAAGGCCTTTAGGCTTGTTTACTTTATAGGGGCCCATCTTGGTTTCTAATTTTTGCCCTAATTTTCTATTATTTATACCATGTCATGTTATGTAATCTCCTGTACTGTTTTTGAGCTAATATAGAAAATACCTAGTTGCAGCCCATGGACGTAGGTCACACTGACCGAACCATACTAAATCTCTCGTGTTCGTTTATTATTGCTTTCGTGTGCGTGTGTGATAGTGTATTCCACTGCGTCTCGCTCTGATCGATCCCTAACAAGTGTTATCTAGATCCGAGGTTCTATTACATACGGTTACACTGAGACGAGAGCTGGTATAATAATTCTCTATTGTTTTAATCGTTGGATAAAGACAAAGGGGAGTCGCCGCTTTGCCTTTTTGCGATTTGGATTAGTGATTTGAAACAAAACACAAAAAAGGTTGTGGTCTATTGGTTCCGCCGTCAAATTGTTGACTAAGGGTTGGTGGACATAATTACTTTAGTGTAATTATTTTTTGGTGGTCTGCAACAGTCCACGTCAAGCATATGAAGGGTTTTCGCCGACTACCGAGATCGGGCAGTCACCGCAAGTGAAGAAAAAAATTGGTCTGGATTTTTTTTTGAGTTTGCAAATCGAAATCAAAGTTGTAGGAGTGATTAAAGCCGATCGGGAACGCCTACAACTATATCTTTTCAATCGCGATCTGGAGAGACAGGTTTAATCGTTTCTGTTTTCTGATTAGAGTTTTAATTGGGTTAATGTTCTTCGGGTTTGGGTGTTCAAGTTTTGGTTATTATTCGGGGTGTTTCGGGTTTGATTTGCTTTTGTGGGTGGGTATTTGTTGACGGAGGATCGGGTTTTTGGCCGTGTTTGTCTGGATTCTTTGACTGTGACTATCAACTGTTTGTCTCTCGTTTGTTATGGCCGAAGACGGGAAGGTTTAGATTGAGAAGTATAATGGGGGCGATTTCAGTTGGTGGAAGATGCAAGTAGAAGCTCTGTTGTGTCAAAAGGATCTAGACATGGTTATGGTAAATGATAAGCCGGCGAAGATAAAACAAGCTGACTGGGAATTGAAAGATAAAAAGGCTAGGGCGGTTATTACATTGGCACTTACTAAAAGTGTGGCATTCAATATCATGAAGGAAACTACTGCATATGGTATGATGAACACGCTTTCAAATATGTATGAGAAGCCGTCAGCTGCAAATAAAGTATTCCTAATTCGAGAGCTTGTGAACACGAGGATGATTGAAGGAAGCTCAGTAACTGCTCACATCAACAACCTTAATTCAATCTTATCGAGACTTGTGTCAGTTGGGATTAAGTTTGAGGATGAGGTTCAGGCTCTACTGTTGTTGTCATCTCTACCTGACAGTTGGTCTGGAACTGTGACTGCAATTTCTAGTTCTGCGGGGATAACTGGTTTCACTTTTGAAGGTACCCGAAACCTCATTCTGGGAGAGGATGTCAGACGAAGGAATTCGGGTGAATCATCAAGTAGTGGGTTATTGAATGTTGGTAGAGGTCGGGAAAGAAACATGAACAGTGGGAGTTGGGGAAGGAGTTCATCTAGAACTCGAAAGAACGTGAGGTGCTGGAGCTGCAATGAGGTGGGATATATGAAGAGTCAATGTCCACAGAAGAAAGATCTGAATTCAGTTTCTGGGGATGTCTCTAAGGACGAGGCGTTGATACTCAGTGTGGAAAACTGTGTAGAATCTTGGGTCATGGATTCAGGTGCTTCGTTTCACGCCATGGACAACGG
>JBCNJP010000024.1:50238752-50271089 GCA_039602395.1 Deinandra increscens subsp. villosa | reverse complement strand
ACCATTTGGTCTTAAAATAGTTTTGTAGAAATCTTTTCTTACAACAGTTATAAAATAAAACACGTATTTAATCATAGTTGCAGATTTTATATAGTTCTTAATGACAGTTGTAGTACCTTACAACCGATAATGAAGCAATAATTAAGCAGCTTATTTGAGTGTGTGGCGATGTTGAAACCGAAAGTTGCCGTTGTTACGATCCTTATACACCTTTATAATAAATTAAGTTGTTAACTCCGAACTTATTGTTGTTTTTATGTAAGTTTTAGGTAGAACTTGCTTTATTTAATTTGTAATTTGTTCAAATGATACTAATCTGGTTAATCTCGTTAAGTGTATATTGTGCATCATGTGGAATTTGTTTGAAGGATATCTGACTTTTGTAATATTTTATTATTGTTTGTGCAACATACGTTAAATCATGTTGCTTTAGGTAACCTACACCCGTCAACATCATGACCTCAAGTTTGTTTGTCTAATTTTCTCATTATTCTAAATAGTAAATACCATCAAGAATATTGGGGTTGGTTTCAAACCCGTCTTTTCTTATATAAGAATCACTTCCCAGTTCCCATAGTAAAGACAAAATTCTTTGTAATTTCTACATATTTTCAGTTGTATAATAATTATTCTAAACGGTGTATTTATTAATATGATGAAATGTCATACATTTTTACTAATACCAAATTTGTGATATCTCTGTTGTTTAATGGATACTTTTTGTGTTTCTGAACTTTATGGGGGGTTTTAATTGGTTTTGCTGGTTTTTGGGCTTATAGCTTGATTGGTCTCACAATACAGTTGATAATGAATTTGTTGTTTACAACCTACACTAATTGGAACATGATCTTTGGACATGTTTTTTTTTTTGGTTTGGTATGCTTTTATATAAGATCTATGTATTTTATCTTTGTTTGCTAGATTTTGTTAGGTGTTCAAAGTCTCTTATGTAAATATTATCATGCAATGACACGTATTCGTGTTAGGAGATTTTTTTTTTTGGTTTAGAATGAGACTTTTATAACTTGTTCACAACTTTGTTGTTTCTGATTACAATACCTTCTTTTATTTGTTATTGTATGATAAACATGAACAATTTTTTTTTTGTTATTGTATAACTATCTATTCCTATTGGTAAAATACCTTCTTTTATTTGTTATTGTACGTATGATAATGAACAATATATATTCTTTTAATTTCATGACTTATACATGGAATTGGAAGAGTATAATAAGGATGCTCAACGCATTATAGAAAAAGAAAACAAATACCAACTGACACATGCAACCTGACCCTGCATTTTGAGATTCACGTTTAAGAAGATCCGCTTGACCCGTTACACAACCCACTCGTATTCCGTCCTGGATGTACATGACAATCCATTTTCCTCCTAATTTGGCGTCAAAAACTACAGAATTTATTAAGTTTGAGAACGAAAATCCATCCTAATATGTATGTCAAGATGAAATGGATTGTGCAAATGATTATATGATTAGATTTGAAAACAAAAATCACTGCCCGATTACACATACATAGACATACTATAGATGTGTACACACATATATAGAGCTAATACAAATAAATAAGAATACCATTTTAGAATACTTTTTTAATTTATGGGTCCTATTAAGTTTTTAAAGTTTGACTCTCATTCATAAGCATACACAAATGCAATGTGCACCAAGACCAGTGAGCGAAACATCTAAAAGAAAATACAAACTCGAAAGATGTTTTATGTAATTAGATTATTTAAATGATCTAATCCGTAAGTTTTTTAAAAAATAGAGATTTTTTTTATGTTTATTCTTTTCCTTTTTGGGCCTGGCCTCTTGTGCAAGAAAAGGTCTGAACTCTTTTAAACGACCAAATTCTCCGTTACATCTTTCCGTCATACAACATTCAATTGGGGGGTTTGTTGAAACCCTAAACTTGGAAAAGGGGTTTATGCTAGCTTCATCTTCAACCACCAAATCTTCAACGTAGACACCTCCATTTTCACTAAATTGACCGCAGTCTCAAAGCTCCGTCAATGGCGGCTTCCAAGCTCGCATCGTTGGCTGCTATGGCGGCTGTTGCCGCCGCATCAACCACCACTTACGCGTACGCCGATGCTCTGTCATATCGGTTCAATCCGTTTGCTCAATCTCCGAATATGGCCCAGTCGCCTCAACCGGAGCCGCAGCCTTACCCTGAGTTGAAAATGAACACTCAAGTAAGCAAACAGTGATGTCATTGGAGCACACGCACATGACAATGTCCTCTACTTTGAAGGTAATAACTCGATGCATGTTCGCAGAGTCAGATTTTTACTACTTGGTCACCATGTGGGGTTTGGTTAAATATTAGATGGTTTTTTTGTTTAGGTCTCTTTTATATGAACATCGAATGGTTTTTTGTTTGATTTTGAGTTTCTTAAACTTTTTTATGACCAAGTTACTTTATCAAAAAAATTATAACATAGTTCCATAGTTGCTCTCTGACGTATATTTGACAGTGATAGTGTTTGAATTATCTTTCTCATGATGTGGTTTGATGAAGAAAAAAACATGCAAGCGAAACTACTCTTTTTTTTGGACTTGGGCCTTTTGTTTTGGGTAGACATCACGTGGTAGACAAATATAAATTCAGTTTTCAGTGGCAGTTCATCTAGCAGCTATAGGATTGGATAATTCAACTCCCATTGAACCATTGGTTGATGACGACAACATACCGAGACAGTACTTCAACTTCTTACCATTTGAGAAGCTCTAATCAAGGCTTGAGACAACCAACGAAAGAGCTGGGCAGAAGAAAGAAAAGGAAGAAAATAAGTAGGTAAACATGTAATACAAAATGTTATATTCGGAACATATGTAATGAACTTGGTATTTTGCGAGTATCCGGTGGTACATTTTTTTCCCACCGGAACTAAGCATAGGGAGAGAGCATCCGGTGGTACATTTTCTTCCCACCGGATGCAACCAAAAGGCCTTAACACTCCGGTGGTACATTTTCTTCCCACCGGATCCAACCATAGGTAAATTAAAATTTAAATTGCATAAACATGGACACGTAATAGAATTGAACTTACACGACGTAGGAGTTCCGACAGGTGAGGCGGCGAAAGACGTGGCGGTAGGGGGGGTTGACAGCCAATTCTACATGGCTTTATATACCTCATTAGGACCTTGTAGAAGCTAAAAATTAAATAACATGAATTTATTTTCATGAGTTGCAAGAAGTCCAAAGATTGCATTTAACATAGACATTATGAACAATTAACAAATAATAGAATTCGGATGGTTTTCTTTATTATCAAATTTAACCATCGCCATTATTAACTTAAATATAAGAGGTTAGAGAATTCGTATGGGTTTCTAATCATTTAATCAACCATTCACCATCATCATGATGATGCATGAGCATGTATGATGATGTTAATTAAAGACGATGCTTAAGAGTGTAGTACCGATTGCTTGCTTTCAAGTAAAATGTATTTATGATTTCGCATTGAATATGGTGTCACAATTGGACCATTGCTCAACTTTTAAGGTATAGTTGATACATATTCGATATCAATTTTTTTTGTATGTATCAACACCTTCGTCTTAGCGTGCGGATAAATATATACAAGTGTTTTGATATTGTATATATATACAATAGAAAACTTTTTCTATGTATTTGTGCCCAAATTTCTTTGACTTTCATCCATATTAAAAACCTAAATATCCTAAATTGTGTAAAGAATTAGAAAGTGGTGCAATGGTAAGCTCTTGAATTTTCATTCCGGGTCGCCCGAGTTCGAATCTATCGGTTGTTCATTTTAGCTTCTTTTTTTTCAACCACATTCTATTATTTTCATTTTTTAATATAGTTCTCCTTTTTTTTTACTATATTCTATTAATTTTTTTTTAAAATATTCTTTTACATTATAATATTTGTAAGCATATTTTTTCACAAATTTTGCAACTGCACACTGGTTATGTACAATACAAGTGATCAAACCGGATAGAGACCCAGGTTCAACCCCCATAGACCCTCTTTTTTTTCTTTTTTTTTCTCCTGATTTCCATTTTTATTTTGTTTATGTATATACGTATAGTAAGTTTCCTAACCTGGTTAACAAACTTTATGTTTCAACCACATTCGATTATTTTCATTTTTAATATATTCTCCTTTTTTGTACTATATTATATTAATTTTTTTAATATATTCTCTTACATTATAATATTTGTAAGCATATTTTGTTCACAAATTCTTCATCTGCACAATGATTAGGTACAATACAAGGGATCAAATCGGGTAGAGACCCATGTTCGACCCCCATAGACCCTCTTTTTTTGTTTTTTTTCTCCTGATTTCTATTTATATTTTGTTTATGTATATATGTATAGTATATTTCCTAACCTGGTTAACAAACTTTATGTTTCAACCACATTCTATTATTTTCATTTCTTAATATATTCTCCTTCGTTTTTTACTATATTCTATTAATTTTTTTAAGTATATTCTCTTACATTATAATATTTGTAAGCATATTTTGTTCACAAATTCTTCACCTGCACAATGATTAGGTACAATACAAGGGATCAAACCGGGTAGAGACCCAGGTTCGACCCCCATATACCCTCTTTTTTGTTGTTCTTTTCTCTTAATTTCCATTTATAGTTTGCTTATGTATATATGTATAATATATTTCTTAATCCGGTTAACAAACTTTATATTCGCATGTGTTTCAAAAAAAATTAATTTTCTTTAAAGATTCATTTCTTTACAAATCTACATTTGATAATTTTAAAATGTTATTTTTCTAAATCATTTTTTCCTTCATTCGAAGCCTTTTTTTAAGCATTTTTTCCTTTTTTTTAAACTTTCTTTTACTAAAGGTAACATCTACTTATCACTCTGATTTTTTATTGACGCACACAACACCCACATTGCTTAAAGTTTAGATTCTCTGTTTTAGTTTTTTTCTTCATTTATTTACAAATCTTTTTATTAAAAAAGTGATGAATTAGTTTTATTTTATTAAATTTTTTATAGAGTCCATATTTTAATAATAACCTATATTAGATTGGGGTTAAAGACTAACGGAGTTAAAGAAAATTAACGGAGGGAGTGGTGGAGGAAAATATGTTGATAGTTAGGAGCGTCAGAGGGAAATTCGTTAGTTGAGAGTGTTATTGGCCAAAAAATGATAGTTAGGATTATTTGAAGTCATTAACCCTTAAATAAAAAATGGTTGAACTAAGTTACCAAGCGTCACTTAGCTCGGCCGGACGAATCATTCACTTACTTATCAAGGGTCGCGAGTTTGAGCCTGGGCATCTCTTTTTTTTTTGTTTCTCACTTCTCGAATGTAGACAACTAAAAAAATTCAATGTTAAATAAATTATGGTTGTTAAATGTTTGCAATTGTTATGTAACTAAAAAACTTTTAATCATTCGCTTACTTATCAAAGGTCGCGAGTTTGAGCCTGGGCGTCTCTTTTTTGTTTTTAACTCACTTCTAGAATGCAGACAATGAAATTTTTTTTAATGTTAAATAAATTATGGTTGTTAAATGTTTGCAATTGTTATGTAGCTCAGCCGGTAGATACACTCGCTTGGTTAAGATAGGTTGCCAGTTCGAGCCTATCTGGCTCCGGTTTCTTTTATTAAACCTTGCACAAGAATTCAATTGACACATGACACCCCTCTTTCGTCCTCTCTCTTTTTGTATGTCCAAGTCCAACATCATAACTGAAAACCCACGATTAAACAATTAAACTAGTTAAAGCAACCACCTTTAAATACATATTCAATAACAAACACTGAATTAGTTAGCTGTGGTTAAAATAAAATTACATTATGCATTTATATGTATAGTTAATTTAGTCTTTGTGTTATCAAATCACATATATAAAGGTATTTTTAACAAAATATATATGTGTGTTAGAATACTGCTATAAAATAGGTTTGTTGTTGCTGCAGAGAATTTACTATTAACGTTACAAAAAATTGAAGATTGAATGCCAACATTAGTTACCGCAGCAACGCAAAGACATCTAGTAGAGTTGGTTGGGGCTTTGGCTTGGGTTTTTAGGGACCTAAGTTTAAACCTCACTAATGACATTATTTGTTCTTTAGTACCCTTAAAGCTCGTTAGGCTTGGGAAGCTTTTAGCGACCTAGGTTCGAATCTTTGGGGATGAGGGTTTTACCGGTAGCTGCTCGTAGGTCGGGTTTCCCTCCGAAGTAGGGCAAGGAGGTGGTGTCCTGACTCGCTCGCACCCGCAAACTTGAGACACTAAGTCATCGTGGTGGGTTGAACATTAGGTTCGACAGAGAAATCGCTATTCAAAAAAAAAATAAAAAATTACCGCATCAACGCGCGGTTGATCTCTATTTTTATACAAACTAACATAGTAACGTGCATATATATTACACGGGATGGATAAAAATATTTAATCAAATTATAATAAGTATCAAACAATCTTTAAAATGATTTGTAAAGATAAGATACGACTAAATTTACATTATAACGAATAACTTAATTTATTATATAATAAGAAAATAACATTGAAAATTGCACAAAAAGTTTAATCACATTTCAGTCTGGTTTCAATTATTTATTTATATATTAAACATTTGAAATTCATTCCCCCTACACTCATGTTACTGTACTTCCTTTTTATCAAATTAGTGTGTGCCAATTCATTTTTCCTACCAATAGTATAATTCCAACTCATTTTGGTTTGTAACACATGTGTGTGGGGGTTTTGGTTTATACACTTTTCTTTTTGACTGAAGTTTTAAATACTTTTAGTCACATTTTCTCTCTCACACACATCCTCTCTGTATCGAAACCCTAGAAAGTAGAAGACGACCTCACCTTTGCTCCTCTCCACAACCGATTGAAGAAGCTGGATCGCCAGTGTTCTGTGTTTTTCTCCTCTCCGCATTCGGTGTCGATTTGGTTCTATCCATATTGTCACAGATTGAATCAGGAAAGCAAGATCAATGATTGCCCCCACCACCGTAACCATCGACTTCAACCACTGACCTCCGTAAATCTTTTGAGGTTTCCACATGTATTGTTCTGATTTTAATCATCTTTTCTTCTGGTTGCATTGTAAACCCATGATTTTAAATTTCCGATGCAATCCTCTTGAGGTTATCACATGCATGGCTCTGATTTTAGTCCTCTCTTCATCTAATTTCATATTTGGGGGTGAAAGCCGTTGACGGTCCTCGCCTCTTCTAATCGGTTAGCATCTTTTAACTCTTGAAGATGAGCAACAACGATTTTTCGATTGCAAGCACGATTAATTGCTTTGATGATTTTTCAGCTCTGAGCCTTCACGTGATTTTCTACACATTTCAGATCCGGCCGCTAGCTCCAATTGTCTTTTGCGGCCTTTGATGTTTTGGACTATGACAAATTTTCCTGATCTGAGACTTTAACGGGTTAATGGTTAACTCCTTTTTAAACCTGATTGCATTTGTCCTTGATTAATATTTGTGGGTTGGATGACAGCTTAGAATCTTTTCTCATTTTGGGGTTTTTGGTTCATTTGGTGTGAAATCAAGGGTATTGAAGCTTTTATGATTTGGGGTATTTGGTTCATATGAACTTCTCTGATTCAGGGCTGTGATGATTTTCCTAATCCGAGCCTTGACGTGGGTATTTGTAAAGAAAGGTTTATGATTTTCTGACCTATATTTTAAAGGGAAAAACACGAAAATGACCATTGTTGACTTTGAAACTACAGTTTTGACCCTTTGAATTCGAATTCTCCAAACTGACCCTCACCAATCCCACGAATGCGAAGCAGACAAATCACCAATTCCGTCTAAAAACTTTCCGAATCCTACAATGGGAGGTTCTACACGTGTACTCGACTGACAATAAGGCAACAACACAGGCCCACCTCCCAATCTTTGAACTTTCTGATCGCCAATAAGAACTTGACATTCTGTCTGATATTCAGCCGCGGTTGTGCTTCCGGACCAATTTTAGCCGGATTTCATCGTAGCACCCGAGGCTGCCACGTTTCTTTGTACATCCGATTTAAATACGGTCGGCTAATACTCAGCCGCCGTTAAGAATCCGGCTAGCCGTTTGCAAAATTTAGCCAGACAAGTGGCAACTGTCCCAAAAATTTCAAAATAATTCAAATATCATTATCTTTATATATATATTTTTTAATTATTTAAAAGCCTTATTTAAACCCTAAAACCAATCTTCATCGCCATTCTTCATCAGCGATCCCCCATTCACAGACAATGAGTTCAGCCTCTTCATCAAGCTTCAAGAACCATATCTTCAAGGTCGATTGCGATGGGAATTTATACTGCAATCATGGTCTTATTTCAGTTCGTAGAGTCGTGAAAAAGAAGAGTAGACGATCTGGCCAAGAATTCTATGGATGCCCTCTTTGGCCGGTAAGTTTCAGATTTACATACACAAGTTCAATTAACACCATTCACGTGAACAGTTCCTCATGTGTCTTTTTTCCAGAAAAATGATTGCGACTTCTTTATGTGGAAGGAAGATGTGCATAACATGTTCAAAGAATTTCTTGACTCTAATTACATTGGAAGAGCAATTCAAGGTAGGAAGCTAGAGGAACTGGAAGTCGAGAACACAATGTTGAAGGAAAATCTTACTTTGACTAAGTACAAGATGAAGATGCAATTTTATGTCTTTCTAGTTCTTCTAGTTGTTGCAATAGGATGGATGACTAAATGATCCATTTTTAAGACTAGATGTTGATGTAGTGGTGACATTTTTCGTTTTTAATATGTGATGTAATGATGGGGTAGACTCATCTTTGTAATGGTCCTCTTTGTAATGAAAAAAATGCAAGTCCTGATCTGTTTCATCTCTTTTGGTCATCTTTGTAAGGCTGCCTTTGTACATGGGAGCTCACATTTGAATCTAAAATCTCCGGTCGAAAGTGTTTCCGGTTGGAAGTCCACCCGGGAGTTTTAAAGTAATAGTTTTTCCGGCTGACTAGTGCAAAACCTGGCACAATCTGTTTGGAGTTCACCCGGTAGGCTAGGAAAATGATTTTATCTGAATCATCCGGCTAATTTTAGACGTAGAGTACAAATTTAGACGACTAAGTTTAGGGGTGACAATTGATTGACGGGTCCACGTGGAATGACTAAAATTCCTTTTATATAAGTTAATTAAACAAAAATAAGGGATAGTTAGGTACGTCCCATATGTAACAATGTTGGTTATTTTATTTTGATGTTAAAGTAACTTGTTATCGATTGAGAATTAAATAATGTTTGTATATATAAGGTCTCTGATAATTAAACGTTGAATATAAATTCCATCCATTAAGTAGACAGTTCACCCGGACCTTAAACTAAGACGGATGCCACACTTGAAATGATCAAACGTGTAAATTTCCATCCCGGCTGAGGTTTTCAACCGGTAAACAGTTATAACCCATTCAACAGTTGGTCTATTACAAAATTATAATTTTTTACCACCACTCTCCACAGATCGCACAACGGTCGCCCGGTTCGGGGTGAGGGAGCGAAGCGTCTCCCAGTCTTCATCATTGGGCCAATCTCTCCTATCACTAATTGTTTTGTGTTTAGTGAACGTCCCATCTTCTCTGTGCACATAATACCGTTTCTCATCATCCACGTATACCCAATACTTAATCTTAGAGACACGAGGTGAGATTTCGATCGGATCTTCTTCTGTATTGTTTCTCGCTTCGTCCAATAAGATTTTCAGCTTGAAGTAGAGCAAGTTCTCATCCACGGTGAGAGTATTCCTTCTATGACCAATGAGATGGACATCTGCCATCTCAGACAATGATAATTTGCCAGGGGCTTCAGAGAGGGTGTAAGACAAGGTTTGGCCTTGATTTGTATGGAATATGTATTTTTTCTGTTCCTTGTCATAACTCCAGTCTACAATAACCCTCTCCGGCTCAGGGTCAGGTTGTGGGTTTGATTTAGTCAATGTGGGCTGGGTGAATGGTTTGGGTTTCGATGTGGGTTCCCCAGGCAGGTAGGGTTGAAAGTCATCAATCCTATATTTCCGGGGTAGAGGTTTGATCTTTTTGGGGGGTGGTGTTCTAGCCTTGGGTTTTCTGATTGGTTGCTTTCTTTTGGCGGGGGGATGTTTAAAGGTAGTGATTGGTGGTGTCCCTGATAACAAAGAATCAATGAGACTAGATGATGTGTGGGCAGGCACATAGGTAGCAGTTGAGCTTGCTGGTAATGCCCTCAGAGATGGATGCATGTCGTAATCATTAGAGTCCTCTATCTGTTTTCCATGCAACTCATTATATTTGTTCCTGAGGGTAGTGATCGAAGATGGCCTGATCCTCCTTGGGTTCTCATTCAGCACAGTAATAAAATATTCCTTGAGTGCCATGTGCTCCGCCTCAGGAGGTAAGGGACTATTGTCCAGCACCCTCTTGATCTCATCTCTCTTCCTCGTTTCTTCTATAACGTCGTCCACGGTTCTCTTTTCGAGTTCAAGCTCACACTTCTCTTTCATCTTCTGAATTATGTACTCACACAATTCGTATTCTGTCATGCCCTTGAGCTCATGAGTCGTTTTCCACCCTCTGGTAACACAGCCATCCTTCCAATCCCTCAGCATAGAATAGTTTTCCTTACTAAAATTGAGCCGGATCTTCCGCTCCTGAGCCTGAATGAACCTTTTAGATTCAGCATTCATTTTGTCTATCCTTTTGCGTTGGGCCACATCCATACTGGCAATCTTCGCATCTAACAACCTCTTCAGAGCTTCCTCAATAAGATTTACCATTACCTTATTATCAGCGTAATCACCCTGAAGCTTCCGGGCAAGAATTTCATCATCCTCTATTTGCTTCCTCAACTCAATATACTCTATTTCCTTCTTAACCTCAACAACCTGAAGGTGACGGGCAAGAATTTTATCATCATCGACCATGATATTGGTGGTTTTGTTACTCTCATCCATGTTATCTTCAACAGACTGAACACTACTTGAGTCCAACAGATACAACTTCTGAGCAAGCTTCATTTCTGCATAGTTTCTCTTATGGAATTCCTCCTTCCAATGCCTGTCAACAATACTTTCTTCCTCCTGATTTTCTCCATATTTGTCGATGATGGGGCAGACAATTTGTCTGGAACAACATGCAAATTCTCCCGGTTCTTTGACAAAGGATAGGCGTGGGGGGTATCTGCAGTTCAACCAGTCGTCTTCCACCTGGTATTCGAGCATTGGAGCTTTTCCCTTCACATCTTTGTTTATAAGACATCCGGTTGGGCCAATGGGATAGAACCCATATACCTTAGAACTGAACCACTGTGATGTAGTCCCTTCACTTCTTACCTCCTCCACCACCTCAATGGTATCAGCCGTGGGAGCATCGATAGTCCGTTGGATCGTCGTCTTTACCAAACTACACATAGTACCTAGCCTGACTGTCTTTATGTAAAGGCATCTATGAATGTTGACAGACACCCACTTATCTTCCATAGTGCCCATTCTCCTGATTGACTTAATCTGGAGCTCTGTCAAGTCAGTAACATATTTGGATAGCACTATGGGTTCAGCCGGATGAAATTTCTTGGTTGTCACAACCGGTTGAATGGGTAAAATAACCGGTTGTACAACCGTTTGAACGGGTAAAATAACCGGTTGTACAACCGGTTCAAGTTCCCTTGCAGATGATTCGTTCTCTGGTAATTCATCATTTGACTCATCCCCCGAGGTACCCCCATAGGATAGCAACACTTCACCTATTTGGGAATCCACCATGTCCCCATCCCATATAAACTCATCCGATGATAAATAACTGATTGTTACCCCAGGAGATATATGTGGCTCCCCCTCTGCCGTTTTGTCTTCAGCCTGAAGTCCAACATCCTCATCCTGAGGCTCGCTGAACAACACTGTCTCTTCGGGCTTCTCTGCAGCCTGCACGACAACATTGGTATCTTTTCCCACATCAATAATCCTTTCTAAACTATTTACTATATAAGGTAACAGAGGTTAGTTACCTCATTCTCAATAACCATGTCTGCCCCAGCATTCTTATCCTCAACCTGTAGAGCAACAGTTTCAGTTTCAGACTGACAACCAACCACCTGAAATTCCTTTATCACTTCAACCTGCATTACATCAAACACAATCATCTATTTTCCCACACAATTAATTATATGCAATTAGATAACTAAAAAAGATAATTAAATGTTTGGTACCCCAGGCTCCATTGCCACCACTCCCTCTTCCGGTTTATCTTCAGCATGAAGTCCAAAATCCTCATACTGAACCTCACTAAACAACACTGTCTCTTTAGGCTTCTCTGCAGCCTGCACGACAACATTGGTATCTTTTACCACATCAATAATCATTTCCAAACTATTTGCTAGATAACGTAACAGAGGTTATGTACCTCATTCGCCATAATTTGGGAAACTGCCTCTTCCTTTTTGTCAGCATCACTAATCAACAATGAATCATCATTGTTCTCTACCGCCTGAGTGACAACGTAATATTAGTGGCCACATATGAAAACATTAAACTACATAAGATAATGTGTATTAATAACCTCATTCTCTAATGCCTTTTCCTCGGTTGGATCATCCTGAACCACATGAGCAACATCCTCAGTCTCACTAAACAAGAATCCATCTTCATTCACATCTCCAAGAATCACGCTTTTTCCCTTGCTGGAACCAACATTTGTTGGTAAATTTTTCCTGTATTTTGGTAATTTCTTATACTGAATAAATTTATGTATGCTGTCAATATCCGAATGCTGCATTCCACCAAGCATTAGTGAAGCCGACAAGGTATCCTTTACAGTTACCACAGGAACTATCTTCATAAGTTCAACAACTGGGACCTCATCCCATGCTTGGTCCACATCAAAAGGTTCAACCCCTGCACTCCTAATATTGAACTCCCTTACATCTCTGGGTACTGATTCATCGTTTTGTATGAGTAAAGGAGTGTGTGTAGACTCTGCCTCTCCGGTAGTTTTTGCAGCCTCTCCGGTAGTTTTTGCAGCCTCTCCGTGGACATCTTGTTGCAGCAACTTAATGAGACCCCCCTGTGCTGCCACAGTCTGTGTGAGATTAGAGATTTGAGACTGCATACCCTTGCACAAAGCCGTCAGTTCTTTTGGTGTCATACTGTCCCCACCTGGTTCTGTGACGGTTTCTACAGAGCATGATTGGTCATTTGTGTAGTTAACCATATTGGGTGTCTGGTAGAAATGATCCTTTCTGGTTTTCTTATGTCTACACCTTTTTCCCTCAACGTGCCCCGTTGTTATGGCAGTCTGTGTTTGTTCAAGTTGAGGCGGGTTGGCGAGCTCAACACTTGGTGTTTCTTGCAATGTAGGGGAGCATGTTCTAAGAGTGGCCCTCTTCCTCTTTTTAGAAGTTGAATTAATATTGTCTGTACTAGAAGAGGCCTGATGGGTTCTTGGTATGGTAACTACATGCTCAGTAGGACCTACATCTGGTGTTGCCTGCCCATGAACATCAGTACCCCTCTCTGTCTGAACCTCAACTTGGTGAGGTTCATCAGAAAACTGACGTGGTTTGGGTATGGGATAGTCCGTATCCCTTCCAAGAAACTCTGTTCTGTTAAGGGACAAACGCGAAAAGGTTGTATCATTTAAAAGCCTTTGATATAAAATGTTTCCTTTAAACACAATAGATGGGTACTCGCTTTTTAGGATGTAAGAAAGAAACCTGGGGTACATGTAAAACCCATAATTCACGGCGTTTTCAAGTAATCCATTCAGTATCATCTTTGAGAAATTAAAATTCTCACCGTGTATGATGGCATAGAAGGCTGACGCTTGTTCAGCGGCAAGGTCGTCGTAACCTGACTTCTTGGGTGTTAGGCACGCTAGTAGCGTGTGTGCTAAGAACCTCCATTTGTAGGGAAGTTGCCCCTTCTTAACAGTTTTTACCGTCCTATCACCGCCGTAGCCGATCATCTCAAATGTCTCGTGGTACTTTGTGTGATCGACCAGCATATATCCTCCTTCATCTCTCAATCTCAAGTGTTTTCTAATGATGGATTCGTTGATGCACACTACCACGTCTCCAATATTACTCTCTAAGAACTTTTCCTTATTTTCATCGGCGCAAACACTTACATTCGACCAAAATTCTGACATTGTCGTTTCGTAAATATCCGCCGTAACCGTCAACGCAAAGTGAAGATGCGACTCTTTAAGAAAATCAATCATGCCATGAAACATCTCTCTTTGAGCAGGCTTGTCCAGAATTGCAGTGACATTATGATCTTTTGCAAATGGGGATTCTGGTTCTCCGCCCTTTTTACCCTTGATTTTAGCAGCTTTTGGTGCCATGGATGATTGTGGTTGCCTGAGTGATTAGAAGAGAAGGAAGTGTTTTGTGTTTCAAAGGAACACAAATAGGTTGGTTAATTTGGAATGGCGGGATTTTAGGGCTTTTATTGTTTTGCCGTTTTGAGTTTCAAAGGAACACAGTTTGTCCCGGACCCTTTTATTTCTTCCGGTAGAAGCTTGGGCCGGGTGTCTATATAAAGAATGGGTACTGGGCCGGGTGACTTCAATTCAGATGGGGTAAGGTTCTTCCAGTAGAAAAGTGGGCCGGGTGTCTCTATAAAGCATTCACCCTGGTTTGGATCGGTAATGTTGAACCGTAAGGTTCTCCGTCTGAGCTTTTTGGTTAATATTTAAATAAATATCTATATCTAGATCTTTACCTATATATACTATATTATTTTGACATACTTTAATTAGTAGAAAAGACACTTGGCATCCCCAAATAAATTTTTGTTTAACCATACATTTTCAATAATAATTACTCAAATCCAAAATTTTTACATTAGGGTATTTTTTAGTTTATAATTTTATTAACTAAGATATAAGTAGTTATTCGGATATAAATTTTTATATTAAGGTTATTAATTAAACCTCTACTAAATTAATTTTAAACCGTCATATAAATTATATTTTATAAACAGAAGGTGAATTATATTTTATAACGAACATTTAATTTAGAAATACAAACATTTATAACATTTATAACATAGCATTTTAATTTTAAACCCCGTCATAACATTTCAAAATACAAAGGATGTTGACATAATTAAACATAAAAATAAAATTAAATAACACTATCCTAAACTGTCAAGAAAGGCAATCTGCAGATCGATCGACTTTGACACAACCTCTATGGCTTCAGAAGCTTCTTTCATAGTGTTGTGCTCCATCCTCAGCAACTCCTCCAAATATGTGAGCATTTGATTACGATGGTCTGACTCAGGGAGACGCCTCACCTCATCCCTAATTCTTAAGAAAATACTGATTCCCTCGTTCATCCTATCAATGGAACACATGAGAGAATCGTGCACAAACATCTGCTCGTCCACTTTCTCTTTGACGAAGCTTAACAGCTCTTGCTTGGAGACCTTCCCAGAGGTGGTGTTAGAGGACGATGACGCCATTGTTGTGAGAAATGGAATATAGAGGGATATTGGGAGAAAATCTTGGGAGGAGAAGCAAATAACGAACTACGGGTCTGTCACGTATTTATAGGGAAACCATTTTTGGTGGACTTGTTAGGGATATTTACATAAAAACCCTTACTAAATTTAAAAATATCAAATTCACCAAAATTATTATAACATTTTTAAAATGTCACCATTTTATCCTTGATTCTTCTCAAACTTTAAGTTTCATATATAAAAATATAACCTGCGAAACATAATAATTATCCAAAACCAATTAATATATGTTCATGTGTATATAAAATATTAATGCAAAAACAAATGAAAATACAAACTCATCGTAAATTGGGTATATTTGCTATTTTTCACTTTTGTAAGGGGTATATATGAAATTATCTGCCAGCACAATCTACACGCAGTAATATCTGGCGATCTCAAAGGGTACATTCACCAAAGCTATTTTACAGTTGTAACAATTACCATAGACCTAACAGAGAATCTAATTATTACCTTTAATTGTAAAGCAAACGTCAGAAACGATTAGTGTTCCGCATGGTGATCGGGTTATAAATAGACAGGATTGAGCCCCATTAAAACCAATTCAAAAACTCACACAACACACATTCAAGGGTTATCAATGGAGTCAAGAGAGGAAAAGTTGTGGAATGACAAGATAGGAGAGACAATTAACAACCTGAGCAGAGAAGACTACTACATCACAAACGGGTTGAACCAGCTAAGGAAGTATGTGCTTGACAGATCTGTGGATACACAGAGGCTACGTGAACGGTTGCTTTCCAACGACAATGAAGAATGTGTAGATTCAGCCAGGAGGTACTGCAAGGACCAGGGCGTGTTGGATTCCCATTTGGATGCCATTCTGAGTCGGATAACTTCTGCAAGGTCAACTTCTATGCAGCTGAAGAAGAACTTCACCCAATGAGAATGTTTTTTTTTTTTATAATAGTTATTGTAATGCATATCTAGTCGGAAATGACAATCTTAACTTAAATTAGACCGGATGTGGTTAGACAAGGTATATAAATTTAATAGCCAATTATAATAAATTAAAAATTATATTCTAATATCCGGGTGAAATTTGAATCGGTAATGACAATAACTTCACGTCAGAATGATGGGACGGAAGCCTATCTACTCCACACTGTTCATCTCCGGGTGAAGGTGTGTAGCAGAAGGTTGCGTGAGAAGGTGGGGTGTAAACTAATTTCATTTTTTTTATTAATATATATCTATATCTATATCTATCTATATATAAAGTATATAAAAAACATAATGTTTTGTCATACTTTAATTACTAAAAAAATACACTCGTCATCACCACAAAATTTTAGAGTTAGTCAAACTTATAATAAATAATTATCCAAATACTTAATATCCATACTAGGGTTTATTTTATTTAAAGTTTTTGATTTGCTCGTCATATAATAATAATTTTTAAAAAAAGTTCCAAAATGACTAGCAACTCTACAACTCAACACTGTCAGAATCTTATTATTACCTATAGGACTTGAGTCGGAAGATTGGACCGGATGTATATCTATATTTATTAAATATTTAAATTTATTTATACTCAATTTTAAATATTTGTTAAATGAATTTCTTCCGGTAGAATTAATTTGCTGTGGTTTTAAATATTTTACATTTTAGTCGGAAATGGGACAATCTTAACTTAACCGGTTGAAGATTGGACCGGATGTGGTTAGACACGGTATATAAATTTAATAGCCAATTATAATAAATTAAAAATTATATTCTAATATCCGGGTGATATTTGAATCGGTAATGACGATAACTTCACGTCAGAATGATGGGACGGAAGCCTATATACTCCACACTGTTCATCTCCGGGTGAAGGTGTGTAGCAGAAGGTTGCGTGAGAAGGTGGGGTGTAAACTAATTATTTATCAATTATTTTATATTAAGCTATATATATATATTATATATATATATATATATATATATATAATATCTATACTATCTAATAAACATAAAGTTTTGACTTACTTTAAGTGTTAGTCAAACTTATAATAAATAATTTTCCAATAAGTAAAAAAGACCATCTATGTGTTGTACTATAGGCTCGTCATATATTGATAATTATAAATAAAATTCCAAAACGTCTATTATATATATTTATATTTGTATAATATTTTTATAGAGATACTAATTTTTTTAATAGTGAAAATATAAAATATATTAAAAGTGTAATCGGAAGTCCATAGAGTTATCCTCAGCGATATGAACATCTAAATATGATCTAATTTATTTATTAAATTTTGGTTTTATTTATTTATTTATTTATTAAAATTTTGTTATATAAAAGAAAAGTTGGGACGGGAACAACTGTAGTAAAAAAACTCCAGCTATAAGTGCTTATTATTAACTAGCAACTCTACAACTCAACACTGTCAGAATCTTATTATTACCTATAGGACTTGAGTCGGAAGATTGGACCGGATGTATATCTATATTTATTAAATATTTAAATTTATTTATACTCAATTTTAAATATTTGTTAAATGAATTTCTTCCGGTAGAATTAATTTGTTGTGGTTTTAAATATTTTACATTTTAGTCGGAAATGGGACAATCTTAACTTAACCGGTTGAAGATTGGACCGGATGTGGTTAGACACGGTATATAAATTTAATAGCCAATTATAATAAATTAAAAATTATATTCTAATATCCGGGTGATATTTGAATCGGTAATGACGATAACTTCACGTCAGAATGATGGGACGGAAGCCTATATACTCCACACTGTTCATCTCCGGGTGAAGGTGTGTAGCAGAAGGTTGCGTGAGAAGGTGGGGTGTAAACTAATTATTTATCAATTATTTTATATTAAGCTATATATATATATATATATATATATATATATCTATACTATCTAATAAACATAAAGTTTTGACTTACTTTAAGTGTTAGTCAAACTTATAATAAATAATTTTCCAATAAGTAAAAAAGACCATCTATGTGTTGTACTATAGGCTCGTCATATATTGATAATTATAAATAAAATTCCAAAACGTCTATTATATATATTTATATTTGTATAATATTTTTATAGAGATACTAATTTTTTTAATAGTGAAAATATAAAATATATTAAAAGTGTAATCGGAAGTCCATAGAGTTATCCTCAGCGATATGAACATCTAAATATGATCTAATTTATTTATTAAATTTTGGTTTTATTTATTTATTTATTTATTAAATTTCGTTATATAAAAGAAAGTTGGGACGGGAACAACTGTAGTAAAAAAACTCCAGCTATAAGTGCTTATTATTAATTAGCAACTCTACAACTCTACACTGTCAGAATCTTATTATTACCTATAGGACTTACATTGATATATATTAAATTTGAAAAGGAAATGACAATATTAAAAAGGGTATATACCAGAATTTGAGTCGGAAGATTGGATCGGATTTATATATATATTTATTAAGATTTAAGTTTTTTTATACTCAATTTTAAATATATTTGTTAAATATTTTTTAAATATTTATTAAATAGTAATGATTTAATTTTTTCCGGTAGAAGATTGGACCAGCTGTATTAAAAAAAATGAATTTCTTGCGGTTGGAAATGACAGTCTTAAGTTTGAAGCGGTTGAAGATTGGACCAGATATAGTTCTAACTATGAATCCAAATAACAGGGGATTGTTCATAACCAACAAAAATAGTGAAAATCCATACAAATTAGACATAAAACAATAAATGTAGCAATTTTCACAAGAGTTACTCTATGAATTCTGTCCCTTGAGCAACCTCCCAACTACCAAGATGGTTGAAACTGGTAACTTTGGTTTTTCGGTACAGGTTTTGGGCCATCTCCCAGATGTCAGTTTCATTCCATTCTTCCAAACGCTCCTTGTAAACATCATCATATACGCTCCTCCAAAACAACATCGCCTGTCGGAGATGAAGGCACTTCGTCATAACTTCGTGATTGTTCCTGCACCTTTCACCTCCAAGTATCACATGAAACCGTTTCTGAACCAAATCCCAGAATTCTAGCGTATTCACATCAGGGCTTGTTTGTCGAACAAAAACCCATGCTTGTACGAGTGCCTCCTCCTGTGCACTGGTCCATGGTTCAGGACCCTCTGATGGCTCCTCCATTATCGAAATAATTGTTCTGGAACTAGGGACGTATGAACTCATCCTGTTGTGCAAGACAAACCATGTCACCAATAAAGAGATAAAAAAACAAGGGACCCAAAAAACAAACAGGCAATCACAGAATTAAAATTAAATTTAGATGGGTGAAACAGAGTGTAGGTGGCTCCGACTCTAATAAGAGGATGAACTCATTAAAACCATGAAAACCAAGTTACCAGCAAAGAAACTCGCCTTTGATTAATTTTGATTTCCCCCAATTGTGCTCCGACTCTTCTCGATGGAATTAATAACTGTGAAGAGACTCGCCTTTAAATTATAACTGCACCGGACTAAATTAAGTCGTCGGCTTGGGCGGCTGAAATTAGCCGGCTAAAAGGTATTCAGTCGGTATGGTATTTGAGTTTTATACGTGGACACGTGTCTGCCTCGGATGCTTCGGAATGTGAGGCTATAAAGTTACAAGAATATGAACTGGGGCGGGGTCCATTATTGCGCCGGTATGAGTAACTGTACACGCGTGAAGTTTCTATTGGATGTTTGCACAAACCTTTTCAGACGGACCTGGTGAGTTGTCTTTGTTCCATTGGTAGGGGTCATTTTGGAGAATTCGAATTCAAAGGGTCAAAACTGTATTTTCAAAGTCAACAATGGTCATTTTCGTGTTTTTCCCTATTTTAAAATGCATCATAAATGAGAACGGTTTATGGTACTCCTAATACGTCGTTACATATACTGCATCTTACTCGCTCATGTGCATACATGTCCTCGCTTCATAAAATCTTTATCACAATTTATTAACGCTATGTTTGTATCTGTGTGTTGTAATTTGCAGGTTTCAAATTGGTTTATAAATGCAAGGTTCCTGGTTGTGGAAACCCATTGCAGAAGATATCTGTATATATCTCTCTACAAAACATTCAGGTGAGCTTCTTCTCTGGATTCATGTATTATGTTTCTTATTTCGGATGTTACCACAATCCAAAAAATCCAAATTCTTTTTGAATGATTCTTTTTTGTTGTTGTTGTTATGTATCTGTTATTGAACCATGATGTGAATTGATTAGATGTAACAATGGGCGGGTAACAGGTCAATTGTGTTTGGGTCTTTCACTTTTTTCAAACAATTTAGTTCTTTTTATTTCTTCTTTCATTTCTAAATTGGTTAGTTAAATAGAGATACTTTAATCTTAATCACAGTGTTCGACGATGCTGCAACCACGTGTAACTATTAGAAGGGTATATATTAAATAACTATCAACCTTAGACAAAAGGGAAAAGTTTATATGTGTCGCTGATTGAATACTATGTATTAAATCATGAATGTGAATGATTGGTATAGATTTTAGTGACCTTCCCCTTTGGTGACGGTTGATTTAGTATATAGTTTGATGAATTAGGAAATTGAATCTTTTATCTTAGGAAAATTGGACATAAATAATCCGAACTATCAACTATTGGCCGAGAATAATCTCAACTATATATTTGGTCACTGGCAGTCCCAACTATTCATCTTTTTTTTAATAATAATCCTTCCGTTAAAAATCTTAATGCCCGTTAAGTTGAAGCTGATGTGTCATCCACGTGGACATCTTTTAATGACGTGGAGATGCTTACATGGATTTTCGTAATTAAAAAAAAATAAAAAAAAATAAAAACCCTCCTACATACGTACGTACGTAGGTAGATTTGAAGCCCTAATCACCCAACCTCAGAATGTAGGAGGGTTGCAAACGATTATGAGTTTGGGTGATTAGGGCTTCAAATCTACCTACGTACGTACGCATGTAGGAGGGTTTTTATTTATTTTTCTTTTTTTTAAATACGAAAATCCATGTAAGCATCTCCACGTCATTAAAAAATGTCCACGTGGATGACACATCAGCTTCAACTTAACGAGCGTTAAGGTTTTTAACGGAAGGATTATTATTAAAAAATGGATGAATAGTTGGGACTGCCAGTGACCAAATGTATAGTTGGGATTATTCTCGGCCAATAGTTGATAGTTCGGATTATTTATGTCCAATTTTCCTTTATCTTATTTACTATAATTCGTTGGGTAAAAAAAAGTGGTTATTAAGGGAGTGAACCTACATTCATCATTCTAATTTATATGTGGTGGTAGAAGTATTTTATACATTTGTCCGAGAGTTTTGATCTAATGCGAAGGTGATGCTTTCAGGAGCAATGCCAAAGTTGAAACTAAGTGAACCTACAACGCTTCAACAAGGTAATTCTACATAACTGTGTTTTAAATTTCTATAAAATGAAAAGAAAATAATCTCTCTACTTTAAACTATTAAATGCCCATAATTCATATGGACCTGCAACACTTCAACAAAGTAATTCTTCGATAATGTACTCCTTATGGCCTTTTCTATTGGTGCATTTGTTCTTTTATATTCTACGAGCAAAAGACCCGCGCGTTGCTGCGGGGTCATTAGTCATTTGTAAGAAGTACATGAACTGTAGATATGATATGAAAGCAAAGGATAGCATTCATTGGTAGTATACCCAAACGTTAGTAATCTTCAAACATCTATTCTGAACATGCGAACTATGAACATGACAACTGATTTTGTCCTTCAAAATGTTAAGTGATTTTCATGTAGCAAGCAGAAAAAAAATTCTTCAAATCCAAAACACTTCATTTGTACCTATGATCGAATAAGCAAAAAAAATCAAGATGATATGTATCCTACATAAGACAGGTAGGAAGAGAAAATTGAATCGCCTCTTAAGCACATTAAACAAAATTTTAACACCAAACATTTGAAATATATGGAAGTCAGTACCTTTTTCTACTTGCTGAAAAATGAGATGAGGGAACCATTATAGTAAGGAGAAAGACTAACCTCAGAAATTGCTTTCCACAAACGTAGGACAACTATAGCAACACCCTCCCGAACCTACACCCAAAGATAACAAAGTACAATTAAAAAATGATCTAAAACTGTAAGAAAAAAGATTAAATAGTTATACATACTCAGAGAAGCTAACTACTATTATGATGGAAAAGATAAAACATAGGTATAAATTTGGGTACGATAACAGATAGCATAAAAAATTCATATATGCCTTTAACTTCTTTCATGCCGCAACAAACATTAGTTTTTTTATATTACAAAAGATAAATTCGTTGTAGCTAAAGCATAGGTCGTAGAAATTACTTGGCCAATATAAACTATTCGGAAGTAAATGCCTCTTGCAAATTAGAACACAAACTTTGGTACACATATTAAATAAGTAAACTCATATCTTATGGTAGTTGTGCCTGTGTTAATATAACACTACAATGACATAACTAAAAGCACTAAAAGGCAGTCCCTAAACAATAAATACAAACATACCAAACTGAACGAAACACCGAAAATAATAGCACTACAATGACTCCTAAACTAATAAGTTTGCAAGCTTATAGATGGAACAGAAGCACAAAAACAGTACCAGCTATTTGATTCTAATAAGTTTGTTTGTTGTTTTTTTTTTTTTGCTAAGCCAAAATCACCAATAGATTGCACTTTTGGTAATTTTGATTTAAACTATTGGTAATTTGGATACTTTCACATATTCAAGGCTTAATCTATTAGCAATTTTGGCTCATCAACAAAAACAAAAATTGCACCTTGGGTTCATAGTCTAGTACTACACTTTGGGTCATTGATTAAGTTTCATTTGTAAATGTTCCAAAAGTGTAGTCGTAGTAAATTTCATTTGTAGTCTTAGACTAACTTATGTAATCAGACAACACAATAAAAAAAATTGCACATTACTCACAGTCCTAAACATAAACTCATTAGAGCATTCACAATAGCATCTTTATATTACTCCTTAACCTTAAAATTTAAGAAAAATATAAGAAATATTTAATTTTTGTTTCACATTAGCATCTTTATATTTAAACCTTATCCTTATATTTTAAGGATAAATATAAGGGATTGGTAAATATACCAATCCATCACACAAATATAAGGATAAAGAATGTGATGTATGATGTTTTTTTAAAGTCTTTATATATTATGAATAAATGTGTTTTATGGGTAAATTATAAAGATAAAGATAAGGAAGCTGCTGTGAATGCTCTTAAACTCTAATGAACCTAAAATACTTGTAATGGAAAAAGGGAAAAAAGCGTAACAAATGTTTCAAATTGGAAGTACCATGTATAGACTTTAGTATAGTTACCTAAATAAAGATACTAACCTTTGTAAGTGTTGATTTGCAGACCTAGCAAGCTGATACCAGACTTTTGAGAAGATTAAAACAGATATGTACCTAAAATTTTTGAAACAGAAAAAGAAAAAAAACATGGCAGATGTTACAAAATGGAAGCACCATGAAGATTTTCAACAAAATAAAAGAGAAGTATAGATAAAATTAAGATTTTTTTTTTCAAACTACATAAAGAAAGATGGATATGATTATAGTTTAGGGGTTTACAAAAGGCAAATGGTCAAAGCATTAGTCTGAGAAAAACGTCACTTAATATTTTGGTATAACTAAAAAGACTTGGAACAGAACAGGGTTACCTCTGGTCCAGTTGCCTTATCTTTAGAACAGGGTTACCTCTGTTCCAATTGCCTTATCTTTAGCATGTTACTACTCCTTTTTAAACTCCACTTGCACTTCCAATTTTTCCGAGGTAATCTGCAAAGATATTAATGTCTTAGTTAATATGCATAAGACTAATTATTTTATCAAAATGTCTTCTCGCGGTTACCTGTGAGTATAACATTTTTATCATTCAACCTTTGCGCAAGCATTTCATACGTTGCAAAGTTGTAGCAGTGCCTTGGACTCTCTCTTTCTGCTAGGGTGTAACCGCTGCCCTCCTACCGATTACTAATGATGTTGGATGGGACACAACTCTTCCAGTTGACCTTGATGTTGTGCATACATGTCTAGTAATTGAGTATTGTTCATCGACCACCATTAAACTGCAGAGCCTCTTGTTAGTAACGCCAACTTTAGCTTCAATGGCATCACCCTTTAAGTATGCAAATAAAAGTAAGTTAATAGACAGAAACTAAGAATTTTTTTATGGAGCAGCAAGTAAATATGTTAAAGACATACCTCAAATTAGAATCTAAAAGGTAGCCTGGTTCAGAAACTGATTATATTGAAGGAAAGAAATGATTGAGCATAACATGAAGAGGGCATCACTTGCTACTTTTTGTATAAACTAATAAGCTTCAAATAACTACAAACAAACTATAAAGATAAAACTAAATAGGAGACACTAAACCAAGTAAGAATACTTATCTATGACCAATAAAAGAATAAAAGACATGTTTGAGCCTTAGAAACACGTTTCGAGTTTTATTGGAATTCCAAAGTAGTACACTAAAAAAAATTAACGATAGCAATTAGTGAATAATGATTCACTAAGATTATATACCATGGTCGTATCAAAAAACTTTCTTAACCACCTCAAGACCTCGATACCTACATATTTCAAAATCAATTCCCCAGTAACAGTTCAAAAATTGGTGATTCAATAGTTGATATTTTACTAACCAGGAGTACAGGATGTAGAAATTGTTGATGCCTTTGTCTTCAGATTCATATGTTTGGTTACGGTGGTTATGATGTCAACCATTCAACCAAGATCCATGAAAGCCTAGACGATAAACAACAAAACAAATCAAAGAAGAAAGGAATCGGGCGACCTTAGGTTTCTACAATCACATCGAGATAATACAACTCATCAGGCTTAATAGATTAGTATACCTAGCAAATTGTACAATTAAATTATAATTAATTACATCAAAACCATGTGTAACAAACAAACCTAATCTCTCCAAATTCAAGTGTTGGCTTTCTCTTAACACCTGTGGCATACGATGTGAGGGTAGCATATCACAGAGGCATAGAATCACAAACTACATACAAAATCAAGAGTTTGATTAGTCTGAGATTCACTTGAAACCCCATTAGCAAGAAAGATGAACATGACAACCATATATAAGGGCTTTAATCTTTGATGACCCAACAACCAATAATAACATTAAACTCTTGTATTGTACTATTCTTTGGTTTTACACACCAGATTATATGAAATAGATGAAAACAAAAAAGGCCAAATATCAAAATACCTTAAGAAGATAAACTCAGGAGAAGTAAATACTCCATTTTCTGATGCAGCAACCGAAATTCACAATCATATATAAGAACGATTACATTATTATTATCTACTCACATATTAAAAGTGACATTGTGATCACTTTTTGAAATAGTTATTTTCAACGCAAATATAAACATATCTTTCTCGACTCGATTGCATAAAAAATCATCCAAGGAGCTCAAATATGGACAGAAGTAATGGAACGAATTAACAAAAACGACAACAAATTAAGCATGTAAACACAAAAAAGATCAAATGGATTGAATCTATTTATGAGAATTGGTTGATAGATACATGCATAAACCCAAAATAATGATTAAAAAAAAGCAACAGAGAAGACATAAGATTATACCTTTTAGGACAATCGCTCCAGTAGACACCTGCAACAACCAAAATCAAAACATCAAACAACATCAGGAAGAAAGGAAACGCAAGAATAACTAAACTCACCCATCGAGAAGATTACCGGAAGAAAACTTGCGAGAAGGAAGAAACTAACATTCTATTGACGAAGAAATTACAAAGAGAACCACATAAACCAACAGATCTACAAAATCGACATATATGAACATCGCAACCCTAGCCAGTAGCCACACATAAATACGACGGCGGCGGCGGCCGAACAAAATCCAGAGCCACCACAGTGGTAGCTACTTTAACGCCGGCGAACGACACCGTCGGATCCCGTCAGGACAGACAACTAACTTTTCAACGGCGGCGAGAATCGGAACGGTCGCCGTCTTCAAGAGCTTTCCATGAAAACGAAAACCAAAACCCTAACCTCAAACCACGAACAAAGCTTTAACGATTCAGATATGGAACATGAAACTGTAAATTCCGAGAGAGAAGATTGATTACCCCAAAATGTTTCAAAAAAAAAATGACATTGGAGAGAGAAACCCACAGAAAAAAGGTTTGAGGGCTGGAAGGTACAATCAACACGTGGACGGAGTAGCAGCATGTGGAGATCACCGTCCATCAAAACAAATGAGAAAGGAACGCGTGGGCTGAATATTGAGATGTGAATGAAGACTGTTACATAAAGCAAAAACGAAAAGGGAAAAAACGGCCAGGAGCAAGATTCAAACCTGCGCCCAAATATAAGAATACTAACACACAAACCACTAAGCCAAACGGTCAATTGGATTTTTATCCAGAAAACATAGTATATAACATCTAACTTCAACGCTAATTGAAAAAAAAAATAAAAGCAAAAGATTAGCCACGTGGCTGTCAAGCACTGGGCCACATGGAGGGAATAGTCGACTCACTGAGTACAACTCAGCCTTTCTATTTGATATATAAGGTGCCACGTGGCTGTCAAGCACTGGGCCACATGGAGGGAATAGTCGACTCACTGAGTACAACTCAGCCTTTCTATTTGATATATAAGGTAATTTCATTGCACCGCTGTTGTTTTTTTATTGTTTTACGGAAAATTGGATTTAAATAATCCCAACTTTTGAGGGTTGGCCATCAATAATCCCACCTTTAAAAATCACTCCCACTGGTCCCAGGTTTCAACATATTTATTTACATTGGACCCTCCGTTAAAAAAGTTAACACCGTTAACTTTTTGATGACGTGGCATCTAATATGAAATATTCTTTAAATTTGTTTCTTTTTTTAAACACCCCTTATTTCCGTCGTAATCCATCTCCAAAATAAAAAACAATTTCAAGATTTCATGATTTTGTGTATATTTCTTAATCGGCAATGCTAATTTTATTAGCCACGGGGATGTAGTAAACGAAGGTCGTATGCAGACCAGATGCTCATCACCTCTGCAAATTAAAACAAAACAAGCTTCATCAGCTCTGCAAATTAAGACAAAACAAGCTTCTAAGATCAAAATATCATAATATAATCTTGAAATTAGTTCAAGATTATCATAATATAAATTATATCACATAAAGCTTTCACTTTAGGGTCTTTTTTTTTTATCAAATTTGAGTTTTACAGAAGCTTTCGTCGAGCTCTCCAATGCTGGATTCTATGATATCCATGTTTTTCATTCAAAATTGATATCACAAGTTTTGTTTTGATCATACGAAACTACTAGTACAACTAGATTTGATATTAATTCAGATTTGTGTTGAAATTGATTCACAGTTCATTTATCGCCATTGACGTGTTCACTTTCGATCTTCAAACTTTTACCCAAAGCATATCAATATGGATCTAGTTCGAAGCGCCTCTCGATTTCGAGCGTAGCGGTGTGTTCAATTTTATATGATTCAATGAGTTTTGACGGAGCTTAGATTGATTTGCATAAACCGTCTTCTTAGTAGCTTCATTCATGGCGGATTTGATATAACTCAATCTTTTGGTTCAAAGTTAATTTCATTAGGTTCGGATCTTGATTAGGAATTCAGTACTACAATCAGATTTTAGAATTACAAAACATTATTTTGATAGTTCATTGTTCATTCCGTGTGTTCGAAGTCGGGTTTTCGAGTCATCACAAAAACACATCACTATGCATCTTGTTATGATCGTAATTCAATTTCGAGCAAGATGATATGTTTAATTTCATGTTTTAATCAAGATTGAAGAAGGTATAATAGATTGAAGGTTCAGATTTAGATACATATTCGTGCGTATATAATCGATTGAAGGTTCAGGTTTAGATACATATTCATGCGTATATAATTAAAAGGGATGAAATAAAAAGAAAAAAAATTAAATAAAATAACACATCAGACGCCACGTCATTAAAAAGTTAACGGTGTTAACTTTTTTAACGACGGGTCCAATATAAATAAATAAGATGAAACTTGGGACCAGTGCGAGTGATTTTTAAAGGTGGGATTATTGCTGGCCAACCCTCAAAAGTTGGGATTATTTGAATCCAATTTTCCTTGTTTTACTCTTTGGATGTTGTCTGATTGTTTTTGTTGGGATGGATTTGGTCTTGAACTATATTTTGGTTCTTATGCATTGCATTTAGTTTGTTTAGGATTTTTTTTTTTGGATTTGCTGATAGTTGTTTCAGTTAAGATATGCAAGTTTCAAAAATTGTTTCCAATGAACTTTAGCAATTACGTACATTGCATAAAAAAAAAGAATGCAGACTCTCTCTTATAAGACTTGCTGGCCTGTGACTGTTTGTTTGTAGGTAACAGTTAATCGATCGAAAGCAAATCGGACTGAGATGTCTAGAGCAGAACTGATTCAGAAAAGCACTTACTGCAGGGTTTCAGGTACATCATTAACATCCACCATTTTGTTAACAGTTTTGTACTTTTGTATGAATTGTATTGGAATATAGTAGACATTCGAATGATTTTGTGAAAAACTACTGCAACGCGTGACATGGATAATTGGCGGTCTATGACAATGTTCACATAGGACAAGATCAGGATGTGGATGTCGCATGCAAATTAATCAAAAGATACGCATCAAGTATGATTTTGAGCTCAAAGTTCTTTAACTCAGTATGACATTCTTTTGTTTAATGTTAAAAATTACTTCAACTTCATCATTTTGGTTGGTTTGTTATTAGGAACAACTTTAATTTCCACGACTACAATTGATTATCTAATGAATCATTTTGGCTATTCTATTACTATCATTACCTCCTACTTTTGCATTATCGTTTACATAGTTCTAACTGGTCCGAATAAGAAGCAATTACATTTTGAAAAACAAGCTCCCCGCCGCAACGCGCGGGGGGTATCCAACTTGTTTTGAACTATTGGGTATAATGTTATGGACCGATTCAAGATAGTCAATCTCTCAATAATTATTCGTAGAGTGGGTTAAACTTTAAATTAAGAACAAGAAAGATTAGATACCCAGGATACCAAGGGAATTTGTCCCAATGGTATGAGGATGAAGGTTAGAGCTTGGGGACCTTGAGGTCTTAAGTTTAAATCTGACTCAAGGAGGTTTTTCTCAAGTGGTGAGTTTCCTCCTTGATGGTGTTCCTGGGTGAGCCAAGCCTGGAGTGTCAAAATCAGTATGAACGGTTGCAATCCCGTCTCAGGAAAGCTCACTCGGGTTTGGAGATTTAGGAAGTAGTTACAAACGCCGTTTAAAAAAAAAATTACAATGTTTAAATAGAAATGGAAGAACCTATATTATAGTTGGGAGTGAAAAATTAGTGGAATAGTGAAACTAATTCTCCTCCAAAATGCATGTTTTTGAAATTCAATGTAAACATGCAATATGAATGAGTCTTTATGACCAAATCAAACACTCCACCAAACAACTAGATGAGTTCCAAACAATAGGTCGATTGGTCCTTATCATATAATTTGATATAATTTAGTGAATCGGTCAAAATAACTGGTCGCATACTTTAACTATATTAAAATTAGGGGTATTGATAGTTCGGTTTAAAACCGTGAAACCGCTTAAACTGTTCATCGGTTTGGTTTCATGATCGGTTTTTTTTCTAACATTCGGTCGGTCGATTGCAAAAATTAAAAACCATAACGAACGGTTTGGTTTATGATTTATACCAAAAACCGTTCGTATAAAACCGTACCGGACCATAAGTTCTCACCTGAATTATAGTGATTCTCACCTGAAATTAATGGTGGAGTTTTGGTTCTCAAAAGTTCTAAAAAACATTAAAATCTCAGAACTTAACCATATATATAGGGAGGGGATCATTTATATATAGGGTTAAGTTCATTTGAGAATTTTTTGTTTTGAGAACTTTTGAGAACCATTCTAGGCCACTAGTTTATATATATGGAACCCCCCCCCCCCTGAATATAGTGGTCCCAACTGAAATTAGTGGTTGAAATTTGGTTCTAAAAAGTTCTCAAAATACAAAAATTCTTATTTGAACCTAACCCTATATATATATATATATATATATATAATATTCTTGCTTGCTGCTTTCAAGAGATATTTACATATGTTATAATACATATGTGATGAACAAAAATGTCACTTACTTAAATATTTAATAGTTTAAGGGAGCCAATATATCAGCTCAGACCCGTCGCACCAAGATATTGTCCGCTTTCATAGCCGACATGCCCTCAGGCATCCGCCCCTCACGGATTTTAAACGCGTCTTAGTAGGGAAGGTATCCACACCCTTATAAAGCGGTGCTTAGTTCTCCTCCCCACCAATGTGGGATGTTACAACCAAATAGTCTTTTAAACAAAGAATTAAAATTAAACTTTTTAATGAAAACTAAAAAATTAAACAATCTATTTAATAATCATTGACATTTAATGATGTTATATAACTAAAGTAAATAATAAGTCAAATACGAACAACCACTAGCTTAGCCTAGTGGCAAATGTGTATAACCATTTACCATGAGGTCTTGAGTTTAAGTCCCACTTGTAACAAAAAGAATAAAAAATGGGGGTTACAAGTTGGGGCACGGGGTTTTCTCACCAGTGGTGAGTTTCCTCATGATGGGGATTGAAGATGGTCGGGTGGGTGGTGTAATGTCTCTGTCGGTGATCCAAATTTATCGTTAAAAAAGTCAAATAGTAAGATAAATTGTCTTTCATATACAAGAAATGAGTTCCGCATTATAAATTGTTACTACCGTAATATCATGCGGATTTTCGACTAGTGAATTCTACTTTATAGTTGTATAGTTGTATACTATTGATGCTTTCATTAGATTTATTTATTCTTGAGTTAAATAACCAAATGTAATTAATTAATAGAAAATGTCCATGCTTGTAATATGATTATCTACAATATATGTTTAGTTTAAGCTATACTATATTATAATATTGACGTGTAATGAGGTGTATTAAAAATATGAAAGTTTTTCTTTAACCTTTTTAGCAATTTGAAGCTTTTAAATTTATAATTCCTGATTTACTTGACAACTATCATTTTACCACGTTACACGGGCAAGTGCATCCATCGTGGGCAGTATAGTAGTAATAAGTTGAATTGGGGTCGATCAGGTAACAATGGAAAATGAGAGCTCCCAATACTCAACCTTTTTTAACGTTTAACCAGACTCTATTTTTTTATTTTTAGAAAATAAGCTAGTAATATATAAATATATATAGATAAATAATATGGGTTTTGAGATTTAAGTAGTCATTGTCAATATTGATTGGAGAAACATACCATTAACTTGAAATCGAGTTGTTACTTTATGACTTTGCTTTAAGATTGTTTATCAGCAGAAGACCAGCCACCTTTCGGAATCTTCGGCTGATTCACCATCTCCACGATCAACCATTACGAGGAGTACGAACGCCGTGGGAAGGTGCCACTGATAAACAAACAGAGTGGTATAATGCCACTTACTTACGGGGCCCCTCAAACCGGTGACTTACCGTACTCGACAGGCCGTCATGAACCAGCAGGGGAACAACCCTGCATGCCGAATTATTTTATTATGAAAATGACCTTTTTAAGGGTCTCTGGTCCATTTCATTCGCACCTAGCTCTCCGCATGTGTACGTCCAATGTAACCAGAGCCAAGTTCACAAACACGTACCATCTCGACTTCCATGAAGTGACAAAATATTATCAACCCTCATTCCCAACCAAATACTTTCAGCCCGCACCTGCGTGGTCAGCCGAGTTTGCTTACATTGACATAAGGACCTCGATCGTATCATGTACCATGGGGCGCGAGTCACCTTTCTGATCATGCATCGTACCCTGAT
>JBCNJP010000024.1:50221018-50238252 GCA_039602395.1 Deinandra increscens subsp. villosa | reverse complement strand
TGGGAAAAAGATGAAAATGCCCACTTTGAAAAAAAAAAGTAACTAATATGCCCATTTGAAAGTCAACTGCCATATTATGCTCACATTTAGAGTCGCCACGACTACCAGGAAGGGTCGCCACGACCCAACCAATTAAAATCCGACACGTGGTACCTTAAAAGTCGGCACGACCGTCAAACCCCCGACAACGACCGTTAAACAGCCGACAACGACCGTGCCACGTATAAAAAGAAAAGTCGTCCCGACATTCCTTGACGGTCGTCTGACACGTGTCGGGGGTCGAGACGACCACCTATATATATATATTTTTTTTTTAATTTACGGGGTCGTTGACCCAGCCCGTGGGGTCGTTGACCTTAACGGTCGCCACGACCGACATGTACGGTCGTTGACGATGACACGACCCCGTCATTAATTTTTTTTTTAGTTTCCTTTTTTTTTCTTTTTCTCTTCTCTCTTTTTCTAGACCATTCGCACTATATATATCACAAACACTTCAAACCACCCGTCTTACTACTGAAAAATGGAATTTCATAACATCGTTGTATGCGTTGGTGGGAAATGGGAAGAAAGGAATAACGTATCCGAGTACGTACCTCTTAATTGCGTTCGGCGTGCAACCAGTATGTACTCAAATTTAACTTTTCTTAATCTGAAGAGACTCATTTCTACTCGTTTTAATATCATTAGCATTTCTCGAATATCTTATAAATTGTCGACATATTGTTTTCCTGTTGATATTATGGATGATACCGATATTTCAATCTCTTTTAAAGTTGTTGCGAGTAATCAAAAAGAGCCTATTTATTTGTATGTTGTTGACGACTCAAGCTCAGATTCGAGTCAGCCTAAACCTGATTTAAATATTCCCGATTTAAATATTCCCAACGATGATTATCTTCATGATAATATTCCTTCGAAGAGTACGTTTTCAATGAAAAATGTGGCTCTGATAACCAAAAACCAGTGTCTATCTGGGATAACAACTGGTATGTAATACTGGAGGGGGATATATGCAAATGACCCTTAAAAAAAACAAAAAAATAATACTGTAAACGCCGTCACGACCGCAACGTGGTCGTCACGTCTGCGATAAGGGTCGTGACGACCCTACACTAATTATTAATAAAATTTGCAAGACAACTGATAAATAAACACTTACGATCTCAATGTCATGAATGTTTGGGTACGGGGGAGCGCTGCACTGTTCATTCATTGAACCGAAAACCACTGCATTATTAATAAAATTTGCACATAGAATTGTCCACTTACTCTGAGACGGTCTGTTTCTCAGTAGACTGAAAATCCACGTATCTATATGCTGTAAAACATTTAATATCTCTAAACATTAATAAATATATAAAAAATAACAATAATATAAAAAATATAAAAAAGAGTAGAAAATAGGGTCGTGACGGCTTTTCTTTTTACACGTGGCACGGTCGTTGTCGGCTGTTTAACGGTCGTTGTCGGGGGTTTGACGGTCGTGCTTACTTTTAAGGTACCACGTGTCGGATTTTAATTGGTTGGGTCGTGGCGACCCTTCCTTGCAGTCGTGGCGACTCTAAATGTGGGTATAATATGGCAGTTGACTTTCAAATGGGCATTTCCATTACTTTTTGGTTCAATCTGGGCATTTTCGTCTTTTTCCCTTTCATGTTTCCTCTCATAAATGTTTCTCTGTTTATAACATATGTTTTGTTATGTTTTTGGTAGGTTTTACAATCTATATATTTGACTCTTATTCCAATATGGTTTCCCAACTCTTCACGTTCATGCGTCCGAATGAACATGAAGACATACCAATAAGGAAATTTATCTTCATTGCATGATTGCTTTTACACTTTGCATTCTTTAATTTGGTTAGTTGATACTTACAGAGACATTTGCTTCTATTTGAAGATTCCGGGTTTATAAAGACTTTAAAACATGCTTCTTATTAGGTTCGAGTGGTATAATCTCAGTGCCTTTGTTATCTTATTAGTTTCAGTTGTTAGTATATAAGTTTATCTATTTTATAGGTTTACATCACGATTAACTCAGGTATTGAGTTCTATATATAACTCAACTTTTAGTGGAGAAGTGAAGGTTTATTGCTATAATTTATCTGTTGTTTTATTTGTTGAGAAGGGAGACTGAGGGTTCCTACAAGTTTTGTCATCATAACATTTTTAGTCATATATCTTATACTAATTCAAAATAAGTTTTTCATACCTTTTCAGTTGTTTATTGCTTCTGCAGTTCCTCTTCAATTTAAGATAAAAGAGAGCCAACTGTTAAAACTAATTTGGCTTTATGGTAAAGTAAACCACCAATGAGCATCCTTAAAATTAATTAGGTTCCACACCAAAAGCGCTTCCTTAAAATGAATTAGGTTCAACGTGTGGAATAGTTTCTTCAAAACAAGGAAAGCTAAAATGAATTTGGTTCAACATGTGGAATAGTTTCTTCAAGAAGTACTTAAAAGGAAATAGGTAGAAAGGCCTCTAAAGTGCATCATTAATGCATCAAACCTGTTGAATGATATTATTAAAAAGAAGTGTGTCATCACTGAAATAATATAAGTTCACAGTTGACGCTGTCTATACAAAACCTATAAACTTTAGACACTAGGTATATTGGGTTAACCAAATGAAGGTTTAAAACTAAACTTAGGGTAGTTTGTGTCAATATTAGAAAGTAATAGTTCGTGTCGTTTATATATTTATGTATAGTTGAAGGGTCCAATATGTAAATTAATGGTTGTATCGGTTAAACAACCGTCGAGTCTGTAATTAGGGTTATATAAACCCAAATCGAGTCTGTATGCAAACAACGCAAGTATCTATCAAAATCTGCAAGTTTAGTGTGTCAAACCTTTGTCAATTTCGTGTGTGATTCTCTGATTATAACCAACAATTGGTATCAGAGCAAAAGATCTCGTTAGCGGCGCTCGATTTTGTAATCGTCGATCCAGTAATCGATCAAAGGGAAATCGTTGTTTTTTGTTCCTGTGCAATCGCCGATCAGAAAGTACGCAGAAAGAAGCGGTGATTCATCTTGAAAGAAAGAAATTGATCTAGCGCAAGAAAGAAGAAATTAAAAGCAACAATCAAAAGGAAGAAAGGATCGAGATTTCGTCTATGTGCAGTCGCCGATCGAAAGGAACCATAGAAGGAATCACATATTGATCGGAAGAAAGAAACCAATCAATCACGAAGAAATTGCTCCTGTGTAATCACCGATCGTTAGAAAGAAGCGAAGTTACATCTGTTGAATAAATATCGATCGGAAGGAAAGAAAGCAGCAAGGAAACGTGGCAAAAAAACGAAATCGAAATCATCTCAAATTCTTGTTTGATCGGACGTGTCAGAAGAGATTTTGAATACAATTCTTCGCAAAAGAAAGTCAAATAATTTCAAGTTGTTGACAAAGTCAAACTTGGAGGGCTGTGATATATATCTCAATAAGATTATACAGGTCTGTATATATTCAAGCCAATTCTTGAATCAGTGGCGGATCCAGGATTTTTTCCTAGTGGGTTCACTTCTTTGCTGGTATTTTGAATTCGGAAAACTAAATGTAAAAAAAAAATTCGGTTTAGTCAATTCGGGTCGGGTAAAGTAATTCGGGTCGGATAAAGTAATGTTTATATGCACGATTAGATTAGTTAGACAAGCCTTTTGAAATGAATCTGCACATTTTTTTCTCTATATAAATAAATGATGATTCGCAAAATATGCAATAGTTATATGCAGCTCAGTTGGTTACCTCCTAAACTAGTATGCAATAGACACGAGTTCGAACCATGGGGTGGTCTTTTTTTTTGGTAGCGCAAATAATTTTGTTAAAAACAGAAAGGAACCAAAAAAACGGAGACATGGAGAATTGAACTGGGGACCTATAAGTTACGAGAAAGCGCTTGGAGCCAATTCAGCTACAGTTGCTTTTGAGATTTGGATTCACTCCAAATGTTTATATGGATTCACTCCTACTTTTTTATTCATAATTCCACTAAAAATTTGAAAGTCACCGGGTTCACGTGAACCCGGTGGATCCTAAATAGATCCGCCCTTGTCTTGAATTGTTGCTTCTTAATTCTAGTAGAATACATTACACTTCAAAGGACAGAACCCAAATCTTTAAAGGGCAGAAGATAGGATTTGAAGCTTTAAGTTCGTTTGGATTGTAACACTCACAATTTAGAATAAGAAGACTTAGATTTTCGGATTAGAAATTTCTATTGCAAGTTAGAATCAAAAAACCTGTGTGGTACAATACAAAACCTTAGTGGTGCATTCAACCTTAGTGGTACACTCAAAACCTTAGTGGTACAATCATAAGCAAGACCTTCGTGGTGAAAGATAAGACCTTCGTGGTATAACACAAACCTTCGTGGTAAAATCTAGCAAGACCATAGTGGTAGAAAAACCTTCGTGGTGCAAGCAAGACCTTAGTGGTGTAAAGTAATACCTTCGTGGTACAACCTTCGTGGTACAAGCAAGAAAGACCTTTGTGGTAAAACAAGCAAGAACCTTCGTGGTGTTTTCAAGAATTAAAGTAAGTCATAGCAAGAAAAATCAAGAAGCAAGTGTAGAAACAACCCAAATCAAAGAATGACGGAGAAAGAGAAAGAAGGAAGCACATCAATTCAAGTTCGTGAGCAAGGAAACGTATCAATTCAATGCCCCAAACTGACGGAAACAAATTATACTACTTGGGCATTATTAATGGAAACGATCTTGAAAGCATATAGTCTTTGGGAAGCAATTAGCGGTACAGAGGAAGTAGAAGATAAGAAGATGTACACTGCAAAAGCAATGATCCTACAAACATTGCCTGAAGATGTTCTAATGCAAGTTGCACAATATTCAACGGCAAAGGAAGTGTGGGACTCAATTAAAACAAGATACTTAGGAGCAGATCTAGTTCAGAAGGCACGACTACAAACTCTAAGGAGTGAACTGGAAATGCTAAGGATGAAACCAAATGAAAGTGTCAGTGACTATGCGGGCAAGATAGGAAGCATAAAAGCTAAATTCAAAAGTCTCGGCACAAATCTAGAAGATAAGATCATCGTAAGAAAGCTACTCGGCTCACTTCCAAAATATTTTCTACCGATCGTGGCAACTATTGAACAATACTCCGATGTTGACACCATGTCTTTTGAAGAAGCGGTTGGTAGAATAATGGCATTTGGAGAACGCATCAAGAGTAAGGACGAACCAGAAGATGATATAAGCAAGCTCTTGTTGACAGATTCAAGTAGTCATCCTAAAAGTGGAAATCAAGAAAGAGGTCGAGGTAAAAGCTTCAACAAAGAAGGAAAAGGACGTGAACGAAGCATGAATCAAGTAAACAAAGACAAAAGTGGATTTAGGTGCTATGCATGTGGCAACTATGGACACTTTGCTAAGGAATGTACAAAATGGAAAGACAAGCCGAAAGACAATCAGCAAGAATCACATCTCATCTGCGACGAAGAACCAACACTCTTATGAAGCAAGTCAAGAATATCTGAAGATCTCACTTAAATCAAGTTTAGTTTAAGGGGGAGAATGAAGGTTTAAAACTAAACTTAGGGTAGTTTGTGTCAATATTAGAAAGTAATAGTTCATGTCGTTTATATATTTATGTATAGTTGAAGGGTCCAATATGTAAATTAATGGTTGTGTCGGTTAAACAACCGTCGAGTCTCTAATTAGGGTTATATAAACCCAAATCGAGTCTGTATGCAAACAACGCAAGTATCTATCAAAATCTGCAAGTTTAGTGTGTCAACCCTTTGTCAATTTCGTGTGTGATTCTCTGATTATAACCAACAATTGAGGTGCTATACATGTGGCAACTATGGACACTTTGCTAAGGAATGTACAAAATGGAAAGACAAGCCGAAAGACAATCAGCAAGAATCACATCTCATCTGCGACGAAGAACCAACACTCTTATGAAGCAAGTCAAGAATATCTGAAGATCTCACTTAAATCAAGTTTAGTTTAAGGGGGAGAATGAAGGTTTAAAACTAAACTTAGGGTAGTTTGTGTCAATATTAGAAAGTAATAGTTCGTGTCGTTTATATATTTATGTATAGTTGAAGGGTCCAATATGTAAATTAATGGTTGTGTCGGTTAAACAACCGTCGAGTCTGTAATTAGGGTTATATAAACCCAAATCGAGTCTGTATGCAAACAACGCAAGTATCTATCAAAATCTGCAAGTTTAGTGTGTCAAACCTTTGTCAATTTCGTGTGTGATTCTCTGATTATAACCAACACCAAATTGGCCTGTTTCGACAAACACCAAAAAAACTGTTAGTTTTACCCGCTGCCCATTCACTTATCAATTAGTCGATTCGGGTTATGTTTTAGGTTAAAAGGATAAAATAAAAATATAAACTTAAAACAAAAAGGGTCAAAATGTTGGAGCAGGTAGAGAAATCAACGCAAATAGCTGATTATGGAATGAGCCTCAATGGGCATGAATCGCATGGTCAGTGTGAAATCACGAAGGTGTGTAAAAGACAATCAAATTCAAGTCAGAAATCATGCTAATAGAAAGAGTATGATGCGATTTAACAACAAAACTAGCAACATAGATGGAGATGGGTCCAGAATCGTAGAACAAAAACACAGATTAAGGTTGGAGGATTACGAGTGGATGGAGATCGTGCCTTGATGAAGGATGGTGAGAGGACTGGTGGAAGACGGCGGCTGGATTGGTGGACGATAGTGGCCAAACTGGTGGAGGAGATCGCCGCCTGGAATGGAGGTGGAGAGAGTCGTCGATGTTTGAGGGTGGGCAGAGAAGGAGCAACGTTTATTTTTTGGTTCAGATATGGTATTTTAACTGACCGATTCAGAGGCTAATAAGACCACTTAACGATTAAGAGGAGGTCAAAATGTGTGAAACAAACGGTCTATATCTGGATGATTAAGATGTTGAATCATTAAGAGCCCATTAAGACCCACCCCTAAAAGAAATTACCTCTACAAAGCACAAATGAGTAAAATATAAGTTTACTATCAACAAAAAGTAAAAAATAACGTAGAAAAAATGTGTGTTTTACTCTTAAGTTTCCAGAGAGTCAAGCTTATAAAAGCGGACACTAAATCATTAAGATAAAACCAATTTGTGCAAATATGGCACCTACCCAAAACATAGAGCATGCATTTGCTAAATTTACAGCGACCATTTGTTGCAGACCTGTTGCTAATCATAAATTGATGTTTCCCAAGCAGTGAGGTATCATTAAGACTGTACAACCTTCAGCCTGGCCATTGAATATATTAAAAGCATTCAAGAATCAAGATATACTCAGTAACATGCGTATTAGGGGTGTTAGTCATGTATTACACCTACTCATATGAAACTTACCACTTATCCTTCCATTCACTGTGGTCCTTCCTCAGTGACAAACCTCAAGCTCATCCTTCTATTCACTGCTGTCACCATGCTTTCTCGAAATGAGCGAAACAATAAGTACGAAGTAGTGTTGACATCAGAGCTACAACACAAAAATATGACTCTGGTTAGAACTTTTAGAGTTTGGACACTCAAAATCTGTTTAAAAATGATTAAACGAATTGTCACAGTTTCTAGGGGCATGAAACAATCCCTCAAAATGGCCCCAGTTATCTTCACCAACAATTATCAAACCACATTTGGCACATATATTCATGTAAATTTATACAGCTTCCACATATTGTATTGTAGCAAATCAAAATCCTCAAAATTATCCAACAATAATAAACAATAAATAATACCTTATAATCTTCGTGTTTCTATATATATACTAATGATGATTAGGGTTCCAATTTTAAGTTTTTAACACTGAAAGTTTCAAAATTAGGGAGGGATTCACACATCGCAATCCGAACACGTAATCATAACATCAAAATACAGAAGAATATTGAAATTACCTATGAAAATGGAATGAAGAACAAAGCGGGAGTCGACAATTGACGGAGATGTTGATAATCAACAATTCTCTAAGAAAACAAATCAAACAAAATCTACAATAATAAAAAAAGGATAAAAAAAATCAGAATCAATTACACAGAGAGAAACATGATTGTTATGCTTCCAGATAAAAGTCCATGAAATTCCATCATTCTAAACAACGTGAGCGATTCACCATGAATTCCTTCCTTTTCACCCACAACAACAGCGGCTAGGGTTCCGATAGTGGTGGCTCTTCGATGTGGCGGCGATGGTTTTTCTCTCTCAACTCGGCTAGCATTTATGTTGTCTCGGTAACGACTGGGTAAGGGATTAAAATGGTGAAATGAGAAGTGGGTGTTGTCGTCGAGGGTTTAGCTATAGATGACCGATGACCAGACGACGATAATGATGAAATCAGAAGAGGTGATGGAGGGTTGGAGCTGCTATTTGGGTATGAAACTGTGTGGTTCTTCTAGACCATTCCATACCATTAAAAAAAAGACAATTAACAGCGTTAGGTCACGGCATTAAATTACTACTCATTACTAACCTAAATTGTAATATATTATAAATATTTATAAATTTGTAGCAAATTGCTTACTAATGTATTTATTAAAAGGGTATAAATTGAGATAAATTAAAGCTGGAGATCATTTAGTTTTAATAAAATTGATATTTCTAATCTTATATAGGTTTAATGACATGCACTCAACAATGGTAATGAACTATTAGTGTATTTCTACCTCTCTGAACAATTCGTTTGGTTTACACTACGTCAAAACAAACATTTGGCCACGGAAAAAAACCGTGACAAAAGGTGTTTTGTCACGTTTTTTTTTCATTCCAACCGACACTATAGGTGCCGTGACCATATGTACCCTACGGCCACGTTACAATATCAGTGGCTGAAGCCACCTATAAGCGTGGCTAAAGGGTACTAATATTTGTTGTTGTAATCAAACAATTCTTCAGAAAAGCGTGGCCAAAGAGTCCCAACGGCCACATGTGTTTGGTTAACGTGGCCTTTGGTATTTTATGGTCACGTATATTCGTGTTTTAGCCACATACATTATAAAAATACGTGGCCAAAGGGTTGCTGAAATCATACATTTTGTCACAGTACGAGTGGCCAAAGGGTGGCAACGGCCACGTTAAAATATGAATGGCGTGGCCTTTGGTATTGTATGGTCACGTATATTTGTGTTTTAGCCACATATGTAATAAAAAAACGTGGCCAAATGGGTTGCTGAAATTATAATTTTTATCCCAATACGCGTGGCCAAAGGTTGGCAACCGCCACGTCAAAATATGAATAGCGTGGCCTTTGGTATTATATGGTCACGTATATTTGTGTTTTAGCCACATATGATATGAAATAACGTGGCCAAATGGGTTGCTGAAATCATAAATTTTGTCCCAATACGCGTGGCCAAAGGGTGGCAACGGCCACATTAAAATATAATAAGGGTGGCCTTTGGTATTATATGGTCACGTATATTTGTGTTTTAGCCACATATATTTGGAAAAAAAAAGTGGCTAAAGGGTAGTTGAAATCATACATTTTGTCTCAATATGCGTGGCCAAATGGTGGCAACGGCCACGTTAAGATATAATAAGGGTGGCCTTTGGTATTATATGGTCACGTATATTTGTGTTTTAGCCACATATATTTGGGAAAAAAAAGTGGCTAAAGGGTAGTTGAAATCATACATTTTGTCTCAATACGCGTGGCCAAATGGTGGCAACGGCCACGTTAAGATATAAAAAGCGTGACCTTTGGTATTATATGGTCACGTATATTTGTGTTTTAGCCACATATATTTGGAAAAAGAAAGTGGCCAAAGGGTAGTTGAAATCATACATTTTATCTCAATGAACCCTATATTTAATTACAAATCAAATAAAATTTAATTACAAATCAAATAAAATTTAACACATATATATAATTACAAATAAAATAAAATTCAATTACAAGTCAATACAAATGAAATACAAATGAAAAATTAAAGAAAATTACACTGCATACAAGCATTATTCTCAATCTAATTCAATTACAAGTCAACAACACTACCGCGTAAGTGGTCTTCATCTTCAACTGTCTAGATTTGAGCTTAATTAGGACCATTTTTTATTGTATTCCTTCCTATACCAAAACATATAATTGATAATTAGGTTATGGAAATTGATCATAATATATATAGCAATTTTGAAATACTTACCACCATGATAGATATGGACTGAGGAGTGCCATTTTATTGCAAGTAGTATGCGTCATCAGGTCCTACAGTTCAATTGATTTCCAGATGAACATTAGATATCCAGATGAACTTAAAACATCCGGAAGAAGATCACATTAATTAAGTTCCAGATCAACTTCAAAGTCAGTTGAACTTTGTTTGCTACACATCTCACCATTTGTTCCAACAATCCCTAGCTGGCCCAAGTGTTTGAGATACCAAATAACATTTAAAATGGGACTACATGACATTACCAAACAGATTACTGTGAAAATATAGAACGGAATGAAATTTGACTGGCAAATTTTTACCTTTTTCTTTTCAACCGCTTCAGACGAGGTTGATCGACCACCGATTTCACGCCCTACAGTTCAATTAATTACTTTATGTAAATGAGCAATCAAACCTATAATGAGTTTGACAAATACTAACCGTTGTGTGTATGTCAGCATGATTAGTGCTGTGGCTAGATCCAACAAAAATCTCCTTAGAATTTTCCTAGAACAATGTTTTTGAATTGGTAAAAAGTTAGACCAGAATAATGACGCAGACCTATCATAAAAGTATTTATTTTGTTTTTTTAATCTAACATAAGTTGTTCCAGTTTTATTCATACAGATTTATACTCTATTTTTTCATATTAACATACATTTTCAATGAATAATAGCAGGGCCCCATTTAACTCATATCTTTGTTCTTACATGAAGTATATATTCTTATAATTTTTGATTGTCTAATAGTGGATGACAGGATTTATAAACTGGCTAGATTTTAATTCTTCAATAAATTGGAACAAGAACAAAACTGTATGAACTAACAAGAACAGAACCGTATGAAGGTTCAAGCCTTGTTTGCTACAATTTATAATTTTTGATTGTCTAATAGTGGATGACAGGATTTATAAACTGGCTAGATTTTAATTCTTCAATAAATTGGAACAAGAACAAAACCGTATGAACTAACAAGAACAGAACCGTATGAACTATAATTCCTCAGGAAGAACAGGAAGAATAGAACCGGATGAACTAGAGTTCTTCAGGATCAAGAGTAATTATTCAGTAATAGAACAGGATGAACTACAGTTCTTCAGGATGAACCGGATAAACTAGAGTTCTTCAGGATGAACTATATATACTATAGTTGTTATTTCTGTTCGTAGTCTATTGGATATTCCCATGTATTTAAACCCATTATCTAGTGAATTAAAATCATTCTGGTTGAATACAATTCTCTATACACTAATATTTAGTCAAACAACCTAATATATATATGTAGAAGACTATAACCTTAGGGAGAAGATTTCATCCGGATTGAGAGAAGATGAACAGAAACGGATGAAAATACATTATATTAAATTAAAAATCAATTCATTACATAAAAGGGAAAAGAAGCGGCTGAAGACAAATCCCTTTTTGCTTTCTCACAATTACATACACATAATCCAAAGGGGGTATGATTTCATTAATACATTGATCTATAAAATTACAACTTTAAAACTACTAACTTAAAGGGAAAAGAAGCGGCTGAAGACAAATCCCTCTTTGCTTCTCACATGGTGCTCTAGAGAGATTGTCTGAGAATCATCATATAACGGCTACTTGATGCTTTCTCACATGCACTTGCTTCTGATCAACTGAAAATGGTGAAGAAGTGGCTGGAAGAAATCAGGTTCATGGGGCCAGAAGCGAGAGAAGCACCTGGACAATACAGGTGCTGCAAACCACAACATGTGCCGGCCCTTGCCGCTGACTTTACAAAATTATATAATAACTTAAAATCTGCTCCCAGGAGTTATGAAGCCGAAACCCTTGGTGTCGTTGAACCACTTCACGGTACCTGATTTCCTACCGCCTTCGTCCACCATTTTCGTTTTCAGATTGTCTGGGGCTGAGGGAACTGAAAATGGTGAAGAAGCATCTCTTTTGCTACATCTCCTACATCGTTCCCCTTCCATAATCCAACATCGTTATCTGGGCCATTTGAGTGATTGGTACCACCCAATGTTGCAACTAAAGTTAGATCTATTATTAATAACAATAATAAATCATAATTTATCAAGCACATTATAAATTAATCAAGGAATGAGTAAAAGAAAGAAAGGAGGGTAGTGAGATCAACTACCTTGTTCAAGTTTATGGTTGCAACAAACAGGGCATGCAAACCTCATATGGGCCCTTACTGCTAATTGTTATAAAATTATATAATAACTTAAAATCTGCTCTCAGTAAAGCATTTGTATGAACCATTAGAGACTCCTCGTCTCCATGGTTTCCACAATAACTTAAAATCTGCTCCCAGGAGATACAGAGTACAATCTTTCCCTGCATAAGAAAAAATTACCAAATCTGAGACGAAAATTTCAATCGAACTTCAGTGGTGAAGATGATAACTTACCGTTTTCCACATACGGATGACACCAATTCCACATTTTTTTCCGGCGATGATGGACGAAAAACAGAGAGAGAGAGACTGGGAGAAAAGGGGGCATGGTGGAGATGATGATGAAAACTGATACAGAGATAAGTATATATCGATAATCGAGGGGCGTGGTAGATGGAGATTAGACCGATAGAGTAAATGAAATAATCATGATTACAAGCGCCGTCGACTGTTTGTCTTCTTTTAGCCACCTAAAATTAATATACCGTGACCATTTGTCATAATTTGTCACGCAACCAATGGTTAATATGAGTAGCCATATCACAAGATAATAAAAAATGATAAACATATAAACACAAATCTTCTCTTTTTCGCCACGCGTTTAATATTACCGTGACCATAAAATAGATTTTTGTCACTCACAACCTACCATTTAGTCACGGTTAATATATGTGGCCATAGGTAATAGATTTTTGTCACTCACAACCTACCGTGACCATTAGTCATCTAATATTTAGTCACACAACCTAATAACAGTGGCCATATGTACTAGCTTTTAGCCACATAACTAAGTAAAAAGCGTGGCCATTGCTCACATTTAGCCACACATAATATATACTTAATAGTTTTGTTTTCTTTTAATTTACTAAGTAATAAAATCTACTCTTTCGTCACACAACATTATTTAAGCGTGGCCATACATTCCTTTTTGGTCACACGAATAAAGAATCATAAAAATTCCGTCGCCGTTTGGTGCATTTCGCCACTCTTTTATAAGTGTGACAAATAAGTGCCACATGTTTTTGTAAAACAGTGGCTAAAGCCACTGCACCTGATTGTTGTTGTCACATAAACAAAAAAATACGTGGCTAAAAGGGTCCAAAGGCTATATATTTGGCCACGGGTACAAAATATGTGTGGCTAAAACGAGAATTTCTTACCTTGGCCACGCTTTTTTCAAAACAGTGGCTATGCATTATCAAAAAAACCGTGGCCAAAGCCACTTTTTGACGTAGTGTTATGTGTAGGGTATAAACTTAAGATTAAGTATATGGACATTTTGTTAGATGAAAATACTTAACAACTACACACCTATCTTTAAAGATCCAACCCGTTTTCTTATAACCCGTTTAGATGGTTTTGCGTTTTTATAAATAAAAAAAATTAAATAAAAAACAGAAAGATTTTACATTTTGTTTCTATTAATAATAAGCTTTGATAAAAGTTGTTTCAGGTTCTTGGGTTTGTTCACAGTTAAGATCATAATCGAAATATTTGAATTTAGGTTTGTTCAAAATTGAAGATTTATGTATATGTATAGCCCACAAAATCTTAGCTGTTTAGTTTTTACATTTGGCCATTACTTCAAAAACACAAGTGTAAGTAAAGAAGGCCTCTAACTTACAATAATGAATCCTCAGGCACATCGATACCTTATCATCATCTCTTTCTATCTTACTTTTACAACTTAGACCTACAACTGTTTTCCTAATTATATATGGATGTTCGTATATTATCTTTAGCAAATACACTGAATATATGACTATTGCTAATGCCAAAAAATAGTTAGAGACCTTCTTTACTTACATTGTTACGTTTTTTTTCCAAGCACTGGTGTGGTCAAAACCATTTCACGTATACAAACATACTAGGCATGTTAGGGTCGGCCAAAATTCCCTTCCGGCCGTGCATCGCACGGGCCTGCACACTAGTTACTTAAAAAATAAAGAGTTTTAAGAGGGTAAATCGGTCTTTTAAACAAATAATTAATACTTAATGAATAATGATGATTGACATTTAGTGGTCTTATATAAGTAAATTAATAGTAAGTTAAATACGATAAATTATATTTCATATATTGAAACGAGGACCGAGTTACAAATTCTCATCACCGCAACATCGCACGAGTTTCCGTCTAGTTATTTGTTATTGAAATGATTAATTGTTTTTTTGGGTTTAAAAGGATATGAATAATAGATAATGTATTTTTATTTGATCAAATCTAGTACTTATATTTAGAATCATAATAACATCACAAGTTTGGCATCTATCACTACTAGAAAAAGGGTCTTTCTTGACGCGCGAACGATGACGCGCGGTTTTTAATGACGCGTAAAAACAAGTGTCATAAAAAAAATGTCAAGAATTGTAAAATTCTAAGACTAGATGACGCGCTTTTCTGCGCGTCATAAAATTCCTGTCATAATAAAAAAAAAAACACGGAGTACACTTAGAAAGCGCGCGTCATATAAAAAGTGTCGTTTTATGTTTTTTTTCCCCCTAATTTTTTTCCACAAAATTTCATTTCCCGCTCATACCTGTTTCTTCACTTCCCGCTTACACCTCGTTGACTAGTTCCTTTCCAAAAAAAAAAAATCTCCCTAATTCTCTCCATCACTCTACTTCGCCGATTCCCCCCCCCCCCCAAAACCCTAATTCTATCTGCTATGCACCTCGTTCATCTCCTCCGCCGCTATACACCTCCCCCGCTCGTCTCACGCACAGAGGAATCCGCCGCTCCGGCTAACCCTAGCTTCTCCGAAGACGGCGTTGCCACCAAAGACATCCATATCGATCCGCCGGATCTTCCTTCCTGACTCTGTACTCGCGGGATCTAGATGTTTGCGGCAGGGGGACGGGGTGTACGGCGGTTATTCACCGACATCGAAACCCTAGGTATATTTGATGAAATTCAGGCCCTCGTCTCCGTCTCTCCGATAAGCTTCCAGTGGTACGTCTATTTTGCAATCCACTTCGTTAGTTTGTTCATGAATCCTATGCTAACTATCGTATTTTTTTTATTCTCATTCTGCTAACGAATTCTACCAACGATTATTGAACTCTAGGTTAGAAATCGGTAACAATTGCCTATATACTATCGAACAGAGGTGTTGGGAGAATCTGCCCTGTTGTGACACCACTGGTAACTACTCACCAAGGTTTGTCTAAATCTCTTTCAAGCTGTACATTCTTTATTCTATTTCTATGTTTATCATTAAATGTCAAAAACTACCAAATTCCCCAACTTTTACTTCTGTGAAAATTCATGCAGTCCAACACTTCTGAATTTTACCATCTTATGCATTTTTGTACGTTAAATGTGAATTGTGTGACTAATAATAAGAGTTATTATAGTTTACTATAAATCTTAAAGCCTTTTCCTTTAATCATTAGATATTCTGGTAATTACTCACTTAATGCTTCAAGTGTTTTTCTGTAAAGATCTACACAAACCTTATTGATTTATCTACTGATTTGCTTTACTTTATTAGATGTGTGCAGCAGGTATACATAATGCCTCAAGTGTTTTTCGAGAAAAATATACCTAACCCTTATTCATTTCTCAAACGGAATAAAAAAACTTAAAGTATGCACAAATCATATTAACCCACCATACGTGTCTTTTGATTATTATTACCTTATAAAGTCTACACGGGTCATATCGACCCATTATAAATCCGTTTAGTTCTTTTATAAAAGACATGATTTGTGTTATCTGATGGAATTTCGTAAGAAATATATTCCTTATTTGATATCGTATACTTTTTCCAGGTACAACACATGCACATGATAGATACTGCAACTGCAGATTATGCAACATGGGAATGGATTGTCAACACATTCTGGTACAGAGTCAAGACTTAGTGAATAAAAATCTTTTTGCTTAAGAATTAGTGATGGATTTAGTTGAAGTACAGAGGTATTACCATGTCACCATTTAAGTGTACATGGATCCATTTTCTCTTATAAGTTTTTGACATTCAATAACTTATCAAATCAATGGGCTAGTAAGAAAGGCATTATCGGCTCATTATAGGATTCTTCTTTTATGTATCTTAGCCATTGCAACTATTTCTCTATTATTTTTCTTTGATACTATCTTGTTTACCACTTGAATTAAGCCTTTTGATGTAATTAATGTGAGTTTGTGTCTCAGATGTTGGTCGATGACATTGGGGATGTAACCATTACGAATGATGGTGCTACAATTCTCAAGATGTTAGATGTTGAGCTTCTAGCTGCCAAGGTTAGACATGAAATTTATCTTTTTAGTCTTTTTATCTTTTCTTTTGCTTTATGTATTAACTTGTTGTCTTTTTCTGCTTAATTTATTAGTTTTTTTTTGTAACTTTAGGTTATTTAGGTTCTTCTTGAAGGCTGAGCTTCAAGACAGAGAAGTAGGAGATGGCACTACTTTTGTGGTCATTGTAGCAGCTGAATTACTCAAGGTATTAACATTCATATTGTGGTATTAACGAGCTTTTCATAAAGGAATTCAACTCTAGTTGTAATTTTTTTTAATAAATTGTCATATGGTTATTCTATAGAGAGCAAATGATCTTGTGAAAAACAAGATTCACCCCACATCTGTAATTAGTGGATACAGAGTGAGTGTTGGCTAGTTCTTCTGCTTCTTTGCAACATTAGTTTGATGATTCTTGCTCAAGTGTATAGCTTCATGTCAATTCATATGATTTTCAGTTATCATATTAGCTTATTAATATGACTTCTTAGTTTTCATAATTACAGATGGACATACAACAGTTGGTTGGGAGCTTGGCTTAACGGGTCAGGTTGGGTTATTCTCCATATCAGCAGCAACAACAAAGTATTGTGATAGTATAGTGTTTATATTAGTTATTTAGTTCATAGTTTTTTTTAATGTAAACTCATGTTAACTTTGTAATGTTCGCTATA
>JBCNJP010000024.1:50197397-50220518 GCA_039602395.1 Deinandra increscens subsp. villosa | reverse complement strand
AGCTTGAAGAACTAAAAGCTCCTCCCAAATATTTCTCCAGATCTGTCTACGGAAGAAGAATTATTTTCTTTGGTCAAAACTTTTGATTAAAATTAATTTCTTTTATGATTCCAAGACATCTTGAAATCCATACCTATACATGTCCTTCACCCAAACATACACGTTTCTAGGCATGTAGAAGAGAAAAAAGTATGGTCAACTTTCTTTGTCCATACTCACCCACTCCCTTTTCTCTCTCTATTGCCTCACGTGATTTCTCACCCATTATTTGTCAACTATTCAGTACCTTTGCAATACTTTATGGACACTGTTACACCCACTTTTGTCCCATTTACTTTGCTCACACTCTCTCTCTTCGAAATCTTAAGAGAGCAATACAAAATTATGAGTGTACGTTGTAGGTTATGGGGTTATTGATGGCAGATGATGATGATAATATTTCACCGTGCTGGGTTTCTTGGGTTATGAAGATGACGAAGGTTATGGTTCGAAGACGGTTATAATCTGGGTTTACTGTTAACGGCAAATGTGTTAACCGACTCAGTTTTGGAGATGGTTACTGTGATGGTTATCGTGGTCGATGATAATGGTTAAACTCGCCATTAAGGTTTTATCTAATTCGATGACAACATCCGACATGATCTGGGTCTTCACAGTTGTTAGCGACGGGTTATTTTCAGGGTTTCTTCAAAGTAGATGATGGCTAAAGTCACGTGATGTACTGATGTCTCTGTTGGCTATCAAAAGAAAAGTGCATGCATGCTTTATTTTCTGACAAGCTTGTAGAAAAGTCAACTGTTCACTTTTCTGTAAATCGCAGTCCCTGGTCTCCATGCACTACTTTCTCTATCTTCGACATATTTCAACCGGAGAAGTCGCAGGTCCGGTACAACCAGTCCGCCGGAAAAACGTATTCGTCCCTGGTTGACAGAAAACGTCCGTGAGAGGCCACCATCACCGGAAAAATGGATTTCCGAGACAACCCTATGCTCCGATGGAACTTTTCTGAGTAATCTGTTCCGAGGGAAAGTTTCCGGAATAACAATTCACTGCTCTAACTCAAGTTCCGAGGGAACTCAAAAGTTCCGGAGTAACCTGAAAAGTTCCGGAGGAACTTAAAACTTCCGTGGGAACTAAGATCTGCTGCAACTTGGTCTTCTGAGGGAAATGAGAAGTTCCGAGGGAAACCGAAATGTTCCGGAGGAACTGAAAAAGTTCCGGACTAACTCCGAAACCTCCGGAGGAAACTCTCTTGGTCGATGGTTTCTGGTCTGTGTGCTCTTCTCGGCTAGGAACTCGGGTCGCCGGAAAATGACTCGGAGATCGGAGGCTGGGATTGCTGCTGCTTCTGTCTATGTCTTCAATTAGGGCACAAAAAGGAACATTTCTCTTATATGGCAGCTTAAAAGAAATCGAACTGGGCCTGCTACATCTTCCATTTTTGGGCTTGCCTTGTTTAAAATTCTTCTGTTGGGCTGCTATTTTATATAAGTCATTTGGGCCTGCTCATTCCTTTAATCTATTGGGCCTGTAATGTTAAGGAATTGGGTTGCAGAAATTAACAGCTTGGGGCCAGATCGGATTATGGACAGAATTGAGCAAGAAAATTAACAGTGAGCTACTGTTATATTGCTCAAAATTACTACAAGTCTAACGGGGTTTAGCCGTTAAATCCAATGCGACAAATTGATGTACAACTAAGGTACATTTGTAGATTACAAATTATTTTTCTATTTGAGACTCTCTTCACTATAAGCAGACGTGTTTAGAAGTGGGTTGATTATTGAAGAATGTGCACAAATTTGGGAGTTATTCTACATTGAAGAATTTGTTTGCTAATGTTGGATTAAGTTCTAGCTTTTGAAGAGTCCTTGAGCCATCGTCGTTATGGTAAAAACAAAGGCAAAGTTAGAGCTTGTGACTTGTTGAGGTAATTTACTTGAAGTGGTATTATCTTTGGGTGATGCATCGGTTTGGTATTCTTGGCAAGTATTTTCAAGACGGTTGAATTATGGGATTAATTCTCTAATTTTTCTTTGATCCTTTATCTTGTTGACCTTTAACTACACTGAGGATGATGTTGGCATCCTTAAACATAGTGTGCATGTTAAATCTTGGTAAACACCCTATGGGCTTTGCGGAAAAAGCTAAAAGAAGAACAATTCTTTATCTTAGGGGGAGCTTCACAAAGGGAGAATGGTTAAATGAAAGACTTGAAACCGTATGAAGATTTTCTTGAAGTCAAGTTGCAAGAATACAAGAGAACCGATTGTCACAAGAGTTGAGTTGTTTATCCGTTTGTTCATCAACCAAATAGGGGGAGATTGTTGGGAATTCCCGAGTTCGACGAGTTCGAGATTTGGTTAGATGAAACTCAACGTACCACTTACCGTTTGACCGTTCGCACAACATGCGGTGAAGTTCATGACTCGAGACTCTCATTAACCGAAGACATGGCAAAGTGACTTTATTATTTATTGTAACATTATGTATTTGTCACTAGTTACTAGTTGTTGGTTATTTACTAGTTTGCCATTGTTAGGTTAGTATATATAGTCTTTCTCATGTGAAAGACTAGTCATGGATGTATGCTTGAGTGAGAGAGCTTAGACATGTTTCTTTGAAGTTGTGTGGGTTCATGAACTCTTGTTCATGAACCTATAGCATGTGTGGGATAGGTAAACATGTAATCATTCGACTCCATATATGATTTCACTTATCTTCATCTTGTTTATCACTACTTCTATTTTATCCTCATCATCATCATCACATCTCAAACACCCAAGTAGAAGATCCGGTCCGTAATGTTCTTCCGGGTGTTCATATTTGTTCTACAAAGACGAAGCTCACAAAGTCACCGATCCGCTTCCGCTGTGCCATCGGGGTTTGGCTTGGCTCACCGACCCCGGTTTCTACAAGCCGAATCCGAATCCAAATTTCGGATGTTTTCGGATTCGGAACTTCGGATATTTCGGGTTCGGATTCAGATATTTTTGAACACCCCTAGACATTTGTGGGCCCTACTCTACAACTGGAATTTATTGGACATAACTCTTTTATCACTTTCATAGATGATTATTCTCGTTATATGTACTTGTATCTTATCAAAGAAAAATCTGAATCACTAACAACTTTTAAAGACTATAAAACTGAAGTTGAAAAACAATGCGGTCTTCAAATAAAAGTTGTCAGGTCAGATAGAGGAGGTGAGTATTATGGTAGACATACGGACTTAGGTCAGGCCCCTGGTCCATTTTATGAGTTTTGCAAAAGCCAGGGGATCGTGAACCAATATACCATGCCTGGTACTCCTCAACAAAATGGTGTTGCTGAAAGGAGAAACAGAACCCTAATGAACATGGTATGAAGTATGTTAGCAAACTCAGGATTACCTCTATTCCTTTGGACCGAGGCCTTGAAAGCAGCCGTTCATATACTCAATAGAGTTCTGTCTAAATCTCTCCCTAAAACTCATTATGAACTCTGGACTGGACGGAAACCGAGTCTAAAACATATGAAAGTATGGGGTTGTCTTGCTGAGGCCAAACTCTATAATCCCTTCCTAAAGAAACTTGATATGAAAACCGTAACCTGTAACTTCATCGGTTATCCCGAACACTCAAAGGGTCATCGGTTTCATTGTCCTTCCCATGTCACTCGTATAGTTGAAACAAGAAATGCCATGTTCCTTGAAGATCATAACAACAGTGGGAGCAGTGAAAATTCTCCAGATGATTTGCGAGAAGTACAAGACGCGGGAGGGGGGGGGGGGGGAGTGAGACTTGTCTGATTGGAGATTACTGTTGAACTGGATGACTATGGGTGTTTATGCTTGGATGGCGGGCTGAAGTTTATCGCAAGTCCTTCAAGTGGAAGGCCTTTGGGCCTGTTTACTTTATAGAGGCCCATCTTGGTTTCTAATTTTTTGCCCTAATTTTCTATTATTTATACCATGTGATGTTATGTAATCTTCTATACTGTTTCTGAGCTAATATAGAGAATACCTAGTTGCAGCCCGTGAACGTATGTCACATTGACCGAACCACGTTAAATCTCTCGTGTTCGTTTATTATTTCTTTTGTGTGCGTGTGTGATAGTGTATTCCGCTGCGTCTCGCTCTAATCGATCGATCCCTAACAATGCTTATCACTTCATGACTAGAAGACTGGCTTACTACCTATATTTTTAGGTTTACAGTTAGTTGTGAACATATTCATATCTGTGTACTTTGACTTGATGGTGGTTTGGTGGCCGTCTTTCTTTGGTGTGTCGCCACCACCCGTTGTATTCTGGATGCTTTTGGTGACTTGAAAAGTGGTTGTGATTAATTTTGGTGGCCACCATTGTTGTATCCTGTATGCCTTCGGTCACCGGAAAATTGGTAGTGATGTTTTTTATTTACTCGAGCCTACAAATTTTGATATAATACGAAGGGCAGGAGCTAATGTCTTTTATTCTTTTATTGTTGCATATTTAAAGTTTGGTTGAATTCTTGCTGTCCAGAGTCATTTTTACTTCCTAATAACATCTATTCATGTGCAGGTATAGTCCCTTCTATGTCCTTGCTGCAACGTTATTTGAGTTTCACAGGTTAGGCTTCATTATTGTTAAAAAAACTAATTAGCCTATTACACATCCCACATGACATGTCCAGTGGCGGAACTAGAAGTTTTTAACCGGAGGGTCAACATAAAAATTTGTATTAGATTCAAAAGTGTATATTTGTTAATTCTCTTATTATTATTCTAACATATACTTAAAAATTAATTAATAGTGCTATATGTTTTATTCACAATATTTTTATAATTAATTAGTCTATATAATTAAAATGTTTTTAATTATTTAAAATATCTAAAAAAATTGTAAAACCTTTAAAAGAAATTGAATACAATACAACAAATAAAATAAAGGGCAGGCATATTCTTGTAACAAAATTAACCAAATAAATTACTTTTTAAAAGATACGGACCAACAACTTTTTTTTAAATACAACACAATAGAATTGATATATATGTAAATTATAGGCTAGGGCTATCACTATTGTTTGTCAGAGTTTTTAAGACTCACTATTTCCCATGTAATAAAATACATAATAAAATATATTTAAGAAGCATGTTTTCTTCTTTACATAGTCACTTCTACAAAACTTCTATATTATTGCAGGTTCCATGGCGACGGCCGCGAAAAATTCCGGCGACACTATTATTGTCTTTTTCTTTTCATTTTAACTACTCTACGTCTTCATCACAACAATTTTAGAGGGTCAAACTAGTAAAACCCCCAAAAAAAGTCAGATGTATATACACTTATTAGAGAAGCTACGGTCGGCCGGAGGGTCAACGGACCCCCCTGACCCTCCTGTAGTTCCGCCCCTGGACATGTCCATGGTTCTCAAACAAAAACAAAAATTATTATTCACAATGTTAATGTGTTTGATTTCTAAATGTTATTTGTGAAGGTCTTAGTCCCATGAAGTAAATGTGTTACACAGTTATGTGTTACGACACACACTATACTTGCGTGCGACATCAATTATCTATGCAATTTGGAGAATTTAAACTGTGACGATATGTTGAAGGGTCAATTATTGAAATCTTTTCTACCAGCTTTCAGCTGGTAAGCCATTCTTTAATAAACTTTGTCTTCTAATATTACCCGATAATATAATATAAGATGGGTGTTCTTTCTCATTCGTCAAAGTTTTTCTAACATATAAGATTTTCTTTCTTTTTGCGGATTATTTACTAAGATTATAACTTTTTTTTATTATCATTGTAATTTTTTTCACCTTTTCTTTTAAGTCAAGATTGTAATTATATTTTGTTCATCGTCTAATAAGTTATGATATGTAATCTTCCTACTCTAATAAACAATTACAATTGTTGACACTTGTCAACACTAGAATCATTCTTACACAAAATTTCTCTCCCAAATCTACTCCCTAATAAATTCTTTTTTTTGGAAATTATATCCCTTATAATCATGATATATTTTTATTTAGTTATATTTATGGAATTATGACAATCATATATTAATTTACATCTAATTTTTATTTAAAATTATTTTTTTAAATATTTAAAAAACTTATAAAATATCAATAGACACTTATTTACCGTGTTTTTAAATAGTTTTTCTTTTATATCAAATGATCCATGTTCATTCAAATTGGGAATTTTAAACATCATGACTAATACAATTGTACGTTTTCTAATATATACCATAAATAAATATTTTTTTATTGATTTAACATTATAATATTCTGATTATAATTTAGACTTTATACTCAACAATTGGAATATGTTCATTATAATTTTGATAAAATTTTATACTCACCTAACTTTCTATCGAGACTTAAAGTCTCAAGTTTGTCAAATCATAAGTTACTGTTAGTCGCTATTTAGTGTTGGATTGTTTTTCTAACAACCATTTTCTAAAGATGATCATGTTTATGTTGTATTTTTTTTCCAAATTTACAAGTAGAGACATGCTCTAAATATTTTTTTAAGAAGAAGATAAAGTCACTAATACCATATTATAAATTATAACTTTATTAAATGTAATGTAATATGTTATTCGGTTAATAAAACGAGTATGCATGAATTATCAATTATATATATTTTCTAATGATTTAACTCGTATAACCCTTTACCCAAAAAAAAATGATTTAACCCGTATAACATACGGGTTCTATCCTAGTTGTAAAATAATTGTCTACAATTTACTCCTTAACTTGCTAAAAATTATTTCCATACTATTAAACTTATAATCTTTGGGACATTTTTGGCTTTTTAAAAACATCATCCGCCCTGCAACGCGGGCGGGTCATAAAACTTGTTATGATAAAAAATGGGTGGAATGGAAATATGTAGGCTATTTATCAAGAAGATCGAAAACAATGTGTGCACACCAGGTGCTTGATGAATGCTTAAATGAGAATAATAAGTTGTATATGCTGAATTCATGAGCTTAATTGAGTGTTGGTTTATGGATTGTGTTAATTATGAATGGTATACTAAGCCATGAATGGTCATAGGTGAAGCGGGAGGAAGCTCGGGTCAACAACGTGAAGGAAATGCAAAATCCTAAAGGAAACACGTAGTGGTTTATTTGATTTCTATAAGGGGTGTGAGCAATCCCAAGGTATACTTGCATTAGATGCTATGATAGCAAGTGAAGTGTTAGAGGGGAAAATATGAAATTTACTATGTTACATGATTGAATTGGGATGGGTGGATTTTGACCCGTTTGAGTTAAGCTGGAAGTAAGTGAAAGTCCATAGTGTAAAACTTGAGCATGATTGAGGATACATGAGTAATCATGATCCTAGAATGTCTCTATAAATGATTAAGCAGCCTTGGCACAATTGTATTTGTGCCAAGGGGAATGTGTAAGGTGGAAATGTTATGGGTGGGAACAGTATAAATGGGCATTTTTGTAGTTGGGCTAATGGGTCAAACGGGTTGGGACGAGTGTTGTTAACATTCCATCTTGTTGACCTAATTTCATTGTGCACATGTGTTAGAAATTCCTAAGAGTTTTTATAACATTCGTGTAGTGATGGTTAAGAGATCATGAACTCTGGCTGCAAAATAGTAAAAATATGGCTAAGTGTAGAAAAGGAGGAAAAGAAGGGTAGAATCTGTGATTTGTAGGCTACGAATTAAGTAGCCTACAGATTCAACTTTCTGGTTAAGGTAGAATCTGTGATCTGTAGGCTACAGATCAGGTGCAGCCTACGGATTCAACTTTCTGGTCAGTGCAGAATATGTGATTTGTAGGCTACGAATCAGGTAACGCTTACAGATTTAACTTTCTAGTCAAAGCAGAATTTGTTAACTGTAGGCTACGAATCAGGTGTAGCCTACGGTTCCAACTAACTTTCTGGTCAAGTTTTGTTTATTGACACAAAACGTTGTTTGTTTCCTTTAATAGAGGTGTGTTATGTGTGGATTGATATTTATGTCATTAATACTAACGTGTTACTGGTGTTAATGACAGGTAAACCTTAGTATGCGGGTTAATGTTTAATCGGGAAGCTCAAGGAACTGAACACCCCTCTCTTTTGGGATATTAGTGTTTGTTTTTGTATATGGGATTTGTATGAAGCGTACTCTGATGATACGTGTAGTTTAAGTGTGTTTGAATTGTGTGTGATGTTGACTGTTTAATATTAGGTTTTTGAATTACCCAAATAATGAAATTATCAAATCCATGTTTTTAACACTTAATTATATGATCGTAGCGGAGGTTCTATCCGATTGACCCGGTTAAACAAATAATGTGGTTTCAACAAGCCTAATTTTAACTGATATATAAATGTTTCAAATGTTTTCGGGCTGATATACATACAATATTATGAAAATATATTCAGTTGCTTATATATGAGATGTTTTAATTACTGTTAAGCTGCTTTTGGAATGATATATATTAAACTATTAAACTGGATTTTGATTGATGCTATGTTGTGAGAATGCTTTTAATTGCTTATACGTGTTAGATTATGTAAATAGAATGATTATGATGTGTTTTGTGCTATTACCTTGTTTTGAAATTGAATGGCCAACGGATAAGGGAATTATTAGTAGACGTATAGTGAATATGTATTTATATGTGAGAACATGTGATGCTTTTACTATATTGTTATGTGGTGGATACGCCGCTGGTACATCCTATATATATACACATAATAATACTAGTTTCCCACTATATCGGAAATGTGGTGGATACGCCGCTGCTACATCCTATATATATACTCTAACGGTAAATTGGAGGATGTTCATTTTGTTGCAATATATGAATGCATTATCATGTCTACTAGCAAACCTAAATCACTTGGGTATTTAACTATGGGCAGGTAGTAGTACTGGGGTGGTTGATATTAAGACATTTAGAGTACAAATGGAACGTCTTAAGCGTAGATGAGCAACTATCTTGTTCGGGAAGCAAATAGAAGACCGTGCGGATAGTGGAGCTCTTCTGAGGGTCAGGGGGAAGGACTGAATCTTATAGGGTTAGCAAACGACTGACCTATTCATTTGTGCCTGAGAGGGGTATATAGTACATAAAGACTTTAGAAATTTGCAAGGACCAGAGGATATACTCGTTAGGGATATTACGTATTATATAATTCTGTTATATGTTATATTTAATAAATGTTTATTAAAAGGGGTCTTGCAGGCCCAAGGGTTTTAATCTCAGAACAATGTAAAGTTTTTAGAACGTAGAACTCACAAATGTAAGCTGACTTTTTAAATTATGTATGTCAGGTGAAGGTGAGGCTTCATGTAGCAATGGAAAGACCCTTGTGATAAGAGATTAGGTGGACACGATATCAGTGGAAGCGTTTAGATATAGTAATAATCTTATTTATAGTTAAAATTACCTTATGTAAATTATCTCTCTTACTTGTAGAACTTGACTTTATAAGTAAAAGTTTTTAATTTCCGTTGCTTAGTTATCTCTGTTGTGTTTTGTGTTCATAAGTAAATCCGATGCATGACGTCCCCCAGGGCTAAGTCCGGGATAGGGGTGAGCAAAACCCGGAAACCGAGAATCCCGACCCGATTCCCGACCCGACCCGATTCCCGAATTCTGGAAAAAACGTGACCGTATCCCGAACGAAAATCAAAGACGGGTATTCGGTCCATATATGCTCGATTTTGGTCGGGATTTGGCTAATTCCCGAGACCGAATTGCATGATGTTTCCAACATACTTTCTGGTTATTTTTTCTGCCTAGTATCAACAGCAACTCTTATTGCATTATTTTTATCATCTTATTGCATTCTTTTACAATCATTAAAGTATCAACAGCAATTAACTAATAAAATCCTCACGTAAATTAAGATAAACAATAAGTAACTTTAATATTCAAAAGATTAAAAAATGTTGCTATACCAACAAACAATCACACATATACATATACCTTATAAGACGTTCTCTTAAAAGCTGATATATCACCACAACATCTTCCAAAAAGAACAGAACAACAAGCAATCAATGAAACCATATGCTAATATATATCAGTTATCTCAAAATAAGCACCCAATTTAATATTTGAGATCCAAAACCTAATATACTCGGGAGTTCGGGATTTACAATCGGTCTTCGGTCAATCCCGAGACCGAGACCGAGACCGAATTTTGCTGAAAATAGGGACCGAAAAAAATACCGTCTATCTCGGGTCGGTCCGGTACTCGGGAAATATCGGGACGGGATCTCGGTTTTTATCGGGATCCCGAGATTTTGATCACCCCTAGTCCGGGAGGCGAGCGTCATAGTTGTGCTCAAATTAAGAGTAGTTCGTTAGACCGCTTCAAACTGGGAATGAAACTAGAAATTATTGAACATTATATGAGAATTATTATGATTCATGTCTTATGTTTAACGACTATTCATAACATAGAGATGACTAATGCTGCAATTTTTTCGAGTCGTGACATAATATAGGTAGCATTCGTTCTACGAGACTTGATTCATCGGTAGGTTCTTTATACCTTACAAAACGATGTGTGCATTACATGATACACAACCCTCTAACGTACTAATAATTAATAAGTTTCTAACTTTCAGATTTTCATATTTGACCATTTGACTTTAACGTTAAAATAAGGCTCCAAATTACACGATTTTCTATTTCTAATCATGAGTGTAAACACGCTTATACTTTTTATATAACAACGTTTAATTTAATCTTTCGTACCAAACGTCAAAACTCTACGTTTTCACGTAATTAACATCTCAACTGCTACTCATTTTTTAATATCCATTTGGCTATTATTAATATGTATATTTATATATAGAAACAAATATTGGCAATGACCCGTTGGGTTGCATCACTCCACAGTGAAGTCATAAGTCATAACATTTAAATATTAAACATCAAACTCTTCCCCTTTATATGTAAGTACTCATACTACGATCTCCAAACATTTAGCGACTGATCGAAGCAACATGTTGGTCACAATTCTGTGTGTTGCATTGCTCCCCTTTGGTTTTGCATCCATCAACACAACTCTTCTCCCCTCCTATGAAGGTTTGTAACAACATATATGTTTATAATTAACTCGAGATATTTCATGTTTCATGTTTTGTGATTAAAACGTTTTAGCTTTTTGACAGTGGACACGTTGAGGGTGATCGGACATACGTTGAAAAAGGATTGGGATTTCACCGAGGATCCATGTGTTGACTGGGTCAAACATAATGATACCGGCGATGGACACGAAGACGTTGTTCTTTGCAATTGTGATTCAAACAGGACGATATGTCATGTCAGTAGCATGTACGTTTCTCTTCACTCGATAGCTAAACTTATCAGATTTGAACTTTTTATGGTGCTGGTGCATGATGAATTAAGATTTACGACTTTTGAGCAATTAGGTTTTCTGAAAACATTCAACCCGTGGCGCAGTGATTTAGTTATTTTAATATTTCATATTCTTACATGGTTTCACGGTCTAAACGATCTAAACCCTAGCCATCATCTCTATCGTGTTCAAACCCTAGACAGGGTTGCCGCCCTGTCCCTACTTCGTTTTCGTGTTTAGTCTCTTGTTGTTTTCTTTTTCTTTTCATATTGCTTGTTCAAATAAAGGCCGTCTCAGTTCAAGATTTTAATAATCTTCCACTGAAGTCGTAACTATCTACCACAAACATAGAAGAACCGGTTGGTGATTGAACCGGCCGGTTCGAATCGCTTTTTAAAACATTGTTCTAGTCTATTTATATGTGAATTATTTATTATTATTATTTTATAATATGTGAATTATTTTATTATTTTATAATATGTAAATTATTTATTTATTTTATTATCTTATAATATGTGAATTATTTATTATTATTATAATTTTGATTTATTTTTTAACGCTTACTTATTTTATTTTTTATTATATTTTTATATTTTTATTTTAATAATATAATAATTTATTATATTTATTTACTTTTTTATATTGTTAAAATTATTATTTTTTTTGTTTTTTGTTATTTTTTAATTTTAAAAATATTTATTATTTTATTTATTTATTCTTTTTTTATATCTTTTAATATTTTTAAAATTATGTGATCATTTAATTATTTATAATTAATTATTTAACTATTTTATTATTTATTACTAATATTATTTTTTTGTTATTTTATTTATTTTTAATTCTTTTATAATTTTTTCTTTATTTTTTTAATTTCTCTCTTACTTTCATTTTTTAAGAGAAAAAAACATATTGAATAAAAAAATATTCATTATTTATCTTGAAAGAATGAGAAAAGATCAGAGGGTGTCAATGGAATGAATTAGAGGGAATGGAATGGAAATGAGAATGAGTGATTCAATTCCCTTTGCCAACCAAACATGTTTTTTTTCATTACCTTTCAATGGATCATTGCATTCTCTCCTTCATACCTCATACCAAACGCTACCTTAATCAATGAAATCTAGTACTATTCTAACATTCCCTAGAAATCCGTTACTTTTAGTGAAGAAAAGTTACATAACCTCAAATTCCATTGATTAAAGAAATTCATTCCAATATAAATTTGGTTATGCAGTTAATACGGTAAAAATTCGGAATACGGTCGAGGACCGATATACGATATATCGGTTATCTCGGTGAAATATCGGTGGGATATCAGTCATTTTAATATATAGTTATATACAGTGGCGGCTCCAAAAATTCAAAAACAAGATCGGGCCCGAGGCGAAATAAAAACCGGGCCCTTATAAACATAAGTGAAAGAAAAAAAAGGAGTAGGTAGGATTTGAACTAGGGACCTCTAGGTTACACATTTACATCAAACATTAATACCATCTACACCAATGACTTTTTTGTTATAGTTTCAAAATACAATATATTAATACACAATTTGATGTATATATATATATATATATATATATATATATATAACAACATATTACAAAAATTCCGGGCCCCTTAAAATCCCGGGCCCTAGGCGGTCGCCGTTCTTGCCCTCCCTCATAGTCGGCCCTGGTTATATACATTAGAATTATATATATATATATATATATATATATATATATATATATATATATATATATATATATTGTTGGAAAAGTGTGTGTGTGTGTGTGTGTGTGAATAAGATGTTAATCTCAAAAGGTTACACATATCCCACATTGGTGGGTAGACAAAACAAAGTATGGTTTAAATGTGTAGTCATCCAAGAAAAATTTAAATCTTGTGCTATGTTTTACTCCGGCTACTACCCTCGCGCAGGGGGGGGGGGGGCAGAAATTGGGAATTTGGCTTGAAAAATCAAGCCCGCGCGACCTGCGGACACGAATGCAACTAAAAAACACGGGCCCGTGCGTGACTCGTTTTTTGGTGTTATTTTTTTATTTTTTTTACTGCAACCCACCGTTTTACATAAAATATCACCGAGTTTTTCTGTTATTTTTATTAAAAAAAACAGCCCGCCCATATTTTATCATTATATCACCGAATTTTCAGTCAAAAAACGCCGATATATCGGCAAATACGGTCGATTTTATCGGTACCGTATTTTAGCACCGTATTTTGCACCGTTTTTTCCCCCTAGGTCCGATATCCGATATCCCACCGATATCCCGGTGGGATATCGGCCGTATTAACTGCCCATAACCCAACAAAGCACAACTTCCAAAAAAAAAATTGTAATTCAATAGAATTACACAAACCAAATGCCACCTAAAGGGTTACTATTAAACTTATAATTTGTAGTCTAATAGTTAAATAGTCACTAAAATACGCTTACATACACATACTACGTACCTAGCTTTGATTTGCTATCACAGTCAAGCTTTGCCTCACTAGAGAACAAATTTCGCTAACTCACGCTAGAGCTGCAACCTCGTTGATTCACAACCATCGTACTAAGAGCATGTTTTGATGTTCATTTGGAAATAGCTTATTGACTTATTGGTTTTCTTTTAAAATTCAATAAGTTAAAAATATTATTTAGGTACTTCAAAAATGTTTTTAGTTTTGGCTTTTTAAGTAGAGGGGGAAAGTCATTTTTCAAAAACCAAGAAAACTTAGCTTTTGAAGGTGTTTTTGGCTTTTAAAAACCAAATTACTATCCTATCCTTGGTTTCAATAGTATAATGCATTTCGATATATAAGTTGTTATAAAAGTTCTAGCTAGAAATGTAATTCTTTCATAGTTAGAGGACTGAATTTGTAAATTGTTAATAGTTTGTTAACAGTTAGTTAGTGGTAGGTTAAATAGCTGATGATCGTTGTAATCGGAAACCACTTTTCAAAATTCAATCAATAAAACTCTCCCAATCTTTCTTCCTGTACCTGTGATTTACGTTTCATTTGGTATCAGAGCTTCAGAGCTCGTGATATCTCGGTTGAATTCGATGATTTTGCCTGACGAGGAAAAGGGGATTATCGTGTTCCCCTGTGAGCCAAAATTCATTGATTTCTGTCTTCTCCCCGCCGGCCGTCACCGCGAAGGCCAAGAACTCCGACGACCATGACTGATCCTGCCGGAGGTGCAGGGAGGATGGTGGTTCGCGAAAACTACACCACCATTCCCCTTCAGTGTCCTATTTTGACTGAAAACAACTACGCAATTTGGGCGGTTAAATTGACGATGATCTTCAACGTTCAAGGGCTTTGGTAGGTTGTTCAACCCGCTGAAGGAGCAGTGATTGACCCGAAGAAGGACGCCGCAGAAATTGCCTATCTGTATCAGGCCTTACCAGAAAATATTGTTTTGCAAGTGGCTAGTTTTGAGTCTGCAAAAGATATTTGGGAGGCAATTAAGACCAGGAATGTAGGGGTGGATTGTGTAAAGAAAGCAAGATTACAAACACTGAGAAGCGAGTATGAAGCAATGAGAATGAAAGATTCAGAGAGCATCGATGATTTTGCAGGCAGGTTAAGTGAGATTGCCTCAAAATCGGCTAATCTTGGGGAAACCATCAAAGAAGCCACCCTAGTCAGAAAATTTCTTGATTCAGTCCCTGAGAAATTTCTTCACATAGTTGCCTCAATAGAGCACTTTGTGGATCTTGACACAATGTTGTTTCAAGAGGCAGTGGGTTGATTGAAGGCTTTTGAAGAAATAACCAACATGAAGAATAAGCAAGGATCAACTAAGGAAGATCAGTTGTTGCTGACTTACTCAGAATGGCAATCAAGGTATAGAGACAACAAAAAGAAAGGAAAGAGTGAAAAAGGGCAGATGGCATTCAAGAAAGGGAATGAAGGCCACAAGAACATGAGTTTGAGGTTAAAAGAGGGTTCCAAGGAAGCTAGCTGTTCTAAGCAAAAACCCAAGAAAGATAAGTCCAGAATAAAGTGCTTCAAGTGTGACTTGTATGGTAACTATGCAAGTGAATGTGAGAAGTTGAGAGCCAAGGAGGAGGAATCAAATTTGGCCGAGCAAGATGATGAACCAGCACTCCTGTTGATCACTGAGGAGAAAGAAACACTCAAATAAATGGTGTTTCTGAATGAACTGAAAGTTCATCCTTCAAAACTGGGCTCAAGAAATGATGAGAAGGACTTATGGTACTTGGACAATGGATCTAATAAAAATGAAGGAGGGGTATTTTAGTCTTAGCCACTTTTGTTGACTTTTTATCTACTTCCCTCATTTTCTTTAAACATTCATAACTTTCACATACGACATTATTTTTTTAAAAAAATTACACCATAAAAACAAGTATTTTTTTTATCTTTAAAACGCATATAGTGTTGCTATATATAAAAAAATTACTCTTTCGATTTTTGACACAGGTCATTGTGTCAAAATGTTCAGATCATTGTGTCATTGTGTCGTCGTGTCAAAAGTATATATAGTGTTGCTATATATAGAAATAAAATACTCTTTCGGTTTTTGGCACAATATGAAACAATGATCTGAACATTTTGACACATCATTGTGTCAAAATGTTCAGATCATTGTGTCATTGTGTCGTCGTGTCAAAAGTATATATAGTGTTGCTATATATAAAATTAATTACCTTTTCGGTTTTTGGCATCATATGAAACAATTATCTGAACATTTTGACACATCATTGTGTCATTGTGTCAAAAGTATATATATTGTGCTGCTATATACAAAATTAAAAAAAATACTCTTTCGGTTTTTAACACCATATGACACAATGATCTGAACATTTTGACACAATCGAAAGAGTAAAAAAAATTAATTTTTTATATAGCAACACTATACGCGTTTTAAAGATAAAAAAACGCTAATTTTTATGGTGTAATTTTTAAAAAAAAAATAATGTCGTATCTAAAAGTTATGAAGTTTTAAAAAATGGGGGGGAATTTGATAAAAAGTCAAAAATACCCTTCCATCTTTTATTTTCTTTAGTTTTTCTCTCTAATTTACCCAGGAAAATTTTAAGCCATAGATCTTCATTTAATTGAAGATCTAATGGCTATGATTCCTTCTTATACTTTCTTATCCAAACTAAACTTCTCACAATAACCTCACTCTATTTATTAAATGTAATATTGACTTTTATACGTGGAAGTTAAAATAATAAATTTTTCAAATTTGAATTTTTCAAAATATAAGTTTAAAATTTTTAAAATATTTGAAGTTGCATTGCATTTAGTTAGATATTTAAAATTTATTAAATATAAAGTTCAGTTTTATATTTGGAAAGTTATAATTATACATTGATTTTATTTTAAAAAATATATATTGATTAATTAATCTAATCTTGACATGTGGACATGATGATTTGTAGGCCTTAAATAATGTCATTTGACAACTATCTTATTGCTTTATTAGGATTAAAGACTAGTACTAGTATTGATGTTGTTTTTGTATACATTTATGCAGAAGTCTTAAAGGACAAGGCTTAGCAGGCACTCTCCCACCTGAATTTACCAATCTTCCTAACCTTCAAAATTTGTACACTCCTAAAATTGGTTTCATTATTTATATTATTATGACGTATATATTTGAGAGTTGATTTGTGTATTTCATTCTTACAGAGACTTGGCTAGCAACTATCTTAATGGTACCATCCCTCCAGAATGGGGTTCTATGGGGCAAATATTGATAATGTACTTGTTTTTTATGTATAATATTTAAGTATAAATTTTGGTACAAAATGTTTTTTTTTTTTTTTTTTTTTTTGTTATTGTTAGTAATTTGTGTTGGATGGTTTTCCTTTACTCTTTGCAGTTCTCTGGTTGGGAATCTATTAACTGGATCAATACCAAAGGAGCTTGGAAACATAAGCACATTAACAACTCTGTAAATTTCTCCTTTAAATTACACATATATATACAAAGTACCACATAGGTTTCATTAAAGTAGGTTTTGACATTCTTGATGCACATGGTATTTTCTCTATAGCACAAAGTTCCATTAAATTACAGCAATCGCTCCTGTGGTTTGCACGTTTTCACTTTTCATCCCTGAGATTCATTTATTATGGGTATGGTCCAGAAGTTTATCATTTTGTTACAGCCATCGTCCCTGAGCCTAAGACCACATAACGAATACTATTTTTATTTTTTTTAAATAGAACTAAAATTTTATTTTTGTTCATACTTTTTATTTTAATGGAACTAATTTAATACAAAGTTTAGCTGTATAACTAGCCTAGTCATTTGAGTTTAGTAAAGGACTTTATATTTTGTTGGTGTTGTCAGAGGCGGAACCACACGAGGGTCCAATGATGTCACACCCCCCTCTGCCGCCCCCTGCCAGGTGCGGGGAAGGGTGTGGGACCGGCTGTCCGCATCAGTTCCCGAGGCACCAACTAAATAACAACATACACACATACAAAACGGACATCCAGTCCTCACCGTGAAACTCTAGGTCGACTCTAAATGAGGATGCACTAAGCACCTCCTAGCCGACCTGATAGAATCGATAGTCACCGGATATGACCCAGGACTGAACAAACGAAAGATACATTATAACAAAAGAAACATAGTCATAACAGGTCTTCAGAAACAAACGTCATTTGTTTATTATACAGAGCCCTATCCTTAGCGACAACAACCATCGGAAAATCCAAATTCAGATTAGGTCCACACCTACACTTGCTTACCTGCAACATAAGTCAATCACACAAAGTCAACAACATACGTTGTTGGTGAGTCGTAACTACCATCATCACATTAACAGTTTTCAACACATACAGATTATGAATTTATCATGCCGCACCCAAGGTCAACACTCAGATACTCTACGGGCACGTTGCGCGTAGCCGTACGCCCTCTACGAGTAGTTTTTAAGTTCAACATATAAGTACATATTCCCCCTAATAAATTAATACTAGAGGATCCGGGTGAATATGGATCGTTCAACTATATCGGCCGCTATAATCCCTTATATGTCTAGTGGTCTCAACCTTAATGACCAGAAAGTCTCTAATGACCCTTACAGGGCATTCTGACTCACAGTGTTCGACAAGATAAGCATAACAGATATAACAGATACATCAGAGCAACCATGTGATCTCAAATAGTTAACTAATGAAGGAAGTCAGAGGACTCACAGCAGTGAAGTCAGAAACAGAGTTCAGTAAAGGTTGCAATCCAAGATTCACTAGAATATCCTATCTTCGGTTTCTAGCAACCTATCAGAATTATCATGTATATACAAGTCATATACAATGCTAACATGTCCATAAACCATCTTAGGTTCAAAGTACCATGAATTACAGTCTCCAGATCAACCGGCTAAGTTTTTGGTTCACCTCAAAATCGACCAAACATTCTGTCATTTTCCTTCATAGGCGTACCGCCTGGAAATTTACATTTCTGGGCGGTACGCGTCAAACTGTAGTCTGATTTCCAGATTTCAGTTTCGGGCGTACCGCTTAGCAGGATCAACTACAGGGCGGTACGCTGTAATCTAAAGGTCCGGTTTCTGTTTTGCATTCCTGGGCGTACCGCTCTGCATGCAGAGATGGTGGGCGGTACGCCCCTGCCTGGCCCGACTATTTTGTCTTTTAGTGCAATTTTTCATGATTAGTCGTTTTGGGTCAGAATTGTTTGGGGAATCCATAGTGTACCATATTGGGGTTGATTAACAGTCCGTTTGTGGTTTATAATACGAATCAAAACATAACCCCAACTTCCCGAGCTTTCCATTTATGGTAAATTTCATTGCTTCGACCCCCGTTTCACCCAAGTATCATTAGGGACAGATTTCTTAGGGTTAAGTGACCCATTTTCTCATTAGAAACACTGACCATTTCTGGATCCATGTGATCTTTACTTGTAAAGTTTCTATTTATAGCAAAATCAACATGCATGCATAAAAGGGTTGTACCTTGTGAAGGATTTCTTGTACAACCGAACTTTCTGAATCCTTTGTTCTCTTAGATCTCCAATCCAACTCTCTAACACATATTTGGGGCTGCATGTATGATCCATCACCATTCTATGAGTGTGTGATCATAAAGAAACCTTAAACCACATTCTTAAACAAAAATCAAGACTTCCTTACCTTGATTACTCTTGTATTCAGTTTCTACACACTTCATTCATCTCCCAAGCCTGCCCTTACCACTGTGTTGATGAGAATTCAAGTAATAAGTGAGGTTTTCATCAAATTTACATAGCCTTGATATGAAAAGTGATGATTATAGAGCTTACCCATGAAGATCCACTCTTTCACAAGGTTCCAAAGGCTTGAATAAGGCTGTGACAGAGGTCTGGGATAGTCAGGAAGGAGCTCTGGCCGGAAGTGATCAAATTCACAAGAGTTCATGGCTATAAAGGCCAAAATCTTAGTTTTTATCGAACTGGGATTTTGAGGCGTACCGCCCCAAAATATCACAATTTGGGGCGTACCGCCCGGATTTTGAGATTCGGGTTATGCGGAGATCCGATGGGTGCCGCAACCCGACCCATTTATCAAACGGGTTGCGTACCGCCTGGGATTTCCTAATCCTAGGCGTACCGCCTCAAATCGTGATTCAGAGATTTTTGAATATTTCTCATTTAAAATTTCCAGCTCGGATCATGTTTTAGGCACAAAGGTTACATTCTCTCCCCCTTAAAGGAATTCCGTCCCGGAATTCGTTAGGCACTAATGGAATAGTTGGGGGTATTTTCTCCTCATGTCTACTTCGGATTCCCACGTATATTCGGGACCACGTCTAGCATCCCACTTGACTTTCACCATTGGAATCCTTTTCTTACGTAGCTTCTTTGTGATCCGTTCCATTATTTCAATGGGCTGTTCTGTGTAGTTCAGCTTTTTATCAATTTTGATTTCTTTTAACGGAACCGCAAGAGCTTCATCTACCATACATTTCCGTAGGTTCGATACATGAAACACGTCGTGGACTCCGCTAAGCTCTTCAGGTAATTCTAACTGATAAGCCACTTCTCCGACTCTTGATATTATCTTGAAAGGTCCAATATATCGTGGACTCAATTTTCCTCTTTTGCCAAAACGAATTATACCCTTCCAAGGTGATATTTTCAACATCACCATGTCTCCCTCTGCAAATTCAAGTGGTCTCCTACGCCGATCTGCGTAGCTCTTTTGTCGGTCCTGAGCGGTTTTAAGCCTTTTACGGATCTCCCTAATCTTTTCAGTAGTTTCCATGATCAGCTCAGGTCCTGTAAGTTGACCTTCTCCTACTTCAGACCAACACACTGGTGTTCGACATTTCCTGCCATATAATGCTTCAAACGGTGCCATTTGAATGCTGGTGTGGTAACTATTATTGTATGAAAATTCAGCTAGTGGCAGATGATCATCCCAGCTACCACCAAATTCTATAACACAAGCTCTCAGCATATCTTCTAATGTTTGAATCGTTCTCTCGCTCTGTCCATCGGTTTGGGGATGATAAGCTGTGCTAAACTTTAGTTTGGTTCCCATTGCTTCTTGAAAGCTTTGCCAAAAATGAGAAGTGAATCTAGTATCTCTATCAGAGATTATAGACTTTGGCACTCCGTGCTTTGATATGATTTCGTTTACAAATAGCTTTGCAAGTTGCTTCCCATTATAAGTTTCAGCCATTGGTAAGAAGTGTGCAGATTTTGTCAAACGGTCCACGACTACCCAAATGGCATCGTTTCCGCTTCTAGTCTTTGGAAGTTTTGTCACGAAATCCATGGTAATTTCTTCCCATTTCCATTCAGGGAGTTCTATTCGCTGAAGACACCCGGCAGGCTTCTGATGTTCAGCTTTTACTTGCAAGCAAGTTGGACATTTTTCTACATAGGCGGCAATTGCCTTTTTCATTCCTGGCCACCAATAATTAGCTCTCAAATTCTGGTACATTTTGTCGCCTCCTGGATGAAGCATGTACTTAGACTTGTGAGCTTCTCGAAGGATTACATCACGTAGACCTCCTTCCTTAGGCACCCATATGCGTTTGCCTAGTCTAAGGATGCCCTCCGTTTCCTTTGTCAATTTTCTTACAACAGTCATCATCTCGTCCCGCTCGACGTTGGAGTCAGCCATCTGTTTCTTTTGTGCTTCAATGATTTCTCCAATTAAATCCACGCTTACGTCTAATCTCAAGGCTCGAACTCTCAGTGGCTTAACTCTTTCCTTCCTGCTTAATGCATCTGCCACTACATTGGCCTTGCCTGGATGGTATTTGATCTCGCAATCATAGTCACTCAGCACTTCCATCCAGCGTCGTTGTCGCATATTTAACTCTTTTTGACTGAACAGATGCTGTAAACTTTTGTGATCGGAGTATACTACAAATTTGGCTCCATATAGGTAGTGTCTCCAAATTTTAAGAGCGAAGACTATTGCTCCTAACTCCAAATCGTGAGTGGTGTAATTCTTCTCATGCTTTTTGAGTTGTCTAGATGCGTATGCGATCACTTTATCTTTCTGCATCAGAACACATCCAAGTCCATTGGTAGAAGCATCACAATATACCACAAAGTTTTCAGTACCCTCAGGTAATGAGAGTATAGGGGCAGAGCTCAACTTTTGTTTAAGTAATTCAAAAGCATTGGTATGCTTAGGCTTCCAGTCAAACTTCACATTCTTCTGGGTAAGGGAAGTCAATGGTGTGGCTATCTTCGAGAAATCCTGAATAAATCTTCGATAATAACCAGCTAGTCCTAAGAAACGTCGAATTTCGGTAGGACTCTTTGGTTGCTCCCACTTTAGCAATAGCTTCCACTTTTGCTGGGTCTACTTGAATTCCGGTTTTGCTGACAATGTGACCCAGAAATTGCACTTCTCTCAGCCAAAAGTCGCACTTAGAAAATTTCGCATAAAGTTTCTCGGATCGCAATAACTCTAATATCTTTCTCAGATGTTCACCATGTTCTTCTCGGGTGCGAGAATAAATCAGGATGTCATCGATAAACACAATCACAAACTTGTCGAGGTATGGTTTGCACACCCGGTTCATTAAATCCATGAATATTGCTGGCGCATTAGTTAATCCAAAAGGCATAACCGTAAATTCATAATGGCCATATCTTGTTCTGAATGCCGTTCTCGGAACGTCTTCTTCGCGAACTCTAACTTGATGATATCCGGATCTCAAATCGATCTTGGAGAAGTAACTGGCCCCTTGCAATTGATCAAACAAGTCATCAATTCTAGGCAAAGGGTATTTATTTTTAATGGTTACACGATTGAGATCACGGTAATCGATGCACATTCGCATTGTGCCATCCTTCTTCTTCACAAAGAGTACCGGTGCTCCCCAAGGTGAAGAGCTGGGTCTAATGAAACCTTTATCGAGTAGTTCCTGAAGTTGATTCTTTAATTCTTGCATTTCTGAAGGTGCGAGTCGGTACGGTGCTTTTGCTATCGGAGATGTTCCAGGTGCAAGTTCGATTTGAAATTCCACTTGTCGTTTTGGGGGCAATCCAGGTAGTTCATCTGGAAACACATCAGGATATTCTGAGACTATAGGTACCTCTTCCAGTTTCTTTTCTCGAGGTGCCTCAACCAGATTTGCTAGATATGCTTGATCACCCTTGCGAATACACTTTCCCGCTTTCAATCTGGAGATTATCCTCATTGGTTTTGTTTTCCTATCTCCAATGATTGTGTGAATCTTGTCGTCTGCAGACTTCAATTCCAACACCTTTTCGGCACAACGAATCTTTGCCTGATGTCGCGTGAGCCAATCCATTCCGAGCACGATGTCGAATTCACTTAATTCCATGGGAAGAAGTTCTAGTTCAAAACA
>JBCNJP010000024.1:50169041-50196897 GCA_039602395.1 Deinandra increscens subsp. villosa | reverse complement strand
ACCAAACCTGCCCTTCATCCCGTTTACACTGTTACCGATATTCAAAAGAAAGTCCGTGTCCTCGATGGAACCAAAGTATCGTACTCCTCGTGGGTGAAACTCTTTCAGTTGCATGCCCGAGGGTATGAGGTCTTGCACCACATCGATGGCACCACTCCCCCAGCCAAAACCGACTCAACCTATGAACAATGGCAGAAAATTGACGCCATTGTTTTACAGTGGGTATACGGGACTCTATCTGATGAATTGCTTACCCGAGTTCTTGAGAACGAATCTACTGCGTTGGAAGCGTGGAACCGTGTTAAGGAAATCTTCCTCAACAACAAGGGGTCTCGCGCTGCGGCTCTCGAGCAGCAGTTTATCAATCTCAAGTTGTCAGCCATGCCTGATCTCGAGTCTTACTGTCAGAAACTGAAGGAATTGGCAGATCAATTGAAGGATGTTGATAGCCCTGTTAACGACCAGCGTCTGGTCCTCCAACTGGTCCGAGGCCTCCCCATGGAATACGACTCCATTGGCACCTACATCAACCAGACTCTTCCCAAGTGGGAAACGGCTTGTAGTATGCTTCAATTGGAGCAGCAACGTCAGAGTGCTCGTGACTCGCAGCCGCCCTCGCAAGCCCTCGCAGCTGTCAACACCTCCTTCGCCCCTCAGCCCCCTGCACCTCGTCGCGACACCACCATGCGCAACGACTCCCGGCAGAACAACCGTCGGCCTCCTCCATCTCGCGGCGGTCACCAATCATCCGCCCCTGCTCAGCCTCCCCAACGAGGATACCCTCCTCGCCAAAACTCGTTGCCTGGGTCGCTCCCCCCAAATCAGCGCTCAACTCCTGCCGCTGGTAATTACCCACCTCCACCCTATTGGGCCAATCCGTACTGGGCCATACCCCCCTGTCCATATCCCACCCAAGTCGGGTGGGCCTCTCCCTGGGCTGCCTCCACACAACAGAATCACTCCAAGCCCAACAACACCACCTCTCAGGCCCACATTACTGATGTCAACCCACTGGAGCCCAGTGAACTCGGTGCTGCTCTTAATACGATGAACTTGGACCCCGGCGAGCCTCAATGGATCATGGACACTGGAGCATCCGATCACCTCACTTCGGACTCAGGTATGATTTCATCCCCAGGTGTTAATTCTACAAAGTCTATTTTAGTTGGAAATGGACATCGGATTTCAGTTGTCGGATCGGGTCACACCACCCTTCCCCACTCCTCGAAACCACTCCAACTCAACAATATTCTTCATACACCTAACATAATCAAAAACCTAATATCGGTTCGTAAATTCACCACTGACAATTCTGTTTCTGTTGATTTTGATCCATTTGGTTTTTCTGTGAAGGAATACCCGAGTGGGAAGATTTTGAGCCGCCACAATAGTTCAAGTCACCTCTATCCATTCACCGCACCTACCTCCACTACCGCATCAGCATGTATTTCCGTTTCTGCATCTACATCTTGGCATAATCGTTTAGGCCACCCCGGTCTTCACGTTCTTGATTTTCTTCGTTTGAATAATTTTATTTCATGTAATAAACCTAGTCGTTTGTTTGTGTGTGATTCATGCCAAATTGCTAAACATAAACGTTTACCATTTACTTTATCTACATCGGTTACTATTTGCCCATTTGACATAATACATTGTGACCTTTGGACCTCCCCTATTGCTAGCAAAAATGGCTACAAATACTATCTTGTATTAATTGATGATTACACACATTTTACATGGGTTTTCCCACTTAAATTTAAATCCGACACTTTCAACAAGTTTTCACAATTTCACACATTCGTTCACACTCAATTCAATGTGAAAATAAAAAATTTTCAATGTGATATGGGCGGAGAGTTCGACAATACCCAATTCAAAAACTTTGCATCCCAACACGGGTTACACTTTAGATTCTCGTGTTCCCACACCTCCCAACAAAACGGGACCGCCGAGCGCATGATCCGTCGTATCAACGAACTCATGCTCTCACTCCTCACCCATGCATCCCTTCCTCCCAGTCTTTGGGTCGAAGCCCTCCACACTTCCGCATACCTCCACAATATTCTTCCATCCAAGCTTCTAAATTTTCATACCCCCACATCCCTTCTTTACAATAAACACCCCACGTACTCTCACCTTCGTGTGTTCGGATGTGCGTGTTACCCAAATCAATCCGCCACTCGCCCCCACAAATTGGCTCCCCGATCCACTTTGTGTGTTTTTCTCGGTTACCCTCCAGATCACCGCGGATACCGATGCCTTGACTTGTCCACCGGAAAGGTTCTCATCTCTCGACATGTCACATTCGATGAGTTCTCTTTTCCCTACTCTAAAAACTTCACCCCCACCACATCCTCATACCAATTCCTTGAAACTGACCCTTCCCCTCTCATCTTCCACGAACCCTCCCTAAGCCCAAACACACCCCAGCCCACATCTACCTCAAATCCATTACCTAGCCCACCTGCTGACTCCACCCCCACCTCTCCAAACCCGTCCACCCCCACTCACCCTAATGCCCCTCCTCCCAACTTCGATGCCTACCCAACCCCTCCTGTCACCCGCACCTACTCTCGACGCCCCACACAAACCCCTCATTCAACAGCCAACACCCAGCCCACTCACCCCTCACCACCTTCTGCCCAAGACCCACAACCCTCCTTCCATCCCATGATAACGCGATCGAAAGTCGGCATCTCCAAACCCAACCCACCATCCAACCTTCATACCACATCTATCTCCCCCCTACCAAAATCCCACATTCATGCCCAATCTGATCCCAACTGGTCCGATGCTATGAAAACTGAATACAAGGCTTTAATAGAAAACGACACTTGGGATCTCGTACCTCGTCCGAGTGACGCTCATGTCATCCGCTGCATGTGGCTCTTCCGCCACAAATATCACTCTGATGGGACTTTGGCTCGATATAAAGCCCGCTTGGTCGTAAATGGAAAATCACAACAGGTTGGTATCGACTGCGATGAAACCTTTAGTCCCGTGGTTAAACCTACCACCATTAGAACCGTTCTTAGTCTTGCATTATCACGCTCCTGGCCCATCCATCAACTCGACGTCAAGAACGCGTTTCTACACGGGGAACTCAATGAAACCGTTTACATGTTTCAGCCCCCCGGGTTTACAGATTCTTAACGGCCATCACATGTGTGTAAATTGAAGAAATCTTTGTACGGGCTCAAGCAAGCTCCCCGTGCGTGGTACCACCGCTTTGCCACTTACATAATACGGTGTGGATTCTCAACTCTCCAAATCAGACAACTCTCTTTTTGTCTACCGACGCGGATCCGATATGGCTTACCTATTATTATACGTCGACGACATAATTCTAACAGCTTCTAGCACCAAGATCCTACGTCATTTCATCACCGCCATGTCACGCGAATTTGCCATGACCGATCTTGGGCGCCTCCACCATTTTTTGGGAATCGAAGTTGCTTATACAAGAGATGGCATGTTCTTAAATCAGCACCAATATGCCTCTGACATCTTGCATCGCGCAAACATGGATAACTGCAAGCCCTCCTTGACCCCTGCCGATACAAACTCCAAGCTCAGCGCCGATATTGGAGACCTTTTACCCGACGGCACACTATACCGCAGTCTCGCCGGGGCACTTCAGTACTTAACTATTACGAGACCAGACATTGCGTACGCCGTCCAGCAAGTGTGCTTGTTTATGCATGCACCAAGAGAACCTCACTTCAATTATCTTAAACGGATTCTACGCTATCTGAAGGGGACATCGGATCATGGCCTTCATCTATCCCCGTCTAAATCGGTTAAACTCACTGCCTACTCAGACGCCGATTGGGGGGGATGTCCAGACTCTAGGAGATCCACATCGGGGTATTGCGTATTTCTCGGGGATAACTTAATATCGTGGTCCTCTAAAAGACAGCCCACGATCTCTAGATCAAGTGCGGAAGCAGAATATCGGGGGGTGGCAAACACGGCAGCCGAGCTCACTTGGTTACGAAATCTTCTGCTCGAGCTGCATGTTCCGATAACCCAGGCCTCAATCATTTACTGCGACAATATATCTGCCACGTACCTGTCACAAAACCCGGTCCAGCACCAACGTACTAAACACGTTGAAATCGATATACACTTTGTACGGGAAAAGGTGCGACTTGGATCCATTCGTGTACTTCATGTCCCTGCCGATTATCAATACGCTGACATATTTACTAAGGGACTCCCCAAGCATTTATTTTATCGATTCAAGGACAGTCTTTGCATCCGACCGGCTACTGCTTTGACTGCGGGGGACTATTAGCGGAGCACATTAATTACAAAATCAATCACAATATTCGCACTTGTACACTTTGTATTTACCTTGTTTAGTTGATTCTCTCTTTATGTAGGTGATTTAGTTACCTTGTATTGCCCTTGTATTTGCTGTATTTAAACCCCTGTTGTGATCAATGAAACACACGATTTCTATCAAATTATAATGTCATGTATTTAATTTATGTCATGTATTTAATTTGCTTTGTAACTGTGACCTTTTGTGCTAACTGAATAAAGATATGCAGGAGAATTAGCGACCTGGGAGGACCAGATGCTCCATGTCCACCTTTTGGTAGCACGACATCTTTCAAGAACTTGTGAGTAGTTAATAATTGAGTTATGATAAAGACACTCTTGCTTTTTTAAAAAAAGAAATGGATTTAATTAATCCCAACTTATTGGTCTGCAATAATCCCACGTTTAAAAATCATTTCTAGCAGTCTCATTTGCACCCAATTTTTTTTAGTGACCCGTCGTTAACCTTTTTAACACTGTTAGATACCTGCTGACGTGGCATGCTGATATGTCATAATCATTTTTTATTCTTTTTTTCATGCCAGCCTACAAATAAGAAATCCCTAAATCAAAGTCCCTAAAATTGTTCCCCAAGACACAGACTCCTTCTGTAAACAAACCAGGTACAGTATTAAGAAATGCATGAATATTGCCCTTCTTAATTCCGCATTTTCAAATTCTGTTCTCAATTCCATATTCTCAATTAGATTAATTTAACTTTTGAATTGAATTTCGTTAAAAAAGACGATAAAAAGGACTCTGGCGAGAAGAATTCTGACGACGGATCCGTTTCCATCGTCTTAAAACTCGATTTGCATCGTCGAAGAACAGTAGCAGATGAACAGTCGATGCAGTTGAAGCAACAGACTTAACAGCCGATGCAACGGTGGAAGCACCAAATGAAATAATCTTCAAGACTTCGAATAGAACTCGGTATGAATCCATTGCTACCATCAACCCTACCTCCGACATTGCCACCGCCACCGCCGCCGTGTCGTTGCCTAATGATCAATCTTCCTCATCATCGGAACTCAAAATATCACAACAGAGTCTTCAAAAGTCAAAAGCTAATCCGATTAACTACAAGTTTACAACAATAACCCTCACTTTTTATCCTCTTTCCACTTATCATAACTGCAATCACGTTCCCCCCAATCTAACGGCACTATTGACAGTTGCAATTAATTGCGACGAAATTAAACAAATATGAATCAGCGCCATCAGAAGCTCCTCCGGTCAGATGTCCTCGGTTAGCTCCGACGACGGTCTGCTACAGTTCTTTGACGATGCATCTTGGGCATCAACTGGTATCAATGATTTTAGGGATTTCTTATTTGTAGGCTAACATGAAAAAGGAAAAAAAATATATGACATGTCAGCATGCCACGTCAGCAGGTATCTAACGGTGTTAAAAAGCTAACGGCGATTCCACTAAAAAAATTAGGTTAAAGTTAGGACTGATGGAAAAAAAATTTAAATATGAAATTATTGCTGGCCAATAGGTAAAATTTGGGATTACGTAAATTCAATTTTCCTTTTAAAAACACTCAACGTAAACCTCACATGTAGGCCTAAGCGTCACACTTTGGTAAACACCTGAGCTACATGTCACATAAGGACCTATCTTTCAGTCTTGATTCTTATTTTTATTTTTGTCATATTCTTTTTAGTAATTTAAATACATTTAATTAAAATGTATTTTTAAAAAATATTTCTATTTTTATTTTTCAAAATAGTGAAAGATGAGTAGTTATTTAAAAAAATATTTTTATTTTTATTTTTTGCCCATATGTATATATGCTTGATGCTTGTGTGTCGGTAAGGTCGATGTGTTTGTACTATACGAAATATTATAATTAAGCATGTTTTCACTTTGCTTCATTTAATTTTCAAACGGTTCGGCAGAGAGTTGTAGTTCTTGAACAAAACAACGTAAACATATATTTTTAATAAGGGATTGTCTAACATGTGCCCTAAGGGCACACATAAGATGCAATAAATGTATCTTGAAAATTAAAAAAGATTTAAAAAAAAACCATCCCTCACGTTTGGAGCCTAAGGTGAGAGTAAAAAAAATAATAAAAAAAATTCAAAATCATCTCTCACATTTGGAGCTCAACGTGAGTAAAAAAAAGTAATAAAAAAAAATCAAAACCATCCCTCATAAATGGAGCTCAACGTGAGAGTAAGTTTCTCACCACTCGCTGAGATGTTACATATAGATCTATGTGTGACGTCTAGGTCGGGTGTTTTTAAAAAATTACGGCATGTCTCTATGAAACACCTAATTTTTTTATTTTGATCAAGTATTACAGGTTTCCCTTTTTAATGTATTTTATATTCTTTCTTGCAAGGATCTTGAGGAATTGCAAACTGATTGGAAAGTTACCAGATTCTCTTCCTTTAGGCGCTTTGAAAATCTTGTAAGTGACTTTGACCTTTCCAATTTCATCATTTTAAAGAAAATGTCTTTGCAGCAACATAAACAATTTATGTATGCAACTGATTATAAATTTGAGCTTTGTTTATAGCCTTTGACCTAATGGCCTGTGCTAGTGTTTGACATAGGATGGTCTGCAAGCTATCTTGTGTCACACATAAAGATTAGAAACAGATATTATTCATAAAACTTTAGATAAAATCCCAGATATTTTATGTTTTTAACACAAAAAGAAGCAATTACATTAGTTTCTTTGGTGAAACCGGTTGTCTGACTTTGGTTGACTAAATGGACTATAAGAATATATACTAATGTGAAGAATGAAGATCCAAGGTAATGCATTGGGATAAAATGCCATATAAAAACACAATAAGATTTACAACAAACCTATTATATATGTTGTTTAGGAAAGACTACAAAATCATGAAATGTTTTAGTTTATTTTGTTCGGTTCTTTTAGTTATAATATTTTTATATTTCATATAATTATTGTTTATGTTGCTCTTTCAGAGACTTGAGTTTTAACAAGTTTAATGGTAGCATTACTTATGGGTTCAATGATCTAAAGGAAACCAACTATATGTAAGCATCTCATTCTAATCTATTGGTATCTCTGATACTTCTGGTTTCATCAGGCTTGCTTTGTAATTTATATGATCAAGCTATGAGTGATATATCTTTGATATATTGTATATCAATTTTGGTGAGTGAGAAGGACACATGTGGTGGTGATAAATATCATATTGTGGGGAAAAAAAAATGAAAACCTTAATTCATCAAAGAAGGAACTAAATTGTGAGTTTAATCTTGTTTTGTAAGGTTTTAATCAAAACTATGTAGCTTTAAAGGGTTTCGCATCTAAGCTTAGATGCATTACAAGTTATAACACCATATTCACTTTTTTCCATATATATTTGTTATTATTGATTGTACCCATTCTATATTTGTAGGGTTCTTTGTTAGGAGGTTTGTTACATTCTTTGTATATATATTTGAGTAAATCAATTAGGGACACACATTGTAAATAATACAAGCAACTTGGAAGCAATAATTTTTAATGCAACACTTTTAGAGCATTCACAGCAGGTTCCCTATCTTTATTCTTATAATTTATATTTTTATTATTATTTTTTCTCTTTCTTCCACTCACAACCATAATTAAATAATATTTTTTATACATTTATCATTACATTTTCTCTCTCTTCCAATCCTCAAATTTTAACAAATCACCAAACTTTTCTCAAATATACAGATTTTGTAAAATTTTCTCTCTCCTCTACTCACAACCACTCACAACCAAACCTTAAATTATACAGATTTACACTCACATATTTTTTAAGAAACCTACCGTGAATGCTCTTACAAGAGTTAATTTCTGCAATAGAAGAAACTATATAATGGATGTTTAATTCCAAGTCCTTGTCATGGAAGATCTCGGTATACATATAATATTAATGTTTAAGGTATACAATTGATGTATACTAACTCATCTGAGATGTTTAAGATACAATGATATACTTAGGGGCTGTTTGGTTCACCCCATATGACCCCTTAATGAAATAAAATGTCTATAGGGTAAATGTCTGTCCGATTCAGATCGTTTGGTTGGGCTAAAATGTCTGAATCGCGTAGACATTTACCTCTATATGCTATAGGTGTTGGGGGCTTGCTGAATAATAACAAACTTGTCTGTAAGGGTTTTTTAAAAAAAAAACACGCTGCGAGGACTCCCCACTCTTTTCCCAGCGACGCCTCCATCCCTAGGGTTTCCGCACGTCGCCTCCTCCTCCTCCCGTCCCGTCTCCGGCGGTGCTTGCTCCGCCACGTCGCCTCCTCCCCGTCCCGTCTCCGGCGGTGCTCGCTCTCGAGGAGTCCGAACTCGAAGAAAAGGTGCGTAGATCTGAACTCCCTCTCTCTCTAATTCCTAAAAATCGATGATTCATGTACATGTTGTTTTTTATGAATTTTAGATATCAATCGACTGTTGTTTAGTTTCATATGTTAAAACCTAATTTGAACTTCAATAGTCTACATTTCATTGGACCAGATCTATGGATTACCTTCTCTGATTGATACATGATGCAATATCTATATTGCTCAATAATTTGAATTGTGCTTCAAGTCTTGCGTTTGCTTCTGATAACCCTTTCCATGTATCTAAAGACTTTTGGGGGTCTGATTTTAATGTTGTTAGAATGTAAGAAATGTATGTAAGCATAAATATGTCAATCATTTACCAGATTCATTAATGGTGGCAACGAAAATTTGGTCCTCTCATGATTCCACTTGCCCTTTAAAATTTGGTCCTCTCAGATTCATTAATGGTAAGCATAACATGTTTATATTGAATTATATTTGATGTTGAATTTCTGTCCCAATTTTGTAATGAACTGCAGATGGACAGTAACCTGTCAAATAACTCTCAACTTGTTCCAAGTTGTTCTATATGCTTTAGGGCTGATTGTTTATATATTTGATGTTGAATACTCATTTTTGTTGATGATAGATGTCTAATTCTTCAAAAGAAGTCGAACAAAAGAGGGTTAGGACTAGTTGGAATCAAGTAGTTGACAAAAGCTTTTTAGAAGCTTGTATTGAGGAAGCTACAATTTGTGGGAAAGATTGGTTAGGAATGCTGGAGCGAAGTATGGCTTGCTAGGATGATAGGTTTCATGGACTCGGATGGTTATTTGGATGGTTATTTTGGATGGTTATTTTATGTTTAGGATGGTTATTTTGGATGGTTATTTTATGTTTAGGATGGTTATTTGGATGGTTATTTTATGTTTAGGATGGTTATTTGGATGTTATTTTGGATGAATGTTATATTGGTTGAATGTTATTTTGGATGAATGATATTTTTGAATGTTATTTGAATGTTATTTGAATGTTATTTGGATGACAGGTTGCTTATGGACTCGGATGATGAGATTATAGCCTTCCTTTTCCTTTGTTGGCAATGGTTAAAGTTGGTCTCATCAATACCTGAAAGGATAAGAGATCTAAACTCGGCATTGAGCGGTCATGAATACACACAAGAATTGTTGCATGGCTCTTCTACACAATGTCATGAAATGATGCGCATGTCACGTGATGCATATGTATTATTGTGCAATCATTTTCGCCAGAGAAATTGGTTACATAGTAGTAGGTCAATAACCTTTCAAGAAAAGATGGCTATGTTTTTGATTCTCATAGGACATAATGAGCGTATGCGAATGGTTAAGAGGAGGTTTCAACATTCAACAGAAACAATTCATAGATGTTTTTATGAGGTTCTAGACGGGATGATGAAATTTGCAAAAGAAGTCATAGTTCAAACTTCTAATCCAATCACGAATGCTTCAGAACGACATACGAGGTTAATGCAATTCTTTCCTGGAGCAATAGGTGCATTAGATGGAACTCTTGTAAATGCAGTCGTACCTGTTGATCAACAAACTCGTTATAGGGGAAGAGGAAAAGGTGAATGCTTTCAAAACGTCTTAGGAATATGTAATTTTGATATGATATTCACCTTCGTTTGGGCTGGATGGGAGGGCATTGCACATGATTCACGTGTTTTGAAAGAAGTTGCATTTAATCCAAATTCTGGCTTTCAATTCCCTCCACCAGGTTTGTATGATAATTTGCTTTATTTAACTATTTTTAATGTAGTAGTTTAGATACTAACGTGAGTTTACAGACAAATATTACCTTTGCGACGCTGCATACACCAACACACGTGGGTTTATGGCTCCTTACCGTGGTACGAGATACTGGCTAGCCGATTTTCGTAGACAACGCGCCTTAACTAAGGAAGAAAAATTCAACCATGCACATGCACAACTCAGGAATGTTATTGAACGCGCATATGGTGTATTAAAGGCAAGATTCCCAATTCTAAAACAAATGTCGCCTTTTCCATTTCCAACACAAAGAGACATAGTGATAGCTTGTTTCGCCGTCCATAACTTTATTAGGAAATGGAATATTCATGATGAGTTATTTATGGCATGCGACGAGGAGAATCTTTTTCCAGAGGTACATGAGGGGGGAAGTGATACTACGTCCGCTCACGACATGGAATGGGGCACACAAGGCGTTGAGTATATGGCTACTTTGCGTGACAATATAGCTTCTCAAATGATGCCAAATGAATAAGTTGTATTCGTATGTTTTCTATTTTTTCTTTGTTTTCATGAATTGTTAAGGATGATTGTTTTATTTGGATATTATTTGATGGTTTGAGTTTTTTTTCTTTTAATAATTATTTGTCATTCATTATTCTGCCTAAACAGATAGTTAAAAAAAAATAATACAGTCATTCAGATGTCCAACCAAACAGCACAATATCATTCAGCACCTTGATGATTCAGCACCTCTATAGCATACAGACAACTTATTCATTCAGCACTAAATGATTCAGCACGAACCAAACAGCACCTTAGTGGCTTATTGTTTAAAACTTTTAGATATCTTACTGGAAACTTGTTATCTGGAAGTGTCCCTGATTGGATGCTCACTTCAGGAAAAAATATGTAAGTTCACCTACTGTAAGACTTGTAAAAGTAAAATCATGGTTCTAAAAAGCGGAGGCCTTCAGGTCGTGAAATCCAAGCCGAGGCGAGAGTGTATGCAAAAATTTACTCTATTTAATTGATCTTGACTATGGATAGATGATATCAAAATCCACTTTTTCTTTATTTATTTTCAAATTGTTTAAATAAAACAAAAGGGGAAGATAATAATCTTAGGCTATGTGTAGTAGATAAGGCCTCATAAGGTCTCAAATGAGGCATTATCCGTCATGTGGACGATGACTAGACAAGGGGCTTTATGGGACTTTATGGTGTAGTGGATAAAGCCCCTATAAGGCCTCACCATCATTACTTAATTATTAATTTTTAACATTTAAAAAAAAAAATACTTTCATTAATTAAAATAAAGATTACAACTAAAAAAAAGACAATACAATAAAAAAAAAAGACAATACAATAAAAAAAAGACAATACAATAAAATAAAAAAAAGACAATACTACTCGGTGATCTTGTATTTTGCCTTGATTCGTTCCCTCTTTTTGTTATAGAGGGCGAGGTAAACCGGATCACCGTTTTGAGACGGTGGTTGTGCAAGGAACTCGAGATCCTTGTCGAGTTGATGTTCTGCGATTTGGTCAACTTGCTTCTTTTTCGACCATGCAATTTCTTGAATACTCTCGGCCATCACCGCTTGATATTCGGTCAATGGAGCTTTTCCACGGTTAGCCTTCGCGTAATCTCGACCTCTTCTTGGCCGATCACTACACATTTCCGGTTGAGTCGAAGCATCAAACTCAACATCTTCGCCCGAATCATTCAAATTAATATTGAATGTTCGAGCGGTGGAGTCAAACGACTCGGGATCGGCAGAAGAGGACGTCTTGAATTTTTTGCTTCTTCGGGTTTGACGTGTCGAGATATCCGCTTTCGATCTCCACTTCTCGCTTTTGTAGAGAAACCGCCAACACTTCAAGAGGCCGAAGTGACCACGTTCCGCTTGGTATTCGCTCACCGCTCTATCGTAAATGTCGTAGTCGTTCGCACCACTCGGCCAATTAGATTTGGACCGATCATAATAGTTCGAGAAAAGTTGACATCTTTTGTTGATTTCTCTCCATTTTCCGATAACGAATCCGGGTTTCGGTATTCGCCCTTCCCCATCAACATGAAATACTTGGACCGAATCTCGTCCCAAAATTCTTTCATATCTTGATTGTTTCCTAAAAAAAAGATTAAAAAGTTAGTAAAAAAGAATTAAATATTTAAATTATACTAAAGAAAAAAAATATAACAATTTAGTTTAAAAAAATTAACCTTTTGTCGGGTTCTCCGAAGCTTCAACGTACGCTCGACAAAGAGCGTAATTCTCGTCCTCGGTCCAAAATTGTGTCTCCTTTGGCGCCCTCGTTTCGACCTCTTTTTTCTTGTGAGATCGTTTACCCTTTCCTTTAGCTTTTGCTTTTGGTTGTGATCCACCAACCTCTTGTGTTTCGTTTACGATTTCAAACTCATCATCTTGAAGAGAAAAAGGTTGAGATGGTCGAGGGGTTGGAGTTTGTTGAGTGGGTGGAGATGGTCGCGGGGTTGGAGATGTTTGAAATGGTTGAGATTGATAACCTCCAAATTGTGGTTGGGCGAAGTGGGAAAAACCTTGATTGTAAAGGTTCATATTTGTGAATTGGTTCGGGTATGGTTGAGTGACGGGGTTCATTTGCGGGAATTGGGGGGAGGCATGTTGACCATCATTTGCCAAAGGCTTTGATCGGTTTCATTCTCGCCGGTATTAGGTCGAGAGTTGGGTTGGTTGTTGGGTTGATTGGGAAACATTTTAATAAAAATAGAAGATTATAGAGAGTAGAAGTAGAAAGGAGTAGAAGAGGTGTGTGAAGTTTATAAAAAAATGGGGTATTTATAGGTAAAAATGGGGTATAAGTTAAATTAAAAAAAAATAATAATAACAGTTGAAAAAATAGCCGTTCAACGGCTATTTTTTTTTTAATTTCTCCCCCTCTCTCGGCGTTATCTCCCTCACGCCCCTCTCGTCGATTTGGCTGATAAAGCCCCATAACGCCCCTGCGTAGTGGGGCGGGGCGTTATCAGGGGCGTTATGTGCTCTTTTTTGCCCCATAACGCCCCATTACGGGTAGCCTTACCTACCATTTCTCTCTTCATTTTTTCAACTCCCAAGATAATATCTCTTTCTCTTTTTAACTTTTTCAACTCTCAAGACATAAAAGATGACTCAAATCTTTTTCCCTCTCAAAATTTTTCAATTTCCAAGACACTAATTATTACTATATATTCAACTTTTTTAAATTCTAACATTTTTAATATCAATGACACGAATTGTACATATGTAAAAAAAAGTATTAGTGTTATTAAGCATTATGCCCACAACATTATACATATGTAAATTATCTGGACAGATATACCAAAAAAATAAATATATATTTTATTAACTTATGAGTAATAATTACAATAACATTTAAAAAAATGTTGTTATTGTTGATAAACATTCTGTTGACAGTATATTACATATGTAATGATATTGATATTAAACACATGGCTGACATCGTCGTACATATGTAGATAATCTGGATATATGAAATAAAAAAGAATGACAAATATATTTCATTAATTTAAAAGAAGTTGTTACAATTAACATTAAACATAAACATGTTTTATACGAAATGATTAAAAAATATAACAAGCTAACAAAAATATATAAAAACTAATTGTTCCTGAGTTCTTGATAATCAATTTCATCTTTGACGAAAAATCTCGTAACCTACGAAGAAAAAAGTTCATAGGTTCATATACGAGAAAATCACAGCATTTTACATATGTAAAAATTGAAGTAATTTATATACATAAATTTTCATCAAAATTTACGTATGTAGCATATGTGATTTTCATATGTAAATTCAAATAGTATATGGAGATTTAATATTAAACAAACGAAAAATTACATATGTAACGTAATTTACATATGTAAATTTAAATAGATAATGTGATGCAACATGTTACAAACGTAAATTTACATATGTAAATTAAAAATAGATAATGAGATATAACAGGTTACATAATTACATTTACATATGTAACATTAGTTATTGTATAAGTCACAATGACATTACATATGTAAAATAAGATATTACATATGTAAATCATGTGTAGTATATATGTAGCTTAAGTTACACATGTAAATTTAAATATATAATACGATGTAAATGGAACAAACATAAAATTAACATACGTAAATTTAAATATATAATAAGATGTAACATGAAACAAACGTAAATTAAATATGTAACTTTAAATACATAATGAGATGTAACATGAAACAAACGTAAATTTGCATATATAACGCAAGTTTACATATGTAAATTTAAATAAATAATGAGATATAACATGTTACAAACTAGATTTAACACTAATCAATAAAGGAAAAAAAAACTAATAAGATGCACACCTGTAATGAAGACATATATACCATAAAAAGATAACAAATATATTTTATTAACTTATAAGTAACCATTACAACAATAATTAAAAAATAATAAAAAACATAGCAACCTAACAAAAATATATAAATGCTAACAAAAATATATAAAAGTTAATTGTTCTTGAGTTCTTGATAATCATCTTCAACTTTGACACAAAACTCGTAACCTACAAAGAAAACAAGTTCATCAATTCGTATATGTAAATATTACCGTATGTTACATATGTAAATTCAAGTAATTTACATATGTAGTGCAAATTACACATGTAAATTTAAATATATAATGAGATGTAAAACAAACATAAATTTACATATGTAGCATAAGTTACATATATAAATTTAAATTTATAATGAGACGTATCATGAAACAAACATAAATTTTCATATGTAGCACAAGTTACAAATATGTAATGAGATATAACATGAAAAAAGAAACGTTAATTTACATATGTAGCACAATTTTACACATGTAAATTTAAATATATAATGAGACTTAATTTGAAACAAACATAAATTTACACATGTAACAACAATTTACATATATAAATTTAAATATATTATAAGACGTAAGATGAAATGAACATAAATTTCATACATATGTAACATTAGTTGTTACGTAAGTAAATATTAGTTATTAGTAACTAAAGTAATATATTGAGATTTAACATGAAACAAACGTAAAAATTTACATATGTATCACAAGCTACATAAGTTAAATTAAATATACAATGAGATGTAACATGAAATAAATGTAAATTTACATATGTAACGCATTTTACATATATAAATTTAAATAGATAATGAATTATATAATGTTACAAACGTAAATTTACATATGTAATACAAGTTTACATATGTAAATTTAAATATATAATGAGATATACAAACATAAATTTATTAAAAAAATGTAATAATATTAAAAAACACATTTTATTAGAATTTTTAAGCAACCTATTTACTTAACTAAAATTACATAGGTAACACTAGATATTACATACATATAATATGATATATATGTAAATTTGCATTATATCACGATTAAAAATACATATTTTTTTAAAATTGTTTTATCTAGATATGTAACTAAAAATATATTAGCCGTTCAAAAACAGAAAAACTAAAACACGTTAAATACGTACGAACAGTAAGTGTCGTCACTAAAAATAGTTTTACCTATACGTTCATGTCACAATAAAATAAAATTAAAACTTAAAACTTAAGCATGATATGATTTAGTTATTCAATCTAGAAAGTTCGTCTATTAAAAGAAGGCATCGGATAAACACACAGAACCTTTTGATATTTACACATGACACACACGATCGTGTGTTTCATTTTCAGACAACACCGGAAACTGTTATGAAAAGTTTTGAAAATAAAAAAATCATGGGCCATGAGGACCCAACACTAGAAAAAACTTGTCGAGAAATCATCGAGACGGTACCGGTAAAGACTTTGAGTCTCAAAATTTAATGTTTATAAAAGTTAAATAATTTAAAACATTCATAAAATAAAAAAATAAAAAAAAAACACTTGGGCCGTTTGAATACACAGTATCGTGTGTATCCTGTGTAAGTATCAAAAGATTATGTGTATCATGTCCCTAAAAGAATAAAAGTCTACTAACAAAAAATAATAAAAATAGGGGTGAGCAAAAAATCGAAAAAACCGAAACGAAACCGAAAAAACCGCAAAAATCAAACCGAAAAAAAATTGAACCGAAGTAAAATCCGGAAAAAATCGAACCGAAAAAACCGAACCAAAACTTATGGTTCGGTTTCGGTTCTGGATTAAGAAAAAAATCGAAAAAAATCGAACCGAACCGAATGAAAAATTTATATAAGTTTTTAATTAAGTTTATATAGATATGTAACTGTGTTTTAATTAACGTAGTTATAGTTATTTACAATTCTTGTATAATTCAGTTGATACTTTTTTTTTGAACGGCCAACAAACATAGAATTGCCCACGTATTCCGTACGGGGTGACCCAATGACAAAAGGCCACCGCCAGCTAGCCCAACCCAGCCGTACGGAGCCCTTAAGCACACCCAAGTTATCTCCAGTTCCGGGGAAAATACACTCGCCCGAAGGCCCACTGGTGGTAAAACCCGGTCGCTCTCGGGATCGAACCAGAGACAACAAGATTCTGGTCTTCCTTCATAGAGCCCCCATGCCTCAGAATAATATTGTTTGGAGCAAGGATAGAACCTGGGTCACTTGGACACAAGGTGATCACCTTAACCACTCCAACAATATGCTTTTGGCAACTCAGTTGATACTTACCTTTGCAAACCACCAAGATGTCTCAAGTTCGAGTGCCCTCTCAATCTGTTTATTTCATTTTTAAGCATCGACTCATCTTCTTTCCTCTTCTTACCATCAAAGACGATGAAGATTGAGATCAAGATCTTTAGTGTTAAAAAATTTTGAATTTAAAACCAAATTTTATTTTATATGTTACACGTGTTTTTGTTTTTTTTAGTTTGATGGTTATAATGATACTTGTTTAAGACTATTAATAATTTATCTTCTAAGACTAGACATTTAAAGTTTAAAGCTATTTTAACCACATCTTAAGAAGAAAAAAAACGAATCCAAACCGAAACCGAAAAAAAATAAAAAAAAACGAACAAAAAAAAACCGAAACCGAATGTTTTTTTTCTTCTAGAAACCAAACCATTCGGTTTTCGGTTCGGTTTAAGCCATAAACCGAACCGAATCGAATTATGCTCACCCCTAAATAAAAACAAATATAAATTGAATAAAAACAAATATAAAATGATTTAGGCTTACTTCATGCTGAAGAATTGAAGATGGACGTGCTCACGTGCAGGTGTTCAAAGTTCAAATTCTGGGCCTACTAAATTAATTGTATTTTTTTAAAGCCTATTAATAACGATAGTTATAAGGAATGAACAAAAAAGGAAGGAAAGAGGGGAATGCAAACAAAATTTGAATGTGATAACGTGCCGATCACTTTGTTGAGAACAACAAATAAAGATAGTGTCAGTGACTGGTTTATATCATCAGCATCATGCCAACATGAGAGTAATATAACTTGGTCTTGTTTGGAGATATTGTCAAAAATGGTAACAGTTTGAAGATTCAAACAAGAACTCAATACAACACAAACGATTTACAAATATCTGAATACAAATCTGCAAGCACAACTCTTAGAACATCAATAGATCATCAACACGATGATCTACACACAATATCTCTCAATCTAATAGGAACAGAAATAGTTCATTAATGGTGATGAACGTATAAACCGTAGATTGACAAAGAGAACAAGATGAACACGAAAGAAAAGTAGGTAAAACGTCGCAACAGAAAATGTGAGCTCTCTCAACCCTAAAGCAGCAGAAATGCGATATTTATAAAGGGATCCAAGATGAGCGGGTCACTGACCGACTTGCGAGACTATTCTTCTTTCCAGCTGCACACTCCTAGTCCAAGCCCATATCTTCTTAGCCCATATCTACTTTAATTAGCCCAACTCCAGATCCAGAAGTGCAAATACTCCAACTTGACCCGAACCCAAACATGAAAACAATAACATCAATAATCAGCTCGAGAGACGAACAAAAAATAAAATAAAATTCATAGCCTATTTTTAACCCCACCCCCACACAGCTCAAGAGCTGAACTGATCATACAAACACAACTGTTTACATAGATATTCATGTGAAGTAACACCAAGATCTTTGGTAAAAATGTCAGCTAGTTGACTATCAGATTTAATACCAACTGTCTTAATACTGCCTTTATTAATTTGATCTCGGAGGAAAAACAAATCCAATTCAAAGTGTTTTGTACGATCATGAAATACAGGATTGGCTGCAATTGAGATAGCAAAAGTGTTATCACAGTATAATAAAACATGAGTGTTAATAGACACTTTTAACTCATGTAGCACATTTATGAGCCACATGATTTCACATGTTCCAGAGCACATGTATCGGTACTCTGCTTCTGCAGTAGACCGGGAGATTGTGCTCTGCTTGTTTACCTTTTCAAGTAATCAACGAAGACCCCAAAAAACACAAAAACCAGTAATAGACTTTCTAGACACCAGACACTTAGCCCAATCAGAATCAGCAAAACCACACAGTTGAAAGCTATTACTTTTTGTAAAAAGAATCCCCATACCAAGTGCCTTTTTCAAATATCTCATTAACCTGAAAGCAATATGAAGATGAACATTTAGTGGCTTATGCATAAACTGACTTAAATAATGCACAGAATAGGCTATGTCTGGTCTAGTGTGGGACAAACATATCAATTTCCCTACCAGTTTTTGATAATTTGTAACATTTGGTAAAGGGGACTTACGGTTTTCACTTTCTGAATTTAGAATGTGATTAAGTTCAATTAGAGTATTGATAGGTTTGCAACCTGTCAGCCCATACTCAGCCAAAAGCTCAAGACAGTATTTCCTTTGATTAAGGCACAACCCCGAATCAGACTTAACCACTTCTATACCCAAAAAATATTTTAGTTCCCCTAAATCTATGATTAAAAATTTGGATTGTAAAAAAGCTTTCACCTTAGAAATTTCATTCAGGTTATTTCCAGTTACAATTATGTCATCAACATAAACAAGCAACACAATTAACACAGAATCTTTGGAAAACACACAAACATAGAGTGATGATAACGGATGTCGAGACCGCTACAAATAATCCTAAACTTAAACCTATAGATAGGGTAAGTAGGGTATCAATCCAGGGGAGTTAGTGGTCACTAGTGATTTAGATTTTTACTATCTAACTAAATTAACTACCTAAATCTAGATTACTGTCACTAACCTAGATTGCCCTAAACTAAACTAAACTAATTTAAGCTAAAGAATTGCACTAAATTGCCTCTTGGCTGTTTTGAATGAGTTGGATTCATTAACTACTAATTAACTAACTTAACAACTAAGTAAATTACTAAAGCTAAGATTACTTATGTGACAAGTTAACTACTTTTGGATCCTGGTTGGCTACCGATCTGGGCAAAACCTAATCAATTACTAATACTACATAGACATAGTCCCCAATTGCCTCCTTGACCTAATAACCTAAGTTCCTAATGGGCTGATTAGTCCTGCCGCAAGAAAGTGCTAGATCATTAAACAGTGGACCACTAAAACCCTAAGTTACTAGTTAGATTAAACAATTTAGCATGCGGGTGCTCAACGGTTGCAAGGATTCCGGAACAATTAGCAATTAACCAGTTAAGAAAAGAACGATTTTACACAACCATTCACCAAAAGCAGTTAAAGAAAATTAGCCAACAATCATGACGAACAAAATAGATGATGTCACCATCAAATCGGTCATCACAAAAATCAACTATAATATTTAAACACACCAAATAAATTTCACAATGAACAAATAAAAATAACCAAACCAAAATCTCTGATGCTCTCCTTCGTTCGAACTTAGAATAGTATTTCAGAAAAGTAAACTTATTTGTTGTCTTCTGTCTTCGATGAACAGCAGCCAAAGAGGCTGCCGTCACAGCCTCTGACTTTCGAACCCCCCCAAATTCTGCCCTTCTTTTTTCTATTTATATCCAACGTCAATTGCCCTTAAATTTGATGCATTCCAAGAATTGTCTCGCAGCCCAACTTTCAAGTCGTGAATGATGGTCCAAGTCATTTGTCTTGTTTTCCTTTAGCCCACTAAGATCTTTAAGCCCACCTGCGATTTATTGTTTTCCCCTGGTTCACGAAATTCACATCAGACCACATATTTCTAAATTTCTCTTTCTAATTGGCAAAATTAATTATAGCTTAAATCATTTAGTAAAATTAGTGTTTAACTTAAGAATAGTAAATTAAGCTCATAAATACCATAACACACCAAACACCAAAACTATTTAGATCACTATCTTTTATATCAGCTCGGTGTGTTCAGAGGATGACTAATAATAAATAATATGCACTTTTAAAGCATTCATCACAAAGCTCGAGTTTTATTATTTATTTATTCAAAGCTTCTAAAAACCCTTTATAACTCCACATTTAAAACTTTTTATCTCCAAGCACACGAAACACAAACCATAGAAAATATAATGAGAATTAATATATTGTAACTAATAAACACATAGAATTAAATATATAAAAGTGTTACAAAATATACTCTCATCAAGTGATCACATTTACTCTGAGTAAAGCCCAATTCGAAGGACTCCTACATGTTTTTCATTCCACATTCTAGGGGCTTGTTTTAGTCCATAGAGTGATTTATTCGATTTACATACCTTAATTTTATCAAAACTATCATACCCTTCAGGCATGATCATATTAAACAACTTCATTGAGATCACCATACAAAAAAAGCATTATTAATAACTAATTAATATAAAGGCCACTCATTTTGAACAGGCAAAGCAATAACAGTTCTAATGGTTATCATTTTAACAACAGAAGAAAAAGTCTCATCAAAATCAACACCCTCCTTTTGAGCATACCCCTTAGCAACCAATCTAGGTTTGTATCTGTCTATCTCACCCGTTGACTTATACTTAATCTTATAAATCCATTTACCTCCAATTGATTTTCTGCCGGGTGGAAGATCAACCAAATTCCAAGTGTTATTCCTATGAAGAGCCTCAAGCTCATCATTCATAGCACACACCCAATTAGGATCTTTGACATACTCAACAAAATGCCTAGGTTCACTACTTTTATTTAAGGTAGAAATAAAACACATATTCTCAGAGGACAAATTAGAGTAATTAACAACTTTTTCTAATCCATACTTAACATTCCCTTCCACCACATAATCTTTTAGCTTAATAGGAACCTCTCTAACTCTAGTGGAGCTCCTAGAACTTATGTGGGTTTCTTGAATGGTCTCTCCCTCAGAAGAGTGTTTATTTTCTAGATTTCCTTCATTATGATCATTCATACCCTCATTCTCAGCTCTACTAGTCCCGGTGACAGCCCCTTCAGGTTCCAATGACACAAACTTACCTGTAACAGGTGATCCACCAGCCACCTCAGGTTCCTGTGACACTGACCTACCTGGAACAGGGGTACCGCCCTTAGTAACAGGCTGCTGAACCCCATGAGGAAGCATGTCACCTGTTGACACATAGCTAAACTCATCATTGGGAGCCGAGTCATTATTAGGAATGTTGGTCTCTTCATTGTCATACATATAAAAAAAATTAAGCTCAGTTACATCCTTGGTTATGTTTATAACAGTGTCAATATTAGGCACTGTTTCTTTATATGGAAAAATTTTCTCATAAAACTTTATATCTCTGGAAAACAACATAGTCTTATTATCAAGAATCCAAAGTTTATAACCTTTTTTCTCATTTGAATACCCAAGAAGAACACATTTTTCAGCATTACTATAAAACTTATTTGAATTTGTTAAGACTGTACACAAACAAAGAGAACCAAACACCCTAATATGACTCAAATTAGGTTTGAAACCATACACAAGTTCATAAGGGGTTTTTTCACTTAAGACAGAAGAAGGAGTCCTGTTGATCAAATATGTAGCAGTTAGAACACATTCAGTCAAATATGTAGCAGTTAGAACACATCCTGTTGATCAAACATAAGAGCCCTAGCAACATTTAAAAGGTGCCTATGCTTTCTTTCAGCAATGCCATTTTGTTGTGGAGTATAAGCAAATGTAGTTTGATGAACTATACCATTTCTACCACAAAAATTCTTCATTTGACTATTAACAAACTTTGTACCATTATCACTTCTAAAACACTTCACTATGCCTTTAAACTGGGGTTTTATAAGACTCGAGAAATTTTTAATGTTTTGAAAGACCTCAGTTTTATGTTTCATCAGAAACACCCAAACAACCTTGGAATAATCATCCACAATAGTAAGAAAATATTTAAAACCTTCCCTACTAGGGACTTTAAATGGACCCCAGACATCTATGGATTAATTCTCCCAGGGCCTTGGTTTTATGGTCACTAAGAGGGAACGGTTCACTATGTTGTGTTGTTCTATGACATACCTCATAAGGTTCATGACTTTAAAAAAACACCACGTTTAACTCATCTTTCAGAACACTTAACACTGTTTCAGATGGGTGCCCCAACCTAGCATGCCAAAGCTTAACATTACCACTAGGAACAAAACTAACCTTATTAGACATAGGTAAATTATTACATATATACAGACCATCAACTTTTCTACCAATCTCCAGGACCTTCTTTGAGAACAAATCCTGAACATAACAATGTATTTCATCAAATGACACAATCATGTTGTTATCATTAACTAGTTTATAAACAGACATTAGATTTTGCACAATAGTCAGGAATGACAAATACATCTTTTAAAGTTATTCTGATATTAAGGTTTATATCACCAATCTTTAAAACTTTAGCACTTGTCCCATTGGGATGTTTAACTCTAATATTAAATTCAGACACATTTATAGTATTGAACAAATTTTCATCAGTGCTAACCATATGATGGTTTGCCCCTGAGTCAACAATCCAATTGGACAAATTTGCAGAAATAGACGCATTTGGAAACCTGACACACCTAGGTTTATAACTAGTAAAACACAACAACTTACCAGCACAATTACCACTATCACATGATTTATCACCTAACAAGTTAAGTAATCTAGTTACTTGTTCTTGAGTTAAAGACCTAGCAGGAAAAGATGGTGACTCATCAGAAGTATCATTTGCAGTGGAAGCATTATATGATCCCACTTTCCTTCCCTGACCAATTCTTGGTTTCATCCAGGATGGATAACCAATTATCTCAAAACACTTATCCACAGTATGCCCAACCTTATTACAATGACTGCACTTTATGTATGGATTAGCAGTTCTATATGGTTTCTTTTGGGTTTCAGACCCTTGATTTGCTTTCGAGTTGAAAATAGAAGATTGAGTTTGCAACCCTCTTGAAGAGTTACTTGAGTTTCTATGAGATTCCTCTCTAGAAACAATAGAAAAAACTTATTTTAAAGTAGTTAAATCACGTTAAATTAGGATGCTTGTCCTAGCCGATTCATAAGAACTGTCAAGAGCTATTAAGAACTGCATTAATTTTATTAACTGTTGAAAAATCATTGAACTCTTTTGAAGCATCACAAGTACAGGTGGGAAACTGAAGAATCTGGTCAATTTGTTTCCACATAATATTCAGTTTTTGGTAATACTCAGCAACACTTAAAGTACCCTGACTAAAACTATTAATCTTTTGATACAAGCTAAACACCACAGATCCATCAATCTTATCATAGGTTTCTTTTAATTCATTCCACACAGAGGAGGCAAGATTAGAATACGCATGTCCCAAGTACAAATCCTCACTAACAGAATTCAGAATCCATGTCAACGCCACTGAATTGCACCTATCCCACTGTCTAGCCAACACATCATCTGTAGGTCCAGAAAATCTACCAAGTCACGATATTGATATCACAAACGAGTGCGGAATCCTCGTAAGTGATTGATTCGAGAAGAAAGTAGATGAAAGAGATTTGATAAACAATAAAGATCAAATCTTGAATGAAACACAAACTTTCTTGAGCTAAATGAAACTGATCGTAAACACAAGATTGAGAGAAATCGGAATCAAAAAGCTAGCTACAATCATAAACACATGGGTATTTATACTACCCATTACAAATAACCTAGCTAGGATCATAAACCCAAAATAACCGGCCCACATGGCCCAAATCGTAATCACCTAGCCCAACACACAAGCCCACAAATCTAATGTTCATGCCTTTAAATATAGCCCAACAATCTTCCCCTAGGCATGAACCATTAGAAAGTCTAAGGAAGATGCAAATCAAATCTGAATGTATGCGCCTCTTTCCTTGACCACCATTCTTTCTCCACGATCAGACCTGCTATGCCATGAAACATCCCCACCCGTATAGCATTCTCCATATCATGTTCGTCACCAAGTATGGGACGGGATGCCAGGAGCTTGATATCCTTCTCTCCGAACCTCAGCAAATCTACCGGATCATACATTCGGAACTCTCTCAATTTCTTGCAGACAACCACCACTTCACAAGTTGTAGGATCATAATACCAGCTGTCAAAATTCCTAACAAGCGTATGATCTTCAATCTCATCGAGCATGTTGATGACTCGTGTTCGTTTGGTGGGAGGGCACCTCATTTCACCGATTGGTTCATTGGTGACAGGATCAGTTCCGGTTTCGACCCACCTTGCAGCCTTCAGATCAAAGTTTTCAAAGTTCTGCTCCATCTGTGCTACCAAGTTGTTGCGAACCAGATTTCCATGATTAGCGTTCCACCTGTTAATGAACGGTGCCCTCAGCAAGTTTCTCAATTCTGTCTCAGTCCAGGAGTGGAATTGGCCTCTTGATTTGTAGTACTCGACTGGACTATATCCATCTCTCACTACAGCAAATAACTCCTTTTCTGCATCATAATGCCAACACAGAATTGGCTGTCTGCTTCCCTTCTTGTCTACAACACTCTCTCCCACATCTATACAATACTTCACAGGAGTAGGCCCCTTGAAGAACTCCTTGAACCAATTCACTTGACCTTCGGGAGCCTTAGAAATATATCTTCCACCACGAACATATTCAGACATTTCAATGGTGTCGTCTCCTTCATCTTCTTGTGAAGCACTTGTACCCTGAACTCCTTGAGATGAGCTTTGGCCATGATCACCAGAAGATTTTGTCTCTACAACTCCTTTCAATTCAGTATGCTTCTTCTTTAGATCCATTAAAGCTTCATACAGGAACTTGAACCTTAGTTTGTTGGCAGCTTCATTCTCTTTCAGGGTCTTGTTTTCATCCCTCAGTGCTTTTATCTCATTTTCACGTGCTCTGTTTTGAGACAGAAGAAAATTTATTTGAGGGTCAGCACTCAACCTCATTTCTATTGGGAGATCAGCAGCTTGAAATGGGCGGAAACTTGGAATAACTGTTGGCGGCAGACTTGTCCCAGTAGAGACACTCACTCTAACAGGGCTGGGTACTACAAAGGTGTTATCAACCTCCAGAAATTGCCTTTCTTCATGAACAGGGCTACGTTCATTCAGAAGAGGACTTTCAGTCTGAACCTGGGCAGGTTGATCTTCAACATTCTGATCCGTTGTTTCTTCTTGAACAATTTGACTTTGAGAACTGGACCCTGCTGGATGGACCATCAACAGACTTGAGCTAGTCTTTGTAAACTTGAACCTGATACTTCTTGGATCTGTCCTCTTCCTGGGAGATGGTTCACGAAAAGGGACAGGCTCTTCAAGCATCTCATTCACATTAAACTGAGTATCCAACTCTTGAGGGATTGAGTCACCGCTAGAAGACGAGTTCAGGACATCCCTTGATCTTTTAAGATTGATTGGTCCTAAATCCCCATAGATATCATCATCCACATTCTCTTGATCAGCGAAGATGTCGTCCATCACGTTTTCTTCATCAGAAGGTATAACTTCTGTTTGTTCCAGAACATTTACAGCAACAGGTGCTGTCACATCGTGGTCTTCAGCAACAGACACATTTACAGTCGGCACATCTGGTTCAGGTTCAGCCTCTTGATCTGACTCAATCACCTGCTCTCTAGCAACTTCAGGAAATGCACCCCTTTTGACCCATTCAATCCTTCCCTCAAAACTGTTCTTTCCTCTTCTGTCTTGTGTCTGCAGGCCAAACACTCCACTATCCATCACCTTAACATCCAATTTTTCTATCCTCTCTTCAATCATAGGATATTTCTCCATCACCACCATTTGCACGAATCTTGGTGTCATCAGGAACTGTTCTCGGGCACTCAGATCAGCATTGCCTATCCAGTCTAACAGCATCATCTTTGAGAAATTGAAGTTCCAGTCTAAGGCCAATGCGACAAAAGCTGTTCCATGCAGTTTGTTAAGCTGATCGAAGCTAGTTCTCTTTCCCAGAAAGGATTTCTGCATATAGTGAGCCAGGCACCTCCAGTAGTGCGGCAACAACTTCTTGAAGATGGGCGGGAACTTTCCTTCATACCCTAGAGATTGAGCACCCTCTAAAACTGCAGCCTTGGAATACTCAATTGGATCTGTAGCTCTGTCATTAATGTTCAGCCCTTTTCTGATGTCTTCTTCAAGTATCACTATCTGCCTGTTCTGAATTGTTGCAGAGATCCTTGTCTTATCATCACTCGCTCTAGCAGTTCCCCAGAACTCCCTTACAAGCTGCTCATCAATTAGGACGCTTGTTCTCAGAGCGTGATTAATCTTGCAGACGTTCATCCCGGCCACCAATGAATAAAATAATTGCATATGCTTCTCTGGTGGGTCTTCAAGATATGCCGGGATGCAGTGATCTCTTTCAAACTGAATCTCTTCATCAAGCATGTCGTCTGCCATCTGAGAAAGACAAGACAAATGTATCAGACTTGTTCATCAAAGCTTAAATTATGTTTGCCAACACTATCTTGAAGTTCAATTGATTATCACATTTAACTTGTTATGTTCAGAAAATCTCAATTTAAACTTTCAAGAAAAATATTTGATTTTGAAACACAAATTGACAAACACCATTTAATTTTATCTTAAAAACGATTAAGTTTGATGAGATTCCAAAAATATTAGGTGTTTAAGATTTTGATTAATAACACTAGTTTACGATCCACTAGTCGGGTTTACGATTCACAATATTGGGTTTACGATCCGTAAATGGGTTCACGATCGGGTCTAAATAACGTATAGTCCAGTCGTAATCATCATTGCCCAATCGTGAACACGTTAAAGAACCCTAAGCCCGATCGTAAACACCGAGATCGTAAACACTGCTGATCGTAAACAATCAATCGTAATCACCGATCGTAAACAACGATCGGAAACGCCAACAGTCGTCTTCTTCACCGCGATCGATCGTAAACACCGAAATCCGCCATTGATGAACCTGCAACAAACTCGTAAACACGTTAATACACCATCAATCTTGTAAAAAGAGCATCTATCACTACCTTTTAACAGTTCTAAACACAAATCCGACTTCAAATTGCACAAGTATTTCACACCAATACACAAGAACTACAAGCCCGTTCTCGAACTTCTTAAAACCCGTGAAATCACTGGTATACA
>JBCNJP010000024.1:50110138-50168541 GCA_039602395.1 Deinandra increscens subsp. villosa | reverse complement strand
CAGTGATCAGTGAGATTCAGTTTTGTGTAAACCAGTTGTTTTGTTTGAGTGACATCTTTTTGTTTTAAAACCTGTTGCTCAACTTTCGCTTTGCCGTTAGGTTTATTAACTCTTTTGACCTTAGCCACTTGTTTCTCAACAAATTCTGGTTTTATCTTATCATTTCTTTTGTAAACTCCTTTAGATACATAAGTTGGTTTTGGAGTTTTGGCCACATTCCACTTTTCAACAACCGGCTTTGTCACTGGTGCCTTTGTGTTTGAAACCTTAGACTGTTGAGTCTTCATTGGTTCCAAATACTGCTTCCCCTGAGACAAAGCTGGTTGCTTTTGCTTTTGCTTTTCTCCTGTCATCATCTTCTCCAACATACTAGTCCGTGGGTTTTGCGGATAGTATGGTTGAAATGGTCTATTCACACAATTAGCAGCAAAGTGTCCTGGTTTTCCACATTGAAAGCAGTTCATAAGTCTAGGCCCATTGACATGACTACAGAGGTATGAACGTCTTGGGTAAGACGACTTCCATTCTGGCTTATCATCCCATTTGTGTATAACATGTTTTGTGGCTTTTTCTGGTTGTGTGATTAAACAAAATTGTTCTGATTTAGACTTGTTTGTTCTATTGAAAGTCGACACAACCTGGGGATAAGCAACAAAGTCTTTGGGCTTAGTCTCACGACCAACTTTAGTGTTAGGCACGCGAATTTTAAAACCATTAACTTTTTCATTGGAATCAGAAAGATGTTTTGATAACAAAGATACAACTAATTGTTTTGACTTGGACGTATTAAGTTCTGACACAGATGCCAGAACATCGTCCTTGGGTAAATCAGACATTAAACTACTAGACACATGACATTCATTGACTTTCAAACATTCAGCATCCTCCCCAGACACATCTTCAATACCTACTTCATCTGCACATGAAACAAAGCCATCAGCAGGTTCAATACTATTGTTTAATGACTCCTGGGACGGACCCGATTTACTTGTGGATGCCATTGTTTCGTTCTGATTACCCAACCCATAGATCATGTGTTTCTCATTTTCAAATTCCTGATCAGTCATAGGTGTCACTCCTACCAGAACACTATCTAAGGGAGGTCCTATCTCATGTGTTCCTGTTTCAGATCTATCAACCTGATCCTCCTCAAAGATTATTCCTATTATATCTCTAGTTTTATCTTGAGGAACATCATTCTTGTTTTTGTCTGAGAAGCTAATTCCTATTCCACCTTTGTCCTTACCCATTCTAACATCAGTTATGCAGGTGTTCAAAGACTTACTAGCCTCTAGCATTCTTTTGCTTCTCATATGATTCACATCAAGTTTTACTTGCAACTCATTGTTCTTATGCTTAAGTTCATCTATCTGCTTACTCAGTTCAGCTATTTCTAACTTAGCATTGTCATACAGTAGAGTTTTCTCAGTAGCAAGTTTTTGATATTTCACAATGTCTAGTTTCTGAGCTTTTACCTTCTCCTCATTCTTTTGCCATCTACCCTTAAAAGAACTCCTCTCGCATTTTATCTCAAATAATTCTATCTGATAATTTTTACAAATTTGCCTAAGTCCAGGAATTATACGAGCACAAGTGGGATCAGGACATACCTTGATGTTATCAACCTCAGCAGCAAAGGCTTCCTTGTCTTCCACCAGAATCTCTTCAGGTTTCTCATCAGTTACAACAAATGCATGCTCTTCCTCATCATCCCTTTCCATAGCAGCAATCATTGCATGTGACAGGCTAAACTCTTTTATCTGAGGAGTCCAGTCATATCCACCTCCTTCCTGCACAACCAAAGCACTTGACTCTGCCTTTCCTTTGCTATCACCTGCTTTCCTTTCTTCTGTTCTTTCTCTCCTCGGCTTGGTGCACTCTCTTGCGAAATGCCCGTACTCGTCACAGTTGTAGCACCTCAGCTTGCTCTTGTCGAACCCCATCCTAATCTTATCTTGGTCCTTCCACACATTTCTCCCAGTCTTTGCCATGAACTTCTTTGCTCTGAAAACAGCCATTGCCATCTGCCAAGAGACATCTAACATCTCTACATCTTCAGGATTTATCTGGTTTAGCTCCCCCGACAGCATCTCAGTAGGCACTAAAGTTCCTGCCATAAGAGCATGATAGCTGTTCATAAATCCCATTCCGAGGGCAAAGTTGGGATCATTTGTAGCATCAGGGTTGACACCTCCACTTGCACTTGATTGAGGTTGTGCCACAAAAGCAGTTGACTTTGTGACAGAGCTCGGTCCACTCCCAGTTGACTTTCCATCTTGCTTAGAATCCATTTCTTCTGACAACAGTGCTTGGTTCAATTTTCCCGCCAAACTAAGAGAGCTTATATGGTTCAATTCTCTCTGCTTGTCATCAATAAGTTTTGACTTCAGTTTGTTGATCATCTCATCAAGAGATAGCTCACTCAGCTTGTTGTTGTCCTTAATGATGGAGATGTTGGTATTCCAGGATTTGGGCAAGCTATTCAGCAGTTTCAGATTCTTATCTTCCTGATCTGGTTCAACATTGTAGCTTGACATTTCTGCCATCAGAGACACGAACCTTTGCACCTGTGCTTCAAAGGATTCTCCTTGAATGTGGTTGAAGAGATTGAATTTCTGCTTCAGCATTTGCTTACGGCTTGCTTTTATGTCTGGATTTCCTTCATATGCTACTACCAAAGCATTCCAGAGTTGCTTTGCAGTCTTGCAGTGCTTAAATCCTTGTGCAATATCTGGTGTTAGTGCCATAGTCATAATAGCAAACGCCCTCTCAGCTTTGTTGCATCTTTCCCAATCATCATCATCAAACTCGTCTTCCTTTTTAGCCTTCCCCGCATTAACTCCTTCTGCGTGTGTAGGCGTGTATGGCCCATGCATTACTGCTCTCCATAGTCTTAGATCAACACTCTTCAAGTGATTTTCAAACCTATATTTCCACTCCAGAAAATTATCCGCCGATGTGAGTCTTGGTGGACGAGTGATGGATCCAATCTCAAAATCCAACTTCTGATACATGCTTGGTTCGAAATCCATAACACAAGCTTAGGAAAACTTAAATCCAAAGTCCAAATGTCCAAACTGTGAGATTACGATTGTAAACACCTGATTACGATCGAGAGTCATAAACAGCGAATAAGATTCAAATACAAGTCGTAAACTCCGATTCCGATATGAAGCGAATCGTAAACGTCGATTCCGGTATGAGAAATATCGTAAACACCCGAAAGTTCCGAACTTTAAGTCGTAAACACAAAATTTCAGGTCGTAAAGACACAAAAATCGTTTCTTGATATCGTAATCACGTTTCCGATGAAGATCTTCAAACAAACCAGTCGTAAACACTTCAAGCAAACCCAGAAAATAATCGTAAACACACAAACCCAGCTGCAAACCGATCGTAAACCCCAAGAAACAGCTTCAAGTCTTCAAAAAATCAAACCTTTTTCCAGAAAATACTCGAATCCAATACCGTGAGAGCCTCGAATCAGTGATTCTTGGCTCTGATACCAATTGTAGGTCCAGAAAATCTACCAACTCACGATATTGATATCACAAACGAGTGCGGAATCCTCGTAAGTGATTGATTCGAGAAGAAAGTAGATGAAAGAGATTTGATAAACAATAAAGATCGAAATCTTGAATGAAACACAAACTTTCTTGAGCTAATTGAAACTGATCGTAAACACAAGATTGAGAGAAATCGGAATCAAAAAGCTAGCTACAATCATAAACACATGGGTATTTATACTACCCTTACAAATAACCTAGCTAGGATCATAAACCCAAAATAACCGGCCCACATGGCCCAAATCGTAATCACCTAGCCCAACACACAAGCCCACAAATCTAATGTTCATGCCTTTAAATATAGCCCAACATCATCATCAGGTGATTTCTCATAAGTCCCATCAATAAAACTATATTTATTTTTTACTCGCAAAGCCAGTTTCATTGCATTAGCCCAGAGAGCATAATTCTCTGTGCCTTTCAATTTAACATTGATGATGGTTAGTTGACTGGAATCACTGGGATGTAGGTACAGAGGATCACTTGGTTCCAACTTGCCTACCAAAGTGGCAAAAGGGTTACTAGTATCACCCTCAGACATACCTCAAAGAATAAATACAAAAAACAATCAAAACAATCAAGAATCACAGAGAGCAATCTAGTCAGGGACCAGGGTTTCACACCAGTCAGGTTGGCAGATCAAGGCCTTTACTAGATTGAACATAAAACAATCACACCAGTGAATTAAAATTAACACAGAAACACACAAGACATGGATTGTTTGCCCCTGTACAGCATACAACAGGTATCAACAGGCCCGCACTGTATTTACACTACTAAAGTAAAGCAAAAAAAACCAAGACAAGGAACAATCTCACTAAAATAGAACCCAAGTTAGGGTTTCCAAATCGGGTTTTGTAACCTTCACTTAGGGTTACAGAATTGCGATCAGCACAACAACAGCAAGAATCCCAACGGTAATCAGCGTCAACCACCAAATTAGGGTTTCCAGGTAACTAGCATTGTGCTCCATGTAGTGCTACAAGAGCTCCGGCCAATTAAGAACAAGTCTCGTGACAAATCTAGGTCTCGGTGGCGGAGAATTAACTACAACTACAGGCACCAGGGACTAATGGGGGGGGGGGGGTTTGTACCTTGTGGAGTCAATCCGACGCTACCTGACCGATTACCGTGACAAGAACTCAAGGAAGAGTGGAAGCGATGAACGGAACTCGAACCAACGTCGGAGACACATAGGTCAAAAAAAATATCACCGATGACCAAGACCGAAACCCTAGAAGATGAAGCGAAGAACAAGACTGCATCACGAGCACAGTGGCTCTGATACCATGTCAAAAATGGTGAATAGTTTGAAGGTTCAAATAAGAACTCAATACAACACAAACGATTTACAAAGATCTGAGTACAAATCTGCAAACACAACTCTCAGAACATCAATAGATCATCAACACGATGATCTACATACAATATCTCTCAATCTAAGAGGAACATAACTAGTTCATCGATGGTGATGAACGTATAAACCCTAGATTGACACAAAGAACAAAATGAACACGAGAGAAAAGTAGGTACAACGCCACAACAGAACATGTAAGCTCTCTCAACCCTAAAGCATCAGAAATGCGATATTTATAAAGGGATCCAAGGTGAGTGGGTCACTGACCGACCCACGAGACTATTCTTCTTTCCAGCTGCACACTCATAGTCCAAGCCCTTATCTTCTTAGCCCATATAAACTTTAGCCAAACTCCAGATCCAGAAGTGCAAATACTCCAACTTGACCCGAACCCAAACATGAAAACAATAGCATCAGTAATCAGCTCGAGATATGAACAAAAAATAAAAAAAAAATTCATAGCCTATTTTTAACAGATATGAAACAAGAAAAGACTTTGGCTTGTTAAACCAGGACAATATCATTAGATGAAGAACCCTCGATTCGACGGTAACATTGCCGTTGGGATGAAAATTCAGATTTGCATCCCTAGCTTCTCAAGAAAAAGGGTAATAAAAACAGGGGTTTACATATGTATTTTGATTTTTTTTATAGATATGTAAGGTACCTCTGAAAAAAGAGAAAATATACCTTCATAAGATTGATGATTATGGACATGAAAATGATTTGATAACTCAGAAGAATGTAAATGCTCTTCCAAATTGTAAAGAAACTAGTGTTGAGGAGAGGGCATTAAATTCGAATGTTACATTTTCTGGAAATTGTGAGATTCCTTGAGTTGCATTAATGGAGGTTTTCGTTCTTCATACGAAGAAGATGAAGGAACTAAAAGGAAAAGTAAAGTAAAATGAAAGAAGGAGCCATGGGGGATTATATAAGTGGAAAAAGATGATGGGATGACACATAGAAAAGACAAAAAGAAGAAAATATGATGAAAATGAGTAAAAGACACATATACCCTCTTAAAAAAGACAAGATAGTGTGATGTGGATGGCCTAGAAACCCTTGGACGAGTTTCTAGGGTTTTTTATAACTCAAATGGGTTTTAAATATATATAGGGGAAGGATCCTGCGAAAACACAATTTTTTGTGAGAACTGTGTAAACAAATCTTAAAACGTACATAACTTTTTCATACGTTAATATATTTTTTAAAACATTTGCACCAAAAGTCTTAAAATTATGTTATCTTTAATCCTATAAAAATTTTAAAAATTTAACGCTTTTTTTATTTTATTTATTTATTTTTTGTGTGATGCACATGTACATCACAAAAAAAACTCATACTGTTAGTATGAGTTAATATATATTTTTTTCTTAGTCGCACCATATGTCATATATTTCAATCACTTTTTTGCATTTTTATTGAATGATGCATATGTGCATCACACCAAAAAAAATCCTCATACATGTGATATATATTAATAAGTTTAAAAAGAAATTGCACCTTAAATCTTATAGTTGTGTTATCTTTAAATTTAAAGAAAAAAAAAATATTTTATAATTTTTTTTAATTATATGATGCACATGTGCATCACACGAATATTTTTTTTTTAATTTTTTTCTAATATTTTGCTCCAGAATTAAAGATAACGTAATTCTAAGACTTTTGGCGCAAATTATGAAAAATCGTTAACGTATGAAAAAGTTCCTTGGGTTTTAATATGTGTTTTCGCAGGATCCTAACTTTATATATATATATATATATATATATATATATATATATATATATATATACATATATATATATAGGGGAATGATCAAATAAAAACAAGATGTTATTGCGAAAACACGAAAACAAATATTAAAACCTCTATAACTCCCTCATACGTTAATATTTTTTAAAAAAATTTGCACCAAAAGTCTTAAAATTATGTCACCTTTAATTCTGGGAAAAAAAATTAAACATTTAAAATTTCGTGATTTTTTTTATTATTGCACATGTGCAATAATACGTATTAGTTATATTACACATGTGCAATGTCAACAAAAAGAACGTTATTTTTTTTAACTTTTTCCAGAATTAAAGATAACAGAATTATAAGATTTATGGTGTAATGTTTTATGAAAAATATTAACGTATGAAAAAGTTATAAAGGTTTTAATATTATTGCACATGTGCAATAATAATTTATTATTGCACATGTGCAATAATAAAAAAATAAAAAAAAACGTTGAATTTTTTTTATTTTCTCCAGAATTAAAGATAACAGAATTATAAGATTTATGGTGCAACTTTTTATAAAAAAAATTAAAATATGAAAAAGTTATAAAGGTTGTAATTATTATTGCATATGTGCAGTAATAATAAAAAAACATTATTGCACCTGTGCAATAATAATTTTTTTTAAAAAAACTTGATTTTTTAAATTTTTTTTCCAGAACTAAAGATAACATAATTTTAAGGATTTTGGTGCAATTTGTTTTAAAAAATATTAACGTATGAAAAAGTTATAGAGGTTTTAATATTTGTTTTCGTGTTTTCGCAATAAAAGTTGTTTTCACATGAACCTTACCCTATATATATATATATATATATATATATATATATATATATATATATATATACACAACCCCATAAGTGTAGACATATATACATTTTTTTCACCATTAGATCTTTTGATCTAATTGTTGTGATTAATTTCCTTTTTTTCTTTTTTCTCATTATTCAGACAATTTCAAAATGTGAAAAATAACTATTTCACATGCGAAAGTGTCTACAATGAATCTCATCATATATATATATATATATATATATATATATATATATATATATATATATATAATTTAGACTTTTTCACTTATTAACCATTCATCTTCTCTCTATTCTTTTGATCGTTTTTACATATCAATTTATTAGCCTCCTTATATGCTACCGATTTTGGCAAATTCTAATCAATATACATGATGAAACGAATTCGAGAGAATTGAAAAATACACAACAATTGAGAGATGCTAATTTTATTAATGACGAAAGATTGGGATTACACACTAACGGCTATATAAACAAAAACAGATTAACAATACGCTAACTAACAAACTTAACAACTAATCATAACAAGTTACATAACTAGTCCCTGCACTTTCATTCAATTGTTATTTATTCACCAAAATTTTCTAATTTCTTTAATCCTGGTTTTACTTTCTTCACATGACCTATGCAACCAAATACTCTAAGATACTGCAAATTTGGCTTCCTATTTTTCAGTAACTCATATGGTGTGGACGTGTGGTCTCATTTAAAGCTTTTGTAGGTAACCTATTAAGTACATATGCTGAATGCCTAACAGCTTCTGCCCAAAATTCATGAGGACCACTTATAGCCTTCATAATACACCTAGTCATGTTCACGATTGTCCTATTTCTTCTTTCCACAACCCCATTCTGTTATGGGGAGTAAGGAGCTGTCAACAACCTATATATACCATTCTCCTCACAAAACACACTGAACTCTTTAGAAGTAAATTCTCCACCTCAATCTGATCTTAATGGTTTGATCTTACAACTTGTTTTGCCTTCTACATCAGCCTTAAATCTTTTAAAAATTTCTAAAGCTTGATCCTTACTTTGAATCATGTAAACCCACATGTATCTAGAGTAATCATCAACAAGTAGCATGAAATATCTATTCCCTGCATTTGTAGTATGTGCAATTGGTCCACACAAGTCCATTGACACCAAATCAAGTAGAGATTTAGACCTAAACCGGGCTTCCTTAGGGAACTTCTGCCTAGAGTGCTTTCCTGCTAGGCATGCATCACATATTTGAGTGGTATTCTTAATATTAGGTAGGCCTTTTACTAAGTTTTTCTTAGTCATACCTTCTATAGCTTGAAAACTAACATGACCTAACCTTTCATGCCACAACCAATCAATATCAGAAATACTGCTAAGAAAACACATTGGAGACCCTGTTCTTAAACTATTTTATAGAGCTTATATGGTGCTCTCTTAACCTTTATTAATAACCTCCCATTACTCTCATACAATCACAGATTATCATCCTTCATCTTAACTTCACAGCCAGCCTCTGTGACTTAACCTAAACTCAGTATGTTGCTCCTCAAATTTGGTATATAATAGACATTTATGAGCAATCTTTGCTCCTCATTCTTACCCTGTAGCACTATAGAACCCCTTCCCATAATATCTACACTGGACCCATCCCCAAATTTGACATTACCACATACCGTTCTATCTAAATGAGAAAAATGAGATTCATTACCTGTCGTATGATTTGAAGCTCCATTATCAAGATACCAGATCTCTTCATCATCACTTGATGTGTTGAACCTGTTTGGTATAACTTTTGATTCATTCAAATACACCACTTCCTTGTGTTTTTGATCAATGGAAATCAACAACAATGCATGCTCCTCATCATCTACTTGAGATAAATGAGCCTCTTGATTTTTGGTTTTGTTCTTAGTACATTCACTAGCATAGTGTCCTAGAATGTCACACTTAAAGCATCTAATCCTGGACTTATCTTTCTTAGACCTACTGGATTGCATGTTGCTTTCTTTATGACCCTTTCCATCTCTTTCACTATGCTTGCCCTTGTCACTAAGCTTTGACCCTTCATCAAACCCTTTCAGACCTTTCCCTTTGTCTTTCTGCCCTTTCTGTTTGGCTTCTTTGTATTTTGATTGCCACTCTGCATAAGTCATGAGAAGTTGCTGATCTTTTACTGCAACTGACTTATTCTTCATCCCAGTTCTTTCCTCAAATGCTTTTAACCGGCCTATGACTTCTTAAAATTTCATTGCATCTATATCCATAAACTGCTTTATCGATGCAACTATATGAATAAATAGATCAGGAACTGAGTCTACAATTTTTCCTAACCAGAAGGGACTCTTCAATTTGTTCACCCAATTCAGACACCTTTGAAGCTATTGCACTCAGTTTGGCGGCAAAATCATCTATTGATTCTGGTTCTTTCATCCTCAGGGCTTCATACTCGCTCTTAATTGTTTGTAACCGGGCCTTCTTGACCTTATCAATGCCAATAAATCGTGTTTTGATTGCCTTCCATATGTCACTTGCAGATTCCATACTTGCAATCTGAAGTATCATGTCTTCGGGAAGAGCTTGATACAGATAAGCGATTCAAGCACTGTTCTTCTTGGCATCGATTTCAGCCCCTGCCGATGGGTTTACCACCTCCCATAGCCCGTGCACATTGAAGATTGCCTTCAATTTCACCGCCCAAATCGTATAATTTGTTTGGGTGAGAATCGGGCATTGCAACGGGATTGTGGTATAGTTGTCTCGAATCATTTGTTGAGGACCTCCTCCGCCACCTGTTGCGCCTGTCATGATTTCCGATCAAGTCAATTCTGTGACAGATCTGAAACTGCGAGCGATCTCCTTCCTCCGGTGAGAACTAGTGATGCGGCAGCGATTTGGCGGGGCTAATCACCTGTTAGCTCTGATACCAAATGAAACAAATTCGAGAGAACTGAAAATACACAACAAATAGCTGCTAATTTTAACAATGACGATAGATTGGGATTACACACTAACGGCTATATAAACAAAAACAGATTAACAATACGCTAACTAACAAACTTAACAACTAATCAAAACAAGTTACATAACTAGTCCCTGCACTTTCATTCAAGTGCTACTTGTTCACCAAAAATTTCTAACACGAGCATCTGTTCAAGGCCCCAAAGGGTTTCTCTAATCGCCTTGCATGCTTTTTAGATCAAGAGTAAAGTAATTAAAACTTGATTTTTGTTGCAGTGATCTGTCATACAACAATTTCACATCTATATCCTCAAGTAACTTACATTGTCAGATTCGGGAAACGTAAGATCTATTCCCTTTCTTCTTTTCGCAAAACCATTAGACTTGAACCATTTTTAAGTGTTTATTATTTCACAGCTAAAGCTTGTTGTGTTTATTGTTTCCTGTAGAAACTTGTTTAAATCCTTTTCAGGGGACAACAATATTACGTAAGTTTCTCTGGCATGCCTTTGTTCGAGATAAAGATATGTCAATAATGTTTATTTCTTTGTGACATATGTTTCTTTTGCTTATACGATTCTACAGCAAAGAGGTGTCATGCTTAGGGGAGATTCTTTGCCCTACATGTAAGTAAGATTATACATTACTCATATATTCAAGAAATTTCGTGACATGTTTATACTGACAATTAATTCATATTTATGACACACGAAATAAAATGTTAACAAGTCTTTGTGGTGCAACACTCACATCTCAAGACAATCTTCTACTTAATTTCTATTATATCGGTCTAACTGAAGGGAGATACCATAGAACAAAAAACTAACAATTGTATAATTAAACATTTTCCTGGAAAACCTTCCGGGATCGGTTGAACTTTTGACGGTTCAAACGACACGGTGTAGTAGATGCATATTTATTAATCAAACACCAACAATAACTCATCACTTTAGCATGAAAACCCTCACACGAGAGTTAAAAATCTTCCACCTTAAACCTACCCCAAGAACATAGGAATGCAACGAGTCTTCTTCAGATAGAGCTAGAGGCAAACAATTCTTGATAAAAGTGATAAAAACTGTGTAAGAATCAGGGGCGGCTCAACCAATTTGGAGGCCCCAAGCGAAAGAAACTTCGGGGCCTTTCACGTATCTGAAAGTAATGTTCAAACCCCCCTCTTCTATCTGGACTTGGGACCGGCAATTATAAACTATAGTTGTTTAAAATTTGCAGAGTTAATTTTTTTTTTTGTGTGTGATCCCATATGATTTTTGTAAGGGAACAAATGTATTTAAACAAAATTTATTTTTTTAGCTTGGTTTGATGCAAATTCTTTAAAATATTTGTAATTAAATTTTTCTAACAAATCTTTTTCATTGATTAACATCAAATAACTTGAAAAAAAAAAACTCTATCTAAGTCAAACTCTTTGAATATACATCTTTTGGACATTTAAAACTATAGAAAACCGAAACGGGTCTTTTTCTACAAGTCTATCCCTTAAATTAGTTAACAAGTTCACTAGCATTAACAGGTTCATTAACATTTTCACTAACATTGACAGATTCTTTAATGGATGCTGTTAGCTTCAGCTTTTAATTTTTTTTGCTTTTTAGAATAACAAGATGCGTATTTTTGATGCCTAGCAGAAATGTAAATTTAGGGTTTGAGCACAATTTTGACCAAAAAGTCTAAGTACAAGAAAAAAAAATCAGATTTTCAGATTGCAAAATGAAAGCTAATGTAAATCAGATATAGTGATAGAGATTAGTAGATTACCTAATCGGATTTTCAAATTGCAATTCTTGTTTTTGAGATTCCAAAATCCAATCAGCCTCAAGTCGATCAACGGAACCACGAAATCCATCCACATCGTAAAATCATCCTTAACTCAAAAACGAAGTCCTCAAATCCAAATGACTTATCGTCAAATCCAGAACAGAAAAATTAAACAAAGAATTAAGAACCCAACGGCAGTAAGAAAAGATGTCGAAGATTGAAGTTCAAAGAGTAATCGATTGTAGCTTTTTCCGTTCAGATTCTGACCTTCATATTCATGGCCCTTGATTCAAGTTCAAATCGTCAGATAGTATTTTATCTCCCCCAATCGATTTCTATAATCTCTCATGATCAGGGGCGGATGCGTTAAAAAAAAAAGTTGCCGGGACTTACGTGAGTTCGGGGGCAGCGCCTCCGAAAAAAATTTAGATAATTAACGGGCTTTTGATCATATTTTCAAGTTAGGATCTAACTAAAAACCATAAAATTTATTCAAGGGGTAGCGAAAAAATCGTTTCAGGGGTAGCGAAATACCGAAAACCAAAAAAATTGCACATCGCAGTAAAGGTTCAGGGGTAGCGGGCGCTACCCCTGTCCTTCAAGTAGGTCCGCCCCTGCTCATGATCATCTCCTCTTCCTAGTTCCCAGACGCAATCAATTTCTTCATCTGGCAACAGCCGCACCTACCTTGCGTTTCATCTCCCAAAGCGAATTTTATGTTATTGATGACGCGTCTAATTATTCTCCCCCACCGCTCACGCAGCAGTTTCTTGTTTGGGCCGGCATGCTTCTTGATTCTCTAGTGCAAAAATTAAAATGGCTCAAAGTATATCGATTTTCTTTTTAAAAAATGGGGGCTCGAAGCCCTAGCTTGGGCTGCTTAGCCCATTGGGCCGCCCCTGGTAAGAATCATGTAGTTAATAAACCCGTAGATACGAAGAAGGAATACATGATTAACTTGGCTCCCATGTAGGGTGTGTTCTAAAGATGGAGTTATGCGACAAGGTTAGGTCACGAACTAGAGAGAGAACCAGAGGGAGACATTTTATGAGAGGATCTCAAGAAGGTGTTGAAGTCTCCCTAATGGTCTTTATTTATAACACACCCAAGGGCCGGGAAACCCCATTTAGTAATAAGGATAATTATGTCCATCAAGTAATTCCTATTAAATACTTAGGGGTAGTAAGGTCGATGATCAAAATTAAGTTAGATAGATGATTATAAAGACACATAATAATTATTTTATTCTCACAACATAGACCGAATTGGTGATCAACAAACACACGGACACTATATAAAGGAAAACAGTTTAAACCATTATTGATAATTTAATACAAGACAACCAAAAACTTTGAGAAAATGGATATATACTTGGTTTTATTTTTCCTCTCAGCAACCCCATTTTGCTAAGGAGTCCTACCAGCACTAAACTGCCTAGATATCCTCTTTTCTTCACAAAGAGAATTTAAAACATGATTTTTAAATTCCGTACCATTGTCACATCTAATTGTTTTGACTTTGAAATTTGACTGATTTTCAAGTTGTGTGATTAAAGACTTTAAGATTTCAGGTGTCTCATCCTTAGTTCTCAGGAAGAAAACCCATGTGTATCTTGAAAAATCATCAGTGATAACAAAACAATAAGATTTCTTTCCCAAACTCATTACCCTTGTAGGACCAAAGAGATCCATATGAAGCAATTCTAAGGGTTGAGAAATTGAACTTTCAGATTTGGACTTATGAGAAGACTTGTGTTGTTTACCTTTTAAACAAGCAGTACAATGTTCATTACAATTAAAATGTTTTTTTGGTAAACCATTAACCAGCCCTAAATTGACAAGTTTATTCATGGTTTTGTAATTAACATGTACAAGTCTCCGTGCCAAAGGTCAGACTCATCAATAGAAGCTCTTGATATTAAGCAAGTATTGCCATCATGAGATTTCTTAAAACAAGTTGATTTTCAGTGATAAAGTCATCATGCTCTGAAAAGTCACCCTTTTTCTCATTTGCATTCCCGTTATAACTTTGCCATTTGGGAAAACCATGTTTCTTGATAAAAGTCTTCTTTTCCAAGTTCTTCCTGTTGCTTCTTTGTTTTGCATTTTCAAACTTTGGTTGAGAAGCAACAATGGGAATTTCAGTATGAGAGTACTGAGCTGAGTTCCGTAGGAACTCACTTGTGCAGGATGATCATGAACTTCATACTGTTCAGAAAATTGTTTTCTTTCACGAGGAGCAGATTTTGCTCGTGAATTTCCTTTGAAATTTAGGTGTGATTGATTTATAAACTCAGTGGATTGAAATTCAGGTCTTTGCCTAGAAGGTTTTGAAGACCTGATGTTGTTTAAATGTTCCGAGGGAACTGTACTTCTTCCGGAGGAAAGTTCTCCCGGAAGAAATGAAGTTCCTGCGGAATTTTGTTCCTTAGGAAAATTGTTTCTTATAACATGTGTGAAGTTGTTATTCTTCTCATTTCCAACCCAAACCTTCTGAGTTTTTCCAAAAACCCTTTGATCACCCTGTGATCTTCTTGGTGACATGTTCCTGCTATCCTTTGGATTCTTTGAACTAAATTGATTTTGGTTTCTCTTAGGAGAAATGTTAGAACTGTTAATTATATGTTTAAAAGGATTGTAGGAACAGTGAATTGCCACATGTCCCAACTCACCACAAATTATGCATTTCCTCACAGAATTGTGAGATACCTGGTGTTTTGGTGATGCTTGTCTGATAACAGGTTTTGATGTTCTAACCTTTTGACTACTAGAGCCTGAAGAATGAGATCCTTCATGATCTAAACTCATTGACTCAGTGACATTTGAGGTAGGTTCTGAGATTTTCAAATCTTCAACCTTAGAAGAAATGCTGGTTGATGCTTTTGTGACATCGTAAAAACCAATGTGATTTTCAAACTGTATGTCATCATCCTTTTTAACACACTCAATTTCATTGGATAGGTCCTTAATTACAGGGCCATTCTACTTTGGGTCAACTGTCAAGGAAACATTTGTTTCCTTGTTGGGTAAGGTTACAAGACTGGTGTAAGAGCCAGGGTTTTCAACAGTCTTAAAAGATACCCTTCCCTTCCCATGTGTGTGCTCATGCCATAATTTTTTAGCTTTTCACTTGCAATTTGAAATTTATCAGCATTGCATATGGCTTCTCTCAGCTGATCTTTTAGGGTTTGAATGTCAAGCACATATTCCACATTTTCTTTCTTTGAAATTTTAAGTTGCTCAACAACATCATCCATTTGAGTTATAAAATCAGTTTGTTGGTGTTTCAAAACCCATATGGTTTGCTTAAGTTCATCAGTTTTGGTTGAATAAGCTATATCTTCCCTTCTTGAGAACTCTTTCAACTCATTTAAGTTTTTTATTTCTTCTATTAGTGACAGATTATGCTTTTTGTAACTCTCAACCAGTTCAATGCACTTAGGTGAGCACAACACATTTTCAGGTTCAGTTGTGAGATTTGAATTTACCTCTGCAATTGCAGGTGAAGAACCACTGGCCATCAAGGCATGGTTGGTTGGAGTAAACTCACTCATCACTTCTTCCCAGTCAACAAACCCTGTTTGGTTTGCCACAGCAGCAGTTGCATGGCCTTGGTTGTTGTAAGAGGGCTTTGGTGGAGTAGGGCCTGAAGAAGAGCTTGGTTTGGTGTATTCTTGTTTCTTCTCAGCATTGTAACCACCATCTCTTCTTAGCTGAGAACACTCCCTGGAAAAGTGTCCTAACTGATTATAGTTGTAACACTTGACTTTAGATTTTTCAAGGCCAATGGGAGCATTCTTGGCTCCATTATACTTCCTTCCAGTTCTCTTGTAGAACCTCTGTGCCCTCAGTGACACCATTGCAAGCTGAGTTGTGATGTCAATTTCTTCTAGATCATCAGCACTGATGCATTTAAGATCTGATCTAGTGAACCCTGTGTAAGAACTGTTAGCAACATTTGCAAAGTTTTGAAAATATGAAACTTCATGTCCTTTAGGAGACTCAGGAAAGGAAATATGTGGTTCATGGTAAGAATAGTTCTCTGAGTGAGAAGTGATGAGGGCCAAAGTGTCTTTGGAAGATGATCCCTGGTTAGATGATACACCAGACTTCTCATTCATCTCCATCTCATGTGCACTCAGCATTCCATAGAGATCTCCTAATTTTAAAGTCTTGAGATCTTTGTTATACTTGATGTTAACTGTATAGACAGTCCAAACTTCAGGTAATGATCTTAAAAATTTTCTGATTATATCAACATTTTCTATTTTGACATCTACACCCTGCAGTTCATCTATCAGTCTAACATATCTCAGATATTGCTCAGACATTGTTTCACCTCTTTTGTGACAAAAGTTTTCATATCTTTGTTTTAAAACATCTTTCTTATTCTCCCTAACCTCATCTGTCCCCTCATACATTTCAATGAGAGCTTTCCAAAGATCATGTGCAGTTTTGCTTCTCTTATAGCCAATGGGTATGGAATTAGGAAGAGCTGCCTGGAGTGCCCACAAAGATTTGTAGTCACATTCACAGGTTTTATGGTCATCATCGAAATAATTCTCATACGTTTTGATTAGATCAACAATTGGTTGAGTTACAGATTTGGTTGTAATGACTTGTGGTCCTGAGTTAATGGAGTTCCACATTTTGTAGTCAGTGTTTTTGCAGAAAATCTCCATTCTGAGTTTCCAGGTGTCGAAGTCATCAAGAGTAAATGTAGGCAGTTTGTTAGTGATGTCATTCCTTAGTTTACTCATTTTCAGAGATCAAGAATCGTAACAGTCTTATCTAAAGCAAACAGAAACACCTTTAAGTAAGAAAAGTTTTCAAAAATTCTTTAAAACTTTGAAACACAAGAGCCAAAGCTCTGATACCACTTGTTGGATCGTGGTTAGAATTAGCTAACCAAACAAGTTACTTAAAGGTATCAAACAAGAAAGGCGGAATCAGACTTGTTTGTGTTTATGTTAAAATGCCTTTGATCGATAACAGTAACTAATAAACAAGAATTAAAGTAGTTGAATACAAGATATCAATTCCAAGCACTACAATATTATTACTTCTCAATGTTTACAAAGAGTTACAGCAGATAAACAAAAAAGTTGATCGACAATAAACAAGAGAAATACAAGTAATATATATAGTGCAAGGATGAAATAAAAGATAATCTTTTATTTCCATTTAGCTACTAGGCTAAATAAACAAATCATATCTACTCCAAAAGCTGATGTACTATCACTCATGGGCACTGTGAACAGTTGAGCAACTCTATCGGAGAACAGTGTAAAGCATGACCGAAAGTAAAATGCTCTCTGATAGCTTTACCGCCTTGAAACTTGAACCAATAGATAAGTCAAACTTCCGGACTAACTAGGGAAAAGTTCCGGAGGAACTACTTAGTGTAGAGGAAGTTCCGGAGTAACTTCCTTCGGAACTCTGACTTAGAGAATTTCAGTCAAGCTGAACATTCCCAACATACACACACAAAACACATAGTGAATTTGGCAAGAGATTCCTAATATAAACAAGAAACATCTATTTATACTAGTCCAACAGTTCCGAACTGAACACCACACAAACTGCCACTTTGGGTCAGTTCGTGTGTCAGTTCGTGACCAGCCATTCTTGCAGCTTTGTCTTGTTCCTGATACTTCACACGACGAACCAGATAATGCTCTAACAGAAATTAACATCAATTCATCATCTATAATCTAGGTGACACTAGAAATTTAGCCTACCACCATTAGCAATCCAGAAATAATCATAAAGTGCAAAGCTTGAGTTGCAATCATGGTTCTAGGTCAACATTCACAAGAAAACAAGAAAAAGAAGAGAACCCGAATCACCAAATTGTAGTCGGATGATTCAACTGGGATGATTCCTCCTTGATCCTAGCCTTCTCATGCTCTGAAATCCGTCCATAAAGTCTTCTAGTGTTGGCAATGTGTTGAAGATCCCTGAACTGAACCCGTAAATCTGATTTATAAGCCGCGACTAGGGTTTTACGGAAAATAACGATACTAGCGTATCGCCTAACTCAAATGATGGGAATATGTGATATGCTTAGGACATTTCAACCAGTCAACATGCGTTTGACCCAGTCGGTGAAGTTTTAACACAAGCGATGCGCTTGTTATTTCTTTTCAACCAGGTGATAGGCCTAGTACTCCTATTCCAGCACTTGTGTTCTTTTTTTTTTCTCCAACTTCTCTTCCAACTATCTCCAAGCCTCGGTAATCATTCTATTCTCTAAAAAATTAACTTAAAACACAAATTAAGACTCAATTGACTAAAAGTAAATTAAAACAGACTCAAATAACTCAAAACCGACTCAAAATGTACAAAATCATAATGGAAAACCAATGTGTTTTGCAATACATAAAAAAACACATAAAATAGAGAATTTATGGAAGATGCCACAAAACATCTGATGACTACCTGAGCATTAAAGTAAAACCCATCCTCAGATAAGAAGGCCCTCAATATCCCCCCAACCCAGATCCTAAGAATTCAAAAAAAAAATCATCTCTTCCACTCCTCACTCTTATTTCACCATACCACGCACCCTCCACCCCTCTAATGTACAACAAGAAAGTGCATAATGTGTTTAGTATACCATCTCCCACCCATAAACCATCCCCAAACTCACTTTTAATCTTGGAGCCCATTCTCCCCTCTTAGTTCCTTCCTCGTATATCTAACCACCCATAGCCTAAATGGGCTACAGAGAGAAAAGAAAAGCCAGATTGTGCAGACTTCAAGGTTTGCAAGCCAAGAAAAGGGTTTTATAAAATTGAAAATCAAGAAGGAAAGAAAAGAAAACCTATTTTTCCTAACGTGCTCCATCCTTATACCCCTGGGTATGTGCAAAATATTTGCCACCAACACTTATATCTCCAATCATTAGAGGCAGAGAAGATAATCAGTTCAAATATAAACCAATAGATCATCAGATTATACACAACAGTAATAAAAATTAGCCAATACCAGAGGGGAACCTAGAGAAGTGCACAAATACACATGATGACTACCCAAAGCACTTTAATAAACCTAACCTCATACTTGATGGCCCAATAGTAACCCCATCAAAGATCCTAATATTTCGAACCCACATATTTAGACCACCACCTTCCATAAAAATAATGAGCCGGCCCCTTAATCCCCTCAACCCCTCAATCAAATGAAATAGAGTGCATAGAGTGCTAAGTGTACTCAAACCATTCACAAACCCTCCCCAAATATGGGAGCCCTTACTCTGCATCTCCTCCCTTCTCATGAATTCCCACCCACCCAATATTTCCCAAACCCCCCAAGAAATAGCCCATAGAACCCATATGAATAGCTTAATGATCTCAATTATTCTTAAGCAAAGCATCAGGTAACAGCCTTCATACCACATATAAACAGCAAGACATCCCTTTTCCTTAGTGCAGCTCTTCATGGTTAATATGTCTAGGAAGAAACTGCCAATGAATTCACTTGGATCACCTTGCTAGAATATTTCATTTTATCACTTCTCAACTTTAAGCTAACAGCTTCCATACACAATTAATAACCTCTTCTTATGATCATATTTTAATTTGGAACAACCTTAAATTTCTTTCTTACCATATGAAGTAAACAACAACCCTAATCACCAGTCTTCCGAAGTAAACAACATCCCTAATCACCAGTCTTCCGAGCACAACAATAATCGAGTTGGATTTTGATATTTTCGAAAGATAACCTTTCATATTAGCCCAATCTTCCACCTCATCATCCAAGAAAGCTCTAGGTTTTATGAAAGACCAGACTTTAATTATTAGGAACATCACACTGGAAGAAGAGATGCTAATGACTATCAGTGTGAACTCCACAAAACCCACATTTAGAGTCATTAATATATCTCCATCTATCTAGCTTGTCTTGAGTGAGTAGTTTATGTTGTAAAGCAGCCCATAAATGAAAGAGTGTCTAGGGATTCTTTGATAAAATCAAACACTTCTAGCACACTCAACTTCAAGACCCATATCCATAAGATCTTTGTTGATACATGAACTTGTGTACCCGTTACTGTTTGAATTGTTAAAACAGACTAAGCTGAGTGGAAAACAAACTGGGACACGAACTGACCTGAAGTGGCAGTTCGTGTGCATCCGAAGTGGACCCGAACTGGTAGTCCGGGTGAGTTCGGACCACTTTGGGTAGTGCCCAGTTCGGACATAATTAAACTAGTATAAATAGTTTTGTCTATGTAATTAATTGTAAGTTTCTGTCCAGAGTCTGTCTAGATCTATGTGTTAAGAGGGGAGGTTTTGTCCAACCTCCCCCAGCCCTTAATCGTTGTATACTCCTTTGGTTTATGTAATCATTCAACACAATTTATGACAAAACTTCTGTCTTGATGTTATCTACCATAATCCGTATCATGTATTTTCAATCTTCATAACATTCAGCAACTTTAAAATCAACTAACTCGTCATTCCTTTTCCTCCATTTAATACCATCAGATTTAGTAGACACCAAGGGGATATTAGGAATATATTGAAGATAAGGATACTTGTTCATCCACCCATCCGGCCACTCCCAAACATTATTACTAATAAGATCCCTCACAACCGCCTTATCATTAAATCGAGCCCCTAACAATTCACTTCTTTTAATAAACCTAGAAAATGGCCCCACCTCATGCCATATATTATGCCACATATTAATATTTTGACCATTTCCTATCTCATGAAACACATGCAACCTGATCTTATCTCTACACTTAAAGAATACTTCTCCATAACCAACTGCATCCATCACTTGGCATTAAAGTCCAAGAAGCAATCTAATAAGTCTGAACCCATTTAACCCAAATTGTATCCTTCTTGTTCAGAATATTCAACATATGTTTAGTCATCAATGGAGTATTCATAGTTTTCAAAGACTTTATACCCAACCCACCATGAGACCAATCTTTGCAGATTTCTTTACATTGCACTCTAACTTTCCCTTTAGCATTTTCTTCTTGGGCCCAAAGGAAAGTTCTCATGAGTCTTTCAATATCACCAGTAATATTAATAGGAATAATGAAGATAGAAGCCCAATATATATTCAAAGAAAAGACCACATATTTTATGAGGTGGAGCCTACCAGCAAAAGATAAGAACTTACTCTTCCAGTTATTAAGCTTCTTTTTGACCTTCTCAATCAAAACCACATAATCTTTAGAGTATAACCTGCTAGATAATAGAGGAACTCAAAGATATGTAATAGGTAAACTGCCAGTTTTGAAAGGCATAATTGTTTTCAAATATATTTTCACCCTTTCATGAAGATTTCCATAAAAAGTGGTACTCTTTTGAAGGTTAGGAACAAGCCCAGACATTCCACTAAAGTCTTCCAAGGCAGCTTAAAGGATTTCCACGGATCTTCTGTCAGCATGGCAAAACATAATAACGTCATCCGTAAAACATAAATGAGTTATAGCAAGCATGCCACACCTCCAGTGATACTTAAATTTAGGTTTTCTTGAAATAGCCCTCTTTAATAACAAATTAAGAGCTTAATGTCCAATGTAAACAAATAAGGGATAATGGACCGCCCTGTCTTGAACCTCTTAAACCTCTAAAGAACCCCTGAAGGTCACCATTCACATTAACCGAAAAAGAAGTAGATGAGGTGCATTCCATAATCCAATTAACCGTCTTTCTATTAAAACCAAAATGAATAAGAATCTGATGAAGAAACTATAACTCACAGTATCATAGGCTTTCTGAATATCAATTTTAAAAGCAGTCTCTGCAGCTCCCCTCTTACTGTGGTAACTCCTGACCAACTCGTGAGCCAATAACACATTATCCCCAATTTTCCTTCCCGGGTAAAAGGCACTCTGATTAGTATCAACCACCAAGCAAAGATAATCTTTGATTCTATTACAAATGATTTTGCTAATACACTTATACACCACATTGCAACAAGCAATGGGTCTAAAATCAGCAACAACATTCATAGGATGAGGCACTTTAGGAACTAAATAAAGGAAAGTGGTATTAATTTATTTAAGAAGTTTACCAGACTTGAAGAATTAAGATATAGAATTACAAAAATCATCACCAATAACCCTCAACCAGCTTTAAAGAATTTAGCAGTGAATCCATCTGGCCCTCGTGTCTTGTCATCATCAATGTCTCTCAGGGCATCTTTAATTTCCTTATTAGTTACAGGACTTGTCATATTATTAGCAATATCATCAAGAATCTTTTTGCTAAAAAGAGTTTCAGGTTCAACAATAGGACTCACAACAGCCACCTTGCCCAGAATGTATTCAAAATGTTTCACAAAAGCCTCCCCGATCTCATCACCATAATATTCATTCCCATCCATATCAATAACCTTCACAAATTTTCTTCTTTGATTTCTTTCTTCAACACTAGCATGAAAGAATTTATGTTAGCATCTCCATCTTTAAGCCAATCCTTTTAGATTGTTGTTTTAAGAAAAGTTGTTCATTAATAACAGCATCTTTGAATGCAGTCAAATACACCTGTTCTTCACTTATAAGGTCAGGATTTTTAAAGGATTTTGAACAAGGTCCTCCTGAATATCAACCAATTCTTTTCTAAGGGCTTCACTTTTATCAAAAAGATTACCCTGCTTTATATTCAACTTTCTCAAAGGATCTTTCAGCCTCTTCAACTTTGAAGCAAGACTAAACATTCTAAACTCCCTAACATTGGCCTTCCTTTCATTCTGAACATTTACCAGAAATTCAGTTTTTCTAGTATGGAAATTTAGAAATCTAAAAGGTTTAGATTTGTATCAAAATTTTCCATACTTAGTCAACAAAATAGGAGAATGATCAGATGTACAAAATGGCATAAAGCCAGCTTTTAAACCATCAAAGCTACTACTAAAGGGCAGATTAATCGTGGATCTATACTTCTTCAACACTCCATTACTTTTACCAGGAGTTTGATTCCATGTAAAAACTAACCCATGGGATTCACATCACACAACCCTGTTTCATTAACACAATCTTAAAACTGACACATCCTAGTAGTAATATCAGGCTTATCCATAAGATGTTCTGAAGGGTCAAGAATGACATTAAAATCCCCAAGACATATCTAAGACTTATTTCTAACCACAATAGCATGACATTGCAAATCAGCCCATAAGGGTTTTTGTGGCTGGCATGAATATGACCATAAATGAAACTGAAAAAAAAATCACACTTTTTATCATTGTCATGGATGTAACAATGAATAGCATGATCATTCATATCCATAATTTAACACAAGCCTTTTCAGGGTCCCATCCCACAGCAATTGTAGCCCACTCATTGATATCCATAATATTAACAGAGGCATTTTCAGTGTCCCATCCCACAGCAATTGTAGCCCAGTTTCTACTCATACTGATATTAGAAATCCAACTCCAATTCCTCATCACATTCTGATTGAGAATAATCAATTTTCTAGCTTTAAATGGGTTTCAATGAGCCCACCAATACAAACATTATTTTCCAAAATCACTTTCCTTGTCTGTTCTTGATTGGTGAGGTTGTTTGAACGTCTAACATTTCAGGCCATAATATTCATTGGGCACCAATTTTGGATGAACAAGATGCATTCTTTGGCTGATAACCCAATTCATATGTAGCATGACCTTCAGCCATATCCATACTATGGTTACAAAACATTTCATTCAATCTCTTCTTTTAATTCCTCAACTTCTTTCAATTATATTCATCATCCCTTATACAATTCATTCCTGCTTCAAACTTATATTTGTTGCATACTAACATAAAAAAATTGTCTGAGCAAATCTCCAGTCACTTCTTATTTCAAATGGTGGCACGACTTTGTTTGAAACATAGACCATAATTTTGTCTTTTAGATCTTTAGAGAGCTCTTTATAATAATCATTCTAGGAGTTAGAGATAATCTTCACTTTATTAACTGGAATAAAACCTTCTCCTCTCTCTTCTAGAATCGGATCAGAAGTTGCATTTGTCACATCGATAGTAATATTTTCCAATGCACTAAAATAATTGGATACTTTGACCGTTTCTTCCAGGGTTTGGTTAGCGTTTGTCTTAACATTCGTCTTTCCTTTAGGCTTATACACCTGATTGGGATCTTTCTTTCCATCATTCTTAACCACATTCTTTCCTTAATGACCATTAGCCTTTATTGAAGATGCATCACCCATATTCTTTGCCTTCTTGTTCTCTTGAACTCTAAACACAACAGACTTAGCATTAACATTGTTAATTATAACCACACCTTTGTTGACAAAATTAACATTGGTATTCTGGTAAAATATTTTCTTCTGATGTATATTTTGAACTGTAACACCTTGAGGAATCCCCTACCTTGTAACATTTTCATTAACATTGGAAACATTCTTAACTCTTGATGTGCTAGCCTCAAATCTGCCAACAAGTTCAGATACTCCAATAGGAGTATTTTTAGATGGTGACTTCCATTGATTCTTAAGTGCTTCAGCCTCCTATTCTCTTTTATCTACTTCCTTTTCAGTCACCATTCAATGCATACATCTCTCATATGAATGCCCATAAACATTGCAATGCTTGCAGCTAGCTGGAAATTTAGAAAATTCAACAGGGATTTTGATGCTTTTGCTTTGACCTACCACAGCTAAAGGAGAGCATGCTTTAACAAATGTAGGGAGCTTCTTCATATACCGGTACCTCAATAAGCACCCTAGCAAAACTAGCACTTTCATTCATATCACATTTATCAGCAGTTGTGTTTTCAAATATGATTGGATTACCAATACAACTTGCTACACTGCATAAGCTTTCATAATACCACATTTCCAGTGGTAGACCTATTGTCTCCACTTTAGAACATACCTAACATCACCATGCCTTCAAAGATCAAATGGCAGTAAGCCAGACCTATGACCTAGAACCATAACTTACCTATATGAATGATAAATCATATATCCTAGACCAGGAGGATATAACAGACACACAAGCTGATAGTCAATCCTGTTAACAAGTTACTTATGCTACCGATATCATCTAAATCAACTTGCATTAGGGGACCCGGGTGACCGGGGATTTGTTGTTAAAAAAAATCTAAATCAACCTAGTTCCCGGTAGAAAATCTAGACCTAATCATAGCCGCTAAGCCTATGAGAATAAAAAAAACCCTAAACCTGGGTGTGCACTCCCAAATCTCAAATCTAAGCTACCAATCAATGGATTCAATCATAGACATAGATAAAGAAATGTAATCATATGAAAGAAACATTAGAGTCTTACTAAAATCATCGTGTATAATAGCAACGTCAAATCATAAAGTCGAATCAGTCAAGAATCATCTAAACCTAGATGATATACGAAACTAGCCTATGAAACTACAAATCAAAGAGTATTTAAACAAAAACATGACTAGAAATCTAGAGAAACTGAAGATCGAATGTAAACCGAATGGATTAACGCGTAGTAACGCTAATTAAATGATGAATCCTTGCTCCAAACCTTCAAAAAGACCTTCACGAATGCTCCAAGACTCTTTCTCAGAACTTATGGTCGCCCCCAGGGCATCCACAACCGTCCTGTTGCGTATTGGAACATCGCACTGTATTTATAGGCCGAAATTAGGGTTTTTTTCCCATGGTTAGACACGTAACAGGACGTTACCACATGAGGGGTTGTTTCGGAGCACAATTGACTTTTTCAGCTTTGACTTTTTGCATTTGCAATTCCAACCTTTATAACTTCTACATCTTTCATCGTTTCTTCTTCAAATCCTCACCAAAAGCTCTAGTAAAGTATAGTAGAAGTAATAGTAATTTTTTATTTATTTTAATATGAAAAACATTGTGGGTCCCACCCCAATCTCAAAAAACACACACAAAGCGTTTGAGGGTCCCACCCCCTATTCTCTCTCCTCTACTTCTTTTAGCCACAAATGAAAGTAGTGAAGTAGCGGGAGAAGAAAGTAGAAGGCCAGCGTAGCAGCAAGCCGAAGCGGCACCGTATGGCTAGCCGCAAGCCATACTGTGCACCCTAGCTAATATATACGTATATTGGTTCTTCTTCTCCCAAAGTAAACCCTAATCGCAACCACAACTCAAGAAACGAAAAATGAAAATCGCGGGCTATTAATATGAAATAATAGTTGGGGTATTTACCCGAATCACATTCGATCAACAAATCACGGCTTCGATTTGGGCGTTGGTGTGTTGCAATCAAACGTCTCGAAGGCAACAATGATGGCTCTTCACAACAGTGGTGATTCAAATCCGAAGAAATCCGGTGTTCTAAAATGTTAGGACGGTGTCTTAGAGCATTCACGATCCATTTCTCATATATATCCCGGTGATTTAATAAAAAAAATTATATTTTTTTCTCCTTTTCGGTTAATAATATTTTTTATATGTTTATCATTATCTTTTCTCTCTTTTTCACTCATTATCACTTTAAAAAATATTTAAAAAGATAAGGAATGAACTGTTTTTTATCAAATATATGGATAAACAATAATTTTTTTCTCTCTTCTTGACTTACTGATAACGGTTTGTCAGGCCGTCACAAATCCCCAACTAAATTGATTCGTAGTAGTAGTAAGTTAGGGTTATCGAACCTAGGGAATATGTGGAAATTGACTAATTGATTGATTACCTTACTAACGAACTTAACTAAATTACCAATTAACCTAAAATTATACTAAATTGCCACTTGGCTGTTTTGATTGAGTTGGGGTGAACTAACTAATAAATTAACTACTTTGAAACTAAAGAATTACTTGAACTATCAAATGAGAAAAAACCTAACCACTTTTGGATCCTGGTTGACTACCGATCTAGGCAAAACCTAATTACTTACTAGTGACACATAGACATGCCCCCCAATTGCCTAATTGACCTAATAACCTAAGTTCCTATTGGGCTGATTAGTTCCTGCCGCAAGAAAGTGCTAGATCATGTCAGGGGACCACTAAAACCCTAGGTCACTAGTTAGGTTAAACAATTTCAGCATGCGGGTGCTCAACGGTTGCAAGGATTCCGGAACAACTAGTATGTAATTGATTAGGAATAGAACGATTTTACCAACCAATCACCAAAAGCAGTTAGGGGTGATTAGCCGGACATAGCTAATGAAACAAACAAGATCATAATAAAAGATTGCATTAATAAACGGTACCGAATGATTAAAATCATCAAAATCTTCAAACCAATGGTGGAAAATCGTAACCCTAAGCTCTCTGGTCGCACAAGAATGAAGAAAAGTCCCTCAATTAACTTAGCAAACAAGTTTAAATACTAAACCCTAAAATTCTTCTGTCGACCAATTCGGGGCGTACCGCCCCAAATTGTGGGATCCTGGGCGTACCGCCCGAATTGGTAACTTCAGATGACAAGTAAAAGTGGTCTTTTGTTGGTCAACGGGGTGAATGGTAATTTGGTTGTACCCCGAATAACCGTCTAGAAAACAATAAAACTTTTGACCGGGCAACTTTTCAATTATTTGGTCAATGAAAGGTAGAGGAAAATGGTCCTTGGAAGTTGCGGAATTCAACTTCCTATAATCAATGCAAATTCGCCACCCGGTTACCGGTCGGGTGGCTATTTCCTCACCTTTCTCGTTCCTTACTATTTGAATTCCCGCTTTCTTAGTAACGGTTTGAGTTGGACTTACCCATGTGCTATCGGAGATAGGATAAATAATACCTGCGTCTAGCCATTTAAGTACCTCCTTCTTGACTACCTCACGCATATTTGGGTTAAGCCTCCTTTGCGCATATCTCGCGGGCTTTGCTCCTTCCTCCGTGATGATCTTGTGCATGACTATGGATGGACTAATTCCCTTCAAATCTGCAATGGTCCATCCAATAGCCGCCCGATGCTTCACCAACACCTTCATCAATTCTTCCTCCTGTTCTTTAGTCAAACCTGCAGAAATAATAACGGGAAGAGTGTTATTTTCTCCAACAAAGTTATATTTTAAATGTTTAGGAAGCTCTTTGAGTTCAGGAGAAGGTGGTGATTCGAGTGAAGGCTTCAATTGCGAGTCGATATGCTCCGGCAAACTCTCCACTTGAATAAACCATGGTGGTCTTTGGTCTCTCAATGCCAGCAACTCATGGCTCTCATCTTCTGCTTCCATCTCCTTGACCATATCTGCATAACCCCTGCCAAACAAAGCAAACTCATCGGAGGTCCCATCCTCCTCATTAAAAGGAAAAAATGGAGGTGTAAGACAATCAACAATTTCAGCCCGGAAGCATTCATCGTCGTCCCGAGGGTTAGTCACATTGCCAAAAACACTTAACCGCATTTTACGGTTCCCAAAAGTCATATCAACGGTACCCGACCTACAATCAATTTGTGAATGACTAGTAGCTAGAAAAGGTCGACCCAAAATTACCGTTGGTTGAGCGGTTTTTTCAACTGACACATAATCGAGAACCAAAAAGTCTACCGGATAGAAAAGTTCATTAACTTTGACAATCACATCCGATAAAATTCCCCGGGGAAGCTTAGGGGTCAAATCGGCCAAAATCACCGTAGTGTCGGCTTTTTTCAAAGGTCTAAAGTCGTACTGATCGTACAAGCTCCCCGGTAATATACTCACACTCGCTCCAATATCCAAAAGGGCACGGGTCATTTGAAAGTCACCAACTTGAATTGAAATTATTGGTGCCCCCGGATCCTGGAGTTTCTTGGGCAAAATCCCTGAAATTATGGCACTCACATCTGCATTTGCATCAAGCTGTTTCAGAATTTTGTAATTCCGCTTTTGAGTGCACATGTGTTATAAGTACTTTGCGTAAGCCGGAATTTGCTTAATTGCATCTAAAAGGGGAAGATTGATTTAAACTTGTTTAAAAATATCCCACATCTCATCTTGTTGTGGGCCCCGTTTAGATGTTGTTTTCTGATTAGGTTCAATTAACGCTTTTGGAAAAGGTACCAACTTTTTCTGTTCAACCACTTCGTTATCTATCACCCTATTATCGGATTCATTAAAAGTTACATTTTTTATGTTCCTAAGGTTACCAGACTCGGTTGCAACGGACTTTGGGGTTGTTTGGTCGGTTTCCGGCTCACTTTCATTGTCACTTACCCAATCCTCCACCACCCCATCAACTTGCGGTGGAGGTGTCCCCACCTTATTATCTACGGACTTACTTGATCGTAAAGTGGTGATCTTGTTGATTGGCACATGTCGCGTGTTCTTCGAGCTGGAAGGTTGACCTTGTTGATGTTGTGGGTTGATGGTGGCTTCGCTCGGTAATCTTCCAGGATCCCGCTTTGATGACTCGGCCGCCAATTGGCCCAACTGTTTCTGAACCGCTCCCATAGTCTTGTCTTAAAGCTCAAACTTCCGGTCAAACCCTTGAACTTTGTCAGTCAACTGCCTGTGGCTAGCGGATAATTGCCTTTGTTCATCAAATAGTTGCTTCTGACCATCTACAAGAGAGTTCATTTTCTCCATCAAGGCGGCAAATTGCACTTGCATCTCATCTTCCGGTGTTGGTTGAGCTTGTTGGTAGCTCCTTTGGGGCGGATTTCCACCTTGAGTGTAAGTGTTCCGTTGGTAGCCCCCTTGATTATACCCGGATGTCCGGCCTTGATATTGCGTTGAAGCTCCACCCTGTACATTAGAACTTTGAAAATTAGGATTCAATTGATTATTAGCATTACCATACCTGAAATTTGGGTGGTTTCGAAGGTTGGGATGGTAAGTGTTTGAGTTCATGGCTCCTTGCACATAGTTGACATCTTCACTTGGTTGCACCACGGTGGAACATGAGTCAACAAGATGGCCCAAATCACCACAACCCGTGCACACAGGAATTTGTGCACTTGCCTTTACCTCTTCTGGTGCTCCCCCCAACTTCATTTGCGCTACCTGTTTCTCCAATAGGAGCGTCTACTGGCGGAGTTTCTCTATGCGTTCTTCTGCCTCATAATCAACGGATTTGACCGATTCGGATCTCGAGCGTCTTCCGTTCTGAGCAAGCCTCTTAGATGTGGCACTCAATCTTTCCATGTGCCCCCAATTCACCTCTTCCGTGTTGGTTAAGAATGTACCATTGCTGATAGAGTTTAAGTCTCTTATGTCTTCAGGGAAGAGGCCATTGGAGAAAGTTTTGATGAGGTCCCATGTATCAATCCCAAGATGTGGACACTTTCGTAGCAGGTCCTTGAAACGGTTAAACGCTTCATGGAATGGTTCCCCGGAATGTTGCTGAAAGGATCGGATCCCCTCTTTAACCTCGCTCGTCTTGCTCATTGGGTAGTATTCTTCAAGTAACACTTCTTGCATTTGAGCCCAAGTGAAGATACTCCCAGCGGGTAAACTTTCGAACCATCTTCTCGCCCGATCTTTGAGGGCGTATTGGAAAAGTATCAACTTTACTTCATCTGTTGTAAACCCCGTTGCACCAATAGGGATGCAAGTTGATTCGAATGTGTGTATATGATGGTAGGGCTCCTCGGTTCTCTTCCCGTAAAATTCTGGTAGATGACTCAAGTATTGAGGTCGAACCTCAAAAGCTCGCATGTTTGCTCCAATAGGGGTGACCACCGCCGACGAACTCGGCACAACCACTGGTTTGAAATGAGCAGCTACCCCCTGAACCGGTGGGTTCAGAACAAGTCTCGGGACTCCACCTTCCACTTGAATGCGAGCTCCCCCATTGTTTGGTTGATTGAACTGTGGAACGCCTCTCGGGGGCGGATCGCGCGGCACATGTGGTGCACCATTTGGTTGTGGAATTCGAGCACGGTTCCTTGGAGCTTCATTATATGGCTCAGCTCCATACCCATATCCATCTTCCTCCTCATCTTGGTCATACCGATCTTGTTCCCACTGCTCTGCCTGTCTCTGCCAATCTTGCTCCTCAAACGCGGGGTTTTGTCGGAAATGGGGTGGGTTGGAATTTCGGAAGAGGGGTTGTTGTGGGGCTTCTCGGAAAATAGGTTGTCGTGGGGCTTCGCGGAAGATGGGTTGTCGTGGTTGAAATGGTTGCCTTGGGCGGTAGTGGTAGCCTTCCTCCTCATGTTGTGAGGATTTGGGAGACAATGATGGGAGGGAATTGTGCCCATGTACCCGAAATGGTGGGATATGTACCGGAGGAATGTTTTGTGGCATGGCGGGGTTCACTGGTTCATTCTGGGCTTGGTTTTGTGGATTGTGTTGGTCCTGATTGAGGTTTTGATTTGGGTGTGGATTTTGGTTGGGAATTGGGTCTTGGTTGATGTTATCATTTGGGTTCGGGTTTTGGTTGGGATTTGGGTTTTGGTGGATGTTGGCATTTTGGTTGAGGTTTGGATTTTGGCTCTCCATTGCTCTTATGTTTCTCTGCTCTGATCGATTTTGCCGAGCTGTTCTCTCAATCTCCGGATTGTAAATCAACGGCGATGTCTTGCGGGAATGCCGCGTATGCATGCAAAATCACCTAAAACCTACAAAATCGGTCACAAAAGAGCAAACCAATTACGTAGCACTGTTCCAGAGGGTGTAAATAATGCAATAGAACATAAAAAATCAAAACTTGGAAGGTCAAAAATTGAAAAACTTTCTGTGAAAAACAGCCCAAGGCGTACCGCCCTAAAATGAATTTCGGCAAAAATTAATTTAATTTTTTTTAGTTGCAGAAATTGATAACTTGAATAAAGAAAACACTATTTTTGGGTTTTTTGGATTTTTTTTTTTGAAAAATTAACTAAAAATGCAAACAAAATGAACTAATAAAAAAGCGCACTAATTCCCCGGCAACGGCGCCAATTTGATAACGGTTTGTCAGACCGTCACAAATCCCCAACTAAATTGATTCGTAGTAGTGGTAAGTTAGGGTTATCGAACCTAGGGAATATGTGGAAATTGACTAATTGATTGATTACCTTATTAACGAACTTAACTAAATTACCAATTAACCTAAAATTATACTAAATTGCCACTTGGCTGTTTTGATTGAGTTGGGGTGAACTAACTAATAAATTAACTACTTTGAAACTAAAGAATTACTTGAACTATCAAATGAGAAAAAGCTAAACACTTTTGGATCCTGGTTGGCTACCGATCTAGGCAAAATCTAATTACTTACTAGTGACACATAGACATGCCCCCCAATTGCCTAATTGACCTAATAACCTAAGTTCCTATTGGGCTGATTAGTTCCTGCCGCAAGAAAGTGCTAGATCATGTCAGGGGACCACTAAAACCCTAGGTCACTAGTTAGGTTAAACAATTTCAGCATGCGGGTGCTCAACGGTTGCAAGGATTCCGGAACAACTAGTATGTAATTGATTAGGAATAGAACGATTTTACCAACCAATCACCAAAAGCAGTTAGGGGTGATTAGCCGGACATAGCTAATGAAACAAACAAGATCATAATAAAAGATTGCATTAATAAACGGTACCGAATGATTAAAATCATCAAAATCTTCAAACCAATGGTGGAAAATCGTAACCCTAAGCTCTCTGGTCGCACAAGAATGAAGAAAAGTCCCTCAATTAACTTAGCAAACAAGTTTAAATACTAAACCCTAAAATTCTTCTGTCGACCAATTCGGGGCGTACCGCCCCAAATTGTGGGATCCTGGGCGTACCGCCCGAATTGGTAACTTCAGATGACTTCTAAACTTTAGGGCGTACCGCCCTAACTTCTTCATTCCTGGGCGTACCGCCCCGATTTGAATCTCAGGAAATTTTCTTGATTTTCTTCTAAGTCTTCACTCGTTCCGGCTCATTTCTCGACCACTGTACCAATCAGCTTCTGCTTCTTCATAAAAGCCCAGATTTGACATGTTCAACTCCTGGTACCTCAAAACACAAAAACCGTGTAAATGCAATATAATCCAACCGTTATTATAAATAAATATGACAAATTAGCAACAATAACGACGACACATTGGACTAACATCACTTACAACCGCTCAGAACCAAACCTCAACTTTTAGAGACTCCATTCACACAAATATAATGAACGGGCTGTAAATGCTCATATAAGATATGTATAATAGAGGGGAGTTAGAGGTTTGTTGTGTACTCACTAAAAAGTGTAGACCAATAGAGGGGAGTTAGAGGTTTGTTGTGTACTCACTAAAAAGTGTAGACCTATTGATCTCATTTTTCACCGTAGGATCTCTTCATCTATTGACTATGATTAATTTTTTTTTTTCTTTTTTCTCATTTGTTTTTATTATTCTTTAGGGAATTTCACATGTGAAATAGAGTAATTTCACATGCTACTCTAGTATAGCACAAATAACACATATGAAATGGAACCTGCTGATTTCTCGTTAGATTCATAAGTTGCTTCTGATTTCTAAAATTCGTTTATGGTTTTGAGTGTTTTTCATGATACTATTTTTGGATTAGATTCGCCCTCCTTGTATATTGACTGTGGTGGAAATGGACTATCAATTGGGAATAAGACATATCAAGGTGACTTGGACGCAGGTGGTCCTTCATATTTCTCTTTAACCAATAATCAATGGGGATTTAGCAATACTGGTCACTTCTTGGATGATGACCGCCTTGACAAATATTCTTTTGCATATAATTCTTCTGGGGTCTTAGTCAACGAATCTAAATTGTATATGACTGCACGAACCTCAGCCCTATCTTTGACTTATTACGGTTTCTGCATGCTTAAAGGAAGCTACAAAGTAACCCTTCACTTCGCCGAGATTGTTTTACTTAATCATACAACGTTTAGCAGCCTTGGGTTTGGGAGGCGAGTATTTAATATCTACATTCAGGTGAGTTTTCATAGAAAAACATTACAAAAAGATTATATACTATTATATGGGGTTCATTTAGGGATGCTAAACGAGTCGTATTTTTGGGTTGGTGGGTCCAACCTTAGATGAACCAAAAAATATGGTCTGAACACAACATAACATGAATATCATGTCGAACATATTAACCAGAACACGAAAGATATATTTACAGATTGGCATAAACATGACCCATTTAGCCTATTTTTTTAACACTTTTATTTATTTATTTATTCTTTTTTTTATTTAGAAAAAGGTCAATTAAGATTTCATTATATATTAGGATCAAATTACAATAACATGGTAGGTAAACGGATAACACTTTTATTACATACTAAAACATTAAAAATTAGAAATTTAGTAGCTTGTAGCACTCTCTTGATGCTATAATTAAAAAATGGGCATTTCTCTTTTTCCTTATATGAAGTATTGTGATGTAGGATTTAGTTTCATTTCTTTTTGGAAGCTTTAGTTATTGTTGGTTATAAATGACTCGTATTGTGTCAGGGTATGCGGGTGGTGAAGGATTTTGACATTGTTGAGAGAGCAGGTGGGACTATGAAAGGAACTGACATAACACTTACGGTATATGTTATAGCTAGTTTGGATATTCGTCTCTATTGGGCTGGAAAAGGAACAACAAATATCCCATCCCGAGGAACTTATGGTCCTCTTATTTCAGCTATTACTGCGGATCGAGGTAAGCTATTACTAACTCCTTATGTGTTTGATGATTTGTGTCGTGTTCATGATTTGGAGTGTGTCGTCAAATTAACTTGATTTTAGTTCATAACATGCAAAATAAGAAAGTGCATGTTATTCCATATTGTGTTAGCATACAAGGTGGGCCTTTAGGGATGGAAATGTGTAGGGCTACATTGAAAACATGTTATCACTATAGCCTTTCGTGATGCATGTCGTCGGCATAGCAATGTTGCTGCCTTTTTGTCGAGACAGACCAAAATTTTCGCCTTGATATCCTACCTATGAATAGTGACCCAAATGAAACAAAAAATAAAAAATCCATCTTTATTATTTTTATGGCAATTTTTTTTTCACCACAAGGTTTGAACCCTCGCTACTTGTAAAGACAAATCTCTATCCAACTCCAAAAATCCATCTTTATTTGCTAAACTAGAACAAAAGGTAAACTAATATAAGTGTAGATGTCATAGAGCCACAGATCACCATCTTAATCATAGTTACCCTATATACAAATTTAAACCCTAAATGAATAGTTTCTAGAGCTTATTGGGCCATGTGGCTTTATAGGTTGGAATTTGGATGTCACTCGTGTCATAGACACTAATTTAGTTGTTTAAAAATACGGGTTACAAAAAAATTTCGCTTAAATTACTTATCCCAACCGGATTATAACATACTAATTACAAAACCACTTAATGTTTGGCTTCTGTTGTTTATTAGAGTTGCATCGAGACTTAAACATTACAAATAACCACAAACATTCACAACTTTCAAAAGACTGGTGTTCGGTTCTCCAAAAGACTTCATGCTCGACCTAGACCTGTCAACTCCGCTTAGTACCTGTAATTAACACTAGTAACACGTTAGTATTAATGACATACTACCATTTACCCAGCATTAACCACCTCAAATTAAGCAAACAAACATTAAAAACAATATCGGGTTCTAAGGGTATCGCCTAAACCATAAAAATAAAACAGGCGACACGCCTGTTGCTGCAAGCGTATCGCTTGCTGGATAGTCTGCTCTAAGCGATACGCTTGGAGCTACTTTTCCAACGACCAGACAACAATTTGTACTTAGCCAAATTCCAGCCACTTCCATCTTCTCCTACCACATTCTCTATTTTTCCTCCAATCTACCAACATTAGATTCCTGCATATCTACACTTTAAGAATCATATATCATTCAAATCCACAAGGCCAACCAGTTGACCCGTTAAGCCCCATCTTAATATTCTTTGCAATCTATGACTTCTATTTAATCTACACAATCATGCTTTCATAAGGAACATTCATCATATATAGAAAACAAGTATTATCCCTTCGAGAACTTCCTCTATACAATCTTATTACCCATTCCACATTTAACCATGTTTGACTTCGTTTAATAAATATCATCCTTCTCTTGGCACAATATCATATGCCAAGCTATCACACTCACCCGAGGGTGCATTCAAGACTTTTGTTTATGTTTTAACCAAATTCCAATCCAAGATTCACTTGGATTGCTTCGATTGCTCACTTAACCCAAACGGTTCATTTACTTCACTTACATCTAGAATTCAGTCGCAAATAGGTTCATAACTAAATTCTCTCATATTTAGTTCATTAACGCACAAGTATACTTCTAAATGGGCATTATGACATTTCTCACAATCCTATAACATCAATTTATCATCCTATGTTACCTTGATCGTCAAGCTTTATCATTTCCTTCTCTATGCTTTGACGTGCTTGCTTCTCCTTCACCTGTAATGGTCTAGCCATTTAGATTAACCAATTCAATAGTCATCATTTACATCATATAACATATCCACATTACTTATATTGATAAAGTCAATCCAACTCAACATTCACCTTCTTGTAGGCATTTCCACAAACACCTTATATGCATTCAAATTGTTCTTACTTATAGCCAACATCTAGATTATCCATCCATCCCAACATGAATTGTATACATGTTATATTTACAGATTGCACACAACTTGACAAATTCAGTCACATACAAACATATAGGAACCAAAAGCACTCCCAGTCTCCCAACCAAATGTATGTAATTAATCGTTTACTATGAGATGGGTTAAACCCCCATTACCAATTCTATCAAAACTTCAAACACACACACATGCACCTCGAAATTTTATATAAATCAAGCATGGGAACACACAACAAACCAAATTCCTTCATCAATTTCACCTAAAGTGAGAATCCATGAATTCATCCAACTCAAGAATAGGGCTGTTCACGATCCGAACCGAACCGAACGGACCTTTGCTCGTGTTTGGTTCGTTTACAAACCGAACCGAACCGAACCGAACCGAGCATTTTTTCAACCGATCTAAAATCGAACGAGCGACTTTCGATCCGAGTATTTTTTGTGCGATCGCCGAGCGAATTCCGAGCGTCGCGAAACAAAAAGGAAAGTGACGATGGGTGGTGATCTGACATAACACCTTCATCCATATTTCCAATTTTAGCATATTTTGTCCAATAACTAACACACTAGTCTTCTTGGTAATTTTTTTACAAAATGACCTAATTGTTGATGGTGATCTAACATAACACCTTCGTAGCATTTATTTATCTATCTACGAATCATATACATCCATAAACAAAAAAACTTCAAGATCCACAAAATGATAAACTAACGTATTAAACTTACATCCAAAGTCAAATATTAATAGAACTTGAAGCTGCAAAGAATTTTTGGAAGAACGGAAACCATAATCCTAATTTTAATCTTAATAAAATTAAAATTGATAAATAAATAATAAAAAGTATATAATTTTAATAATTAAATGTGTGTATATATATATATAAATATATAGTTTACATAATTCGAGCAAAACGAGCGAGCATCGAGCTAGCGAGCGCACCTATGCTCATACTTGGTTCGTTTTACAAATCGAACCGAGCCGCTCGGTTCGTTTTTAAAGCGAGCGACAAGCGAACGAGCATTTTCTGAACATTTTTTGAACGAGTTCAAACGAGTTTCGAGTTTTTTTGACAGTCCTACTCAAGAACTCACTTACTTGGCAGTAAATCCTAGAAGCTAGCAAGGATGAATTCGCGATGTAGGTGACCTCTAAGGTTCAAAATCGCCTTTCTCTCTTCAAATCCTTCTTTTGGCCCTCTCAATTTAGGTGATTTAGCAAAGTCTAGGTTTTTCTCCCCCTCCCTTCTCCTGGTTAACGACTACCATGTCTGGGGAAATCTTAGACTTCATTTTTCTATCATTATTTAACTACATCTAGCCCCTTCAAGAATTGCAATTATATTAATTCTAGCAACTAATAATTTCACTTCTAGCCCTTCAACTTTCATTCTAACTCACTAGACACCCGAAATTGAATCTAGTAATTAATATTAGTCATGTTGGGTTTTTTATTCTAAGCCAATTTACCCAGCCGACACTCCCAACCAATGAAATATTAAATAAACGAAAACAGAATGTTGCACGTTCGATCCCTGAGCTCCCAGGTTTTACCACCCGGCCGCTCGCGGTTGTGGTGTAGTGGTAGGAAGCCTGTGTTCTCTACTTGAGACACAGGTTCGATTCTTACGGGCAGCATTTTGGAAGGGGCATTGGCGATGAGGGGAGACTTGGGGCTGAAAGGTCACAAGTTCGATCCCTGAGCTCCCAGGTTTTACCACCCGGCCGCTCGCGGAGGTGGATTTTCCCTGGAATGAGCTCAACTGGTGTAAATAGTCCCCGGGTTTTCCGGGGCATTCGTTGGCCGTTCAAAAAAAAAAAAAGAATGTTGCACGTGATAGCCTTTATTTATATTTTTTTCAAAAAAAAATTTAGTTAGTTTTTAAGTATTTTTCTTAGTTTTAATTTTAGTCTCATAACGTTACCTTTACATGTCTAAGTTTTTTTTTAGTTCGCGTGATAATCTTTATCATTTTTATTTTTTCTATATTGTTTATTATTTGTTTTTCATTTAATTATAAAGCGTTTCGTTGGTTTCTAACTTTAATGTCGTTGCATAATCTTGGGGTACTTTTTGTTTTTACGTTGTGTTTTAACAATTCAACTATTTTGTGTACCCGTGTTACGACAAACTGTAAGAATATGAGATAACTGAATAACTGAATCATCATTATTGATATGTTAGATTATAATATATAGAGTTTACGAGAAACCCTAGAAACCTAACAAGGGTCGTGGGCTCATATTAATAAACCCTAATAAGACTAATTAATAATAATATTCCAATACTCCCTCGCAGTTGGAGCGAAAAGATAATGGAAGATCAGACTGAAAAACCAAAACACACTAAAAATAGAAGTAAGTGCAATAAGATAAACTAGCTTCAGTCTCGGTCTTCAACTCGTAAGTCTTATATTCCGTAAAAAATCCATGATCTTTAAAATAAAATCCATAGTATGCAACCCCAAGTTTGGTCTTGGTCCATGGAAAAGATAAACATGATCGATCATATCTCAATTAAGCATCGGTTCCATCTTAGTTGTATATGACGAGGCAAAAGAGGGAAGAAATGCTGCTAGAGAAAAAAAAACAACTCGACAGTCGGGTGACTGTGGTCATGCAGCGATGTGTCAAGGTTGTCAGGCAGCAATTTCTTAAATCTGTAGATCAAGATATGAATCCCTAGATATAAAAAAGAAAGATGACAAAGATCGGGGACCGTGGTTAAGTGGCAAATATTAAAAAGAGAAAAGAAAAGAAAAAAATGTAAGGATGAAATCAACTGGGTATTGCGGTTGAAATTCTTAAGGCCGCGTTTGTTTTTTGTCAGAGATTTATGTCTGAATCTGAATACCGCTTCTCAAATGTTAAAAGATGGTCCAAATGTCTTAAATCTGAATCATTAAAGATGTTTTTTTTTTGTAAAACATATGAATATTAACAACCGTCTATTTCACCATTTTAAATGTTAAACTTATGCAATTAATTTAAGAATAAACTTGTCTTGACATAAAACATTAAAAAGAAAGTACAAGAATAAATATAATGTTTCCAATACATCTAAGGATTCAAACTTTATTTTGCATTAATTGTGCCGCAATTCCATCTCAAATTTATTATATATCATAGATCTGCACTAGTTCATAACACAAATACCACATAGTTCATAAAAAAAAGGTACCACGTAGTTCACAAAATAAGTACCAACATACCAGATAGTTCACAAAAAAAGACACCACATAGTTCACAAAATAAGTCCCTAACACACAACTAGTTTCGGTTTGAACAAAAACACGCCTTCTCCCTGTCGTTTTCACCCCTTTGATCCTAGTGTTCCCACGATATTCCCTTCCTAATGGATTTCTAAAAAGTGACACAGCCATTTGAATTTGAACCAGGCTGTTGAGTCAGCATACATGAACCAAAGGAAGGTAACTATGGGTGTTCGTTATCCACTCCCAAACAAGATCCAGTCCCAGAAACAAGCTGCAAATTAATGGCGGTAAAATGGTATGATGCACAAAGACTCATCAAACAACAAAATTAGCCTCAATTCTTCCACTAGACAGAGCCATCTTAATAAATCAGTGCAATATGTTCTGCCCAAAATCTGTACCAAAAGAACACAAGAATGTCTTAATTATTATTTCAGAACCATATTTATCATTCAAACACCCATTAGTTACACTCAGAAACCATGAAAACATGATTTAAAAAGGTCAAACTTTCAAAGCATTACATTTTCATTACTAGTATGAACAATATATATGCCTAGAGAACAACAAAGCAACTTCTGTTATATTACTGGTGTGTATTTCGTTCAGGACTTTTAACAAACACTTGGTGGAAACACACAAAATGGACAAACGAGTTCTCATAACCACAAATTAAAGCTAATCATACATAATAACAAGCAATTCATACACCTTGAATCAAGCTTATCATACACCTTGAATCAAGCTTATCATAAAAAGACACAAATCTGCTCGATTAGTTAATCGAAAACAGGGGAATAGATCTCGGAATACGATTAGAAACAGGGGCTAAGAGGGAGAGAAAACGATTTTACCTAAGTGGAAGATGAAGACGAGTGCAGGGGGTTGTCGGAGCTCCGGCAACGACGAGAGCAGGATCGAAGGTCTGCTATTTTTATTCAGGAGGGGAGGTTGTGTGCGTTTTGAGTTCTTTAGTGCCTAAGCGAATTTTAGAGGTGATTTTAGGTCTTTTTTATTTAGAGGTTATTCAGACCTATTACCTCTTAACGATAGGTAAAAAAAAACGACCCTAGATCTTAAAAATCATACCGATTCAGACCTAAGAGGTAATTAAGATCTTAATGCAAAAAACAAACAAGCCCTAAGTGTTTAACATCCGGTTGAAGTTCAACCGGAAGTCAATATGCTGATGAAGACAAAGTGTCCTAGGTGAATGAAGATGATCTGGCAGCTTTTATAACAAGCAAAAGCAGTAGTTTACCCGGAAGAATGCATGAACTGGAAGAAAGATAGTGCCGGGTGAACTCAAGTTCCAGCCGGAAGGAGGTTCAGCCGAAAACTCAACTGTACTGTCTTTTTCTGTCTAACACAAAAAGTCATCAGGTCTAAATCACTAAAATCAAGATATCTCCTCAAAAGATCAAGTTAATATATCCAAGAAACAACATCGTCCACTGAAGAATGTTTCTTAGTTCTAGGTCATTAATTCTGTTGTACTACACGGTCTTAAATGATCTTGTGGAATACAAGGACTCTCCTTGATTTCCCTTAGCACTATATATAGCATGGTAGGCTTAGCAGTTCACACACACTTGAACAATCGATTAGAGCTTGTATCTTGTAATCTGTTGTTGAGTTAATGCAATATATGTTAGTGCTTTTAGGGTTTTCAGAAAAACAACATAGTGGATTAAAATAAAGCACTAGAACCAGGATCAACATATTGCTTAGATGATGAATATGAAATCAAATTACAAGGATTACCTTTAGAAAATGCTTGACATTTGATGACGAAACCAAGTTCTAATCGAGGAACTTCTCTATGTGATGCGCACACTACACGTCCTCGATCACCAACGGATGTTAGTCCTTGCCAACGATCAAAAAGCAGAACCGAATCTTCCTTGGGAAGATTTCGGCCAAAAGCTAGAGAGGGGGAGGAGAAGAGAGATCTAGGGTTTGGTAGATTAGGATATTATATAGTATCCTAATATACCACAACTTACACTTAAGTCCCTAAACTTTTCTTTATTACTTAATCGGACCCAACTATGATATTAAACTAAATAGTGTAGATAATTATTTAACATCCTAGATAAATCATTAAGTCTAACTCAATGATTAATGTCCGTTTAACAACCTCTTGATCTTAGGCGTCTATATACATAATGTAAATACAACTATATACATTATATATATGGTATCTCTGTGTATTTGTGTGTGACCCCATAGGCTCATATGTGTCTAGCCATATGACTATATATTATGACACGAGCATATTCCAACAGCTCCCACTTGCGCATGTCATAATAATAAGTAATCATACAAGAAAAGATTAGCGTCTAGCAACACGCCAATGCCCCTAGATACAAATGAGGATAGTTTCATAAACGTCTCATTTTAAATACTTAAATTACAATAAGTCATCCATTATTTTAGATATTGTGTTAAACATTAGACATGGATCATGTGTCTTCTAATGTATTCAACGATTCTATTTCTCGATCATGATATTGAACTAGATTACCAAATCAATCAAGATTCATCTTAATTACCTTTGGGTACGGCCGTACATACATCTGTTCAAATCATCGAGGGGCCCAGTAGTATCTAACTCCATTTTATGTGGAGGAACAAATCCTATCTTGACTGCACGTGCCTGATATAGGCTTCATGTTGCTCATGAAGATGGTTTTTATAGCAGCCTTATCAGGAAAATGTTTAACCACATCAAAGAACAACACTCCACTCACACAAACCTACTTGCATCGCAAGTTTAAGGATGAGTGACTTGACCATTTACGAGATTCACTATCGACGATCTCCATGTAGTGACCTCTCGTTGGTTGGGTCAGTCCAATGTTAATCAAAATATTCATCATGTGAATTTGGTGGACAACATCAATTAATATTCATTCAGTAATGAATATACCAACACGTCTCATATTCACCTTAATTTGATGATATTCCCATATTATCGATTAGTAAAGGACAATTTAGAACAATAGACAATTATATCATTCATGGATGTAAACATGCAAAAATAGAATACAGTACATATAAACGAAAACTATCATACCAGGTATATCAATTTATTAATATATAAATTGCTTAACATTTTAATTATCCAAATACTAAAATAGACTTACATAAGACTACTAGCTGGTCGAAGCCCAATGTTCCTAGCGTGCTCAACATGCTTGGTTCAAGACATCGGCTTCGTAAAAGGGTCAGCTAAGTTGTCATCTGTGTGAACTTTGAGAAGGTTGATCTCTCGCATTTCGATTACCTCACAAATGTAGTGAACCTTCCTTAGAAAATGTTTGGCACCCTTTTGAACTCCTGGTTTTGGCTATGATTATCGCACCTGAATTATCACAGTACATATTCATAGGTCTTTCATTGTTGGGAACAACTCCAAGAGCAGCAATGAATTTACATATCCATATTGCCTCCATTGTAGCTTCTGAAGCAACTATGTATTCAGCTTCTGTAGATGACATTGCAGTAGTGATCCGTTTCGCACTTTTCCAGTCAACACCACCTCCGTTCATGACGAAGACATAACCAGTATGCGATCGAGTATCATCTCGACTTGTCTCGAAACCGGCATTAGTGTAGCAAGTGACACTGAGTTGGTCTTCGACTCCACCACAAACATGAAACATATCCTTAGTATTTCAAAGATACTTTAGTATGTTCTTGACAGCAGTCCGGTGACTTTAACCTAGATTCTGTTGAAATCTACTCGTAAGATTCTAAGCGAACGCTATGTCTAGCCAAAGTGCACCTTACCGCGTACATGATGGATCCTACTGCCGAAGCATAAGGTACGCCCTTCATACGCTTCATCTCATCAGGTGTTGAAGGTCCTTGATTTTTACTCAAGCTTACATGATGTTGCATGGGGAGACTTCCACGTTTAGAAGCATCCATTTTGAATCGCTTCAAAATCTTATCAACGTATGTACATTAGATTAAACTAATTAAACTCTTTGATCTATCACAATAGATCTTTATTCCGAGAATATATGTTGCTTCTCCCAGATCTTTCATGGCGAAACACTTTCCAAGCTAGAACTTAACATCTTGTAGCATTTGAATGTTATTTCCCATGACCAATATGCCATCGACATCTAAGATAAGAAAGATAACGATGCTCCCACTAGCTCTCATGTATACACATGGCTCAACAAGGTTTTGAGTGAAACCAAACTTCCTGATTTACTCATCGAGCCTCTTATTACAGCTTTGGGACGCTTGCTTTAATCCATAAATGGATCTTTGAAGCTTGCATACCCTTTCTGGATATTTCGCATTGACAAATCCTTCTAGTTGAACCATATAGACTTCTTCATCAAGACGTCCATTTAAGAAGGCAATTTTGACATCCATTTGCCAAATCTCATAGTTATAGTACACTGCTATGGCCAAGAGAATCCTAATAGCTTTAACGTCTGCAACAGGTGAGAAGTTTTCTTCATAGTCAACCCCGTAGGTTTGAGTGTAACCTTTTGCTACAAGACGAGCTTTATAGGTGTGTACATTGCCATCCATGTCGGTCTTTTTCTTGAAAAGCCACTTGCTCCCAACAGTCTTGTTGTTCGGAGGAAGATCAACCAAGGTCCAGACTTGATTATCTTTCATGGATTGCATTTCCGCATACATAGCATCAAGCCATTTATCGAATTCTAGATCCGACAATGCAGCTCGATAATTACCGGATTCTCCATGATCCCCTAACTCTTGCTCCTCGCCATTGATATAAAAACCATATATTTCAGGTGCTTGAGGTATCCTTGTGGATCTTCGAATGGGAACAACATCAGTCTAAGGAAGGGCATCAGTATGTGCTACTTCATTTTGATGTTCGATAGTGTTTGTTGAAGGTTGTGCATCATGCCTTTGAATTTCATCAAAGTCTACTGAGCTCCCACTTACTTATTGCAAAATGAGAGTTCCTTCAAGAAACTCAGCATGCCGAGCGACAAACACTTTGTATTCGGGCTGGTAGTAGAAATAGTAACTCATTGTTTCATTTGGGTATCCTACAAAGATGCACTTGACAGATCTGGGTTCAAGTTTATTTAGTGTGTCTCGTTTCACGAGAGCCTCACAACCCCAGATCTTCAAGTAACACAGATTAGGGACTTTTTGTGCCATATTTCAAATGGTGTCTTATTAACCTTCTTATTCGGAACCATATTGAGTATGAGAACAATGGTCTCTGAAGCATAATCCCACCAAGATAACGATAAAGCAGTCAGACTGAACATGGATCAAACCATGTCAAGCAGAGTTTGGTTTCTCCTTTCAGATACACCATTATGCTGAGGTGTATATGGAGGAGTGAACTGTGAGACAGTCCCACATTTCGCCAAGTGGTCTGAAAATTCTTGACTCATGTTCTCGCCTCCTCGATCAGATCGAAGTGCTTTAATAGTCTTGTCGAGTTGATTTTCTACTTCGCTTTGGAAAGTTTTGAAAATTTCAAAGACTTCATGTTTATGTTTAATCAAGTAGACATAACCATAATGACTAAATTCGTTAGTAAAAGTGATGAAGTAGTTAGCACCAGTCTTAGATTTTGTTCTAAACGGGCCACATACATCAGTATGTATAATTCTGAGTAAATCATTGGCTCTTTCACTTACATGAGTAAAAGCATTTTTTCGTCATCTTGCCACACATACAAGATTCGCATTTGTCAAACGACTCATGGTCGGTTGACTCTAGAAGCCCATCGTGTTGCAGCTTTGAAATATGTTTCTTGTTTATATGGCCTAGACGATAGTGCCATAAGAAAGTGAAATCAAAATTCCGTCTTGCTTTCTTGGTGCTACATGTGTATATAGAACTATTGTTTGAAACTAGATTATCCATATCCATTTCAAAAATACCATCACGAGGAATATCATTAAAATAATATAAATTATTCTTAGAAACTGAAATACCAAAATCTGTAAAAACATGACAAAAACCATTTTCTTTTAAACGACATAAAGAAACGACACCCGTAGTAATAGTAGGTGCGAAGTGACAATTGTCTAACACAATAATCAATCCCTTAAGGAGGATTAAAACATAGCTCCCTATATCTTCGACCACTGCACGCATTCCATTACCTACGTACAGATCCAAAGTTCCTTTCTCTAGTCGCCTACTTCCCTTTAGACCCTGGGTATTATTACAAATGTGAGTATCACAACATGTGCTACATGTGTATATAGAACTATTGTTTGAAACTAGATTATGCATATCAATTTCAAAAATACCATCACAAGGAATAGCATTGAAATAATGTAAATTATTCTTAGAAACTGAAATACCAAAATCTGTAAGAAAAAAAAAACATAACAAAAACCATTATCTTTCAAACAAAATAAAGAAACAGCAACCCTAGTAATAGTAGGTGCAAAGTGATAATTGTCTAACACAATAATCAATCCATTAGGGAGGATTAAATCATAGCTCCCTATAGCTTCCATTGCCTACGTACAGATCCAAACCTCCTTTCTCCAGACGGCTACTTCCCCTTAGACCCTCGGTATTATTACAAACGTGAGTACCACAACCAATGTCATAAATCCAAGATTTATTGCTAGGAAAAATATAGAGTTCTATTACGAATATACCTGATTCGCTAGTCCCACTAGCCTTGTTCTTCTTCAACTCTGCCAAGTAGGCAGGACAGTTCCTCCTCTAGTGGCCCACCATATTATTGTGATGGCAAGCATCGTTCATTGCTGGGTGCTACTTTTTAGTAGGTGGGGGGATCTTCAACTTGGGGGCGTGAGCAATGACTTTCTTACCCTTGCCTTGCGGTTTGTTATTTTTTATGGATTTTTCCAGCCCCGATTGCTTGAACCTCTGGTGCTTTCTTGGGCATCCCTTGTTCTGTAAGCTTTAGCATAGCATGCAACTCAGAGATCGTTCTTCCCATGCTATGCATGTTGTAATTCATCACAAACTGCTCATAATCCTTGGATAGTGATGTAAGAATCAAGCTCACACCAAGGACTTGAGGCATGGGGTAGCCAAGTCGCTCCATTTGGTCTAGGTATCCTTTCATATTTAGTACATAAGTACTAACTGGTTGATTCTCCTCCTGTTTACAAGCATGAAATGCTTTAACTGTTTCAAACAGTTCCTGCTCTGCTTGTTGTTTAAATTTAGTTTTCAAATCATTTAGTATCTCATATGCTGTGAGTTCCTCTAAGTTATTTTGGATCTTAGGTTCATGCTCACTAGCATAAGAGCTGCTATTTATTGTTGTTCTTTAACCCTTTTTTCATGGGTAGCACGAACAGCTGCAGTAGCAGTGGCAGGAGGTGCCTCGGGTAGGGTTCTTCCACATGATGCAACTTCCCTTCGGCCCTAAGGACAATCCTTAGTTGTCGATACCAGTCAATGAAGTTGATCCCGTTCAGCTTCTCTCTTTCAAGAACTGACCTAATAGTAGATTTGGATTGGCCGGTGGTTGATGACATCTACAATTCATTCAAAAGTTTAATATTAGTATTTTTGATAATAATACTTTTAAAAAATTAAATACCCTTTGTTTAAATAAACATTAATTTTACTAAAAATCTAGGATCCTCATCGACATTTTATCTTAACTGCATGTGTCGGACATATGCATTAATTTTACTAAAACGCGTTTTCGTATACACTGTCTAGCAGTACAGAAATCACGTGTTCTTCAAATCCATCATCATCAACTTGAATCTCCATCTCGTTTACAACGAGATAAACAAATACAACTATTCTAATATGTACTAATCTTACAGGAAACGCTGAAACAATGGCAACAATTGATGAAATACATAGAATACAAAGCCGAAAAAGATGGCTACCAAAGTAAAATCCCAAACATCGCAACAATCCAATCAAGAGAAAATAAAACACAACAGGGTCAAGGTTTTCATCGGTTTTGCACAACAGAATTAATATATACTGTAACGACCCGTTATCATGTAACGGCTCGTTACGCAACTCTGAATCCCGAAACGATTCATATTCGTCAGAATGACGCGTTTCGGTGTGACATTCGCAAAAAAACATGTTTGTTGCGGATCTGCCATGAAAAATAACGATTTATTCCAGATTATGGATTATGTAAAAACAGTTTTCATCCATAATCTATTAGGGTTCATCAAATGTCAATATGATGGCTCGTGATACCACTGTTAGTGCTTTGAGGGTTTTCAGAAAAACAACGCAGCGGATTAAAATCAAAACACTAGCACGAGGATCAACATATTGCTTAGATGATGATATGAAATCAAACTAAATGGATTACCTTTAGAGAATGCTTCAGATTTGATGACGAAACCAAGTTCTAATCGAAGAAATTCTCTATGTGATGCGCACACTACACGTCCTCGATCACCAACAGATGCTAGTCCTTGCCAACGATCAACAAGAAAAACCAAATCTTCCTTAGGAAGATTTCGGCCGAAAGTTAGAGGGGGGGGGGGGGGGAGAAGAGAGATTTAGGGTTTGGTAGATTAGGATATTATATAGTATCCTAATTTACCAAAAGTTACACTTAAGTCCCTAAACTTTTCTTTATTACTCAATCGGACCCAACTATGATATTAAACTAATTAGTGTAGCTTATTATTTAACATCCTAGATAAATCATTAACTCTAACTCAATCATTAATGTCCGTTAAACAACCTCTTGATGTTAGGCGTCTATATACATAATGTAAATACAAATATATACATTATATATATCTTTGGTATCTCTGTGTATTTATGTGTGACCCCATACACTCATATGTGTCTAGCTATATGACTAATATATGACACGAGCATATTCCAACAATATAATGCTGAGTTAATTTACTTGCTTTCTTATATATTTACAATCAACTTGTTTACGCAAGGTTTTTCGTAGTAACTCTAACAAACAACTAAGTAAGTGACTGAGTGGAGTTGAACTTGTTTCCGCCTGGTTAGACTTATAAGTAATCTTGTTTAGGTTAATTCGGTAATAACCACAATCCTACAAGAGGTATCAGAGCTTTGGCTCATACCTTGAAGACTCTAAGTGCTTCATAGGTTAATATTACTGATTTACTCATTCTTACTAAAAAAACCATTGTTTTGTTAAAACTCTCAAAATGTCTAAACTTAGCATGTCAAAGTCTAACGGTAGCACTAACAAACCACTCATGTTTATTGCTAACGACTTTGATACATGGAAACTCCAAATGGAAGGGTATTTTAGATGCAATGACTACAAACTATGGAAATATTTTATTGTTGGTACATTTGTTCTCACAGTTCAAGCAGCTGATGATCCTAATGTTAGAGTACTTAAACCTCTTGAAAAATGCTCTGAAACTGATCACAAAGCATGTGAAATTGATCTTAAAGCTTACTGGATACTACAAGCTGTACTACCTAACTCTATTTTAGCTGGGTTTAAAGATTATAAATGATTTTGACCTTTGGACTACTTTAAATGAAATGTATGAAGGGGCTAATGAGGTAAGGGAAAACAAGAACGATGTTCTTAAACAAAGATATGAGAACTTCACTTACAAACAAGGTAAAGCCATGACCAATCAGTACCTTAGGTTTGTGTCTTTGTTAGATGAACTCGAGAAAGTTGATGTCAAGTTGGAAACTGGTGAGGTTGATAGAAAGTTGCTTAGGTGACTTCCTAACCTATGGACTATCTCTACACTATTAGGATTAGAGAGAGTAAAAATTTGAAGAAAATGAAACTTTGTGAGCTTCACGGTGTTCTGAGTGCTGATGAGATGCAAATTAGCCAAAAGCAAGGTGTGACTAGTGAAGGGTCAATATCAAATTCTACTGCTTTGGTCACTGCTGAATATCAATCAAGTAGAAATGTCATAACCACCTATAGTAATCAGACTCCTTTATATACTTTCCCTGAGACACCTAGATGTCAGGACTCTGGTTCTCATCACTTTGAGAATAGAAAGCATTATGCTCATGTTGCAAATGGTTCACAGAGTGGTTTTTATGATGGAAGACATTGAGTGTATCAGTGCTAATGATTTAGACGAAATGGACATTTTTACACAGTTAGCCATGGTGTCAGTTAGAGCCCAAAGATTTTACAAAAGAACTGGTAGAATTACAAGGGAGAAAAAAAATGCTCAAATTGAGTTAGTTAAGAGCAGAGTGAAGTGCTATAACTGTAATCAGTTGGGGCATTTTGCTAGGTAGTGTAAGAATCAGAGAAAGGAGAACAACAATACTGTAAGAAGCTCTGAAAACAACCAAAGCCAGAATCAGTCTTCAAACTCTCCAACTCCTCCAAAGCCTACTCCAAACAATATTGGTGTAACAGTTGCTGTAGCACATCAGACTGAAGAATTCGAATGGGAAGACGTCGCATGAATTTGAGCCCATCAACCATGCTCTTTTGGCCACTGAAACATCTCCATATAAGGTAACTTCCATTCCTGAAGAAGTGTTGAATACTTGTGCTCAGCTGAATGCATTGAAAAAGTAATGAGATACAGAAATCACAATCTTGAGTTAATTAAAGAAGTTAGTAACTTGACTATTTTGAAAGAATGTTTTAGAAAGGCTGAAATTTCTTACAACTAAAAAATAACTGGTCTAACTGAAGAGATTGAGTCTTTAAATCATACAAACTCAAATTTGGAAACTCAAATTAATCATCTATTGTCTAGACTTGAAGAATCAAAACAAGAAACTAAACATGCAAGTGCTGAAATTGGTGATTTAGTTAACAAATTAACTGAGGCTCAGTTAAGCTATGACAAGTTCCAGGCTGCAACTGAGAAGGCTGAAAAGTTATGGAAAAAAATGCAATGCTGGGCAAAGCAGGTATTGGTTATACCACAGTGAAGCCACCAAGTGACTATGCTCCTCTTTAAAAGGAGCAGCCTCAGGACATTCCGCGACCATCGCGGAAGCGTATTGAAGCACGTATGTCGGTACGCCGTATGTTGGTGCAACAAATAAAAGCTTTACAAACTGAAAGCAATTTCAACCTGTATGTTGACCCTAAGGCACCATCCATAAAAAATGTGGACCTTTCAAATGAATAAATTGAGCAATCTGCTAAACTGAATGTGCCTGCTAAAAATCATATTGCTATGTTTGAAAATGTTAAAACCGATGAATTAGCAGCAGACTCTTCAATACCTGTTGAAGCTGTTAAATATTTGAAAGCATCTTATGCTTATGCACCACCATTATCTTATGAACCAAAAGAGGTTAACTTGGGTGGGAAACAAGTAGAAATTGATAAGAAAACCAAATCTAAGCATCAAAAGAAAAATGCTAATGGGGAGCTTGTATATAAGCAAAAGACCAGTGACCATTCCCTAGATATGCGGATGCATATGAGGATGAACCCAAACGATTTAATTAATGTATAATCTGTAATGAACATGGTCATGTTGCTGCAAAATATTTGTTCAACCCTTTTGTACAAAAGCAGTCATAACAACCCAAAAAGGTTGAAACTAAAACTGTGAAAACTGATTTTCAAAAGAAACCTACAGGCAGATCCTCACCTGTGAAGAATCACCATGTGAAACATACTAAATCTCGTCAATCAAAGAATCTTAAGATTTTGGTTGGAAATGAATTTAATAGTAGCTTGCCTGTGTTAAAACAAAAGAGGTTTTCCAGGTGAAAACTTTTTCGCTCGAACTTATGTTCAGCCGTAACAATTTTCCTGTCGAACCAAAGTTAAGCAAAAAATTTTTTTTCAAAAAGATCATAAACTGTTGTTAAACAACGTCCAAGTTTTCAATACTCTGATGAATTTGAAATTATTGAACCCCAAACAAGGAGAAATTCATCACGTGGCAAATCTACTCCACGCGACAAAGTAAAAAACTCAAAGAATAGAGTTCAACTGAAGAATCAGTTTATTGCTTCAACCAGAAGACAGGTTCTCCCTGAACTATCTCAAAGAAGAAATCAAAGGTCTCCTTTGCCTAAAGGTTTTGCATAGTCACTTGTTAAGCAAAGAGTGGTCCGTCAGTTCTATACTTCAACAAGTGAAGTCCCCAGAACTGAAATAAACAAACAAAGAAAGTTCAGAGAGTTTAAACAAAGAAAATCTCTTGAAAAAGAAAACAAAAGATTTGGTAATGGTGAACAAAACTCATTTTCTAATGCTAAAAGTTTTGAAAAATCTCCAATAAATTTTCAAAATGATGATTTGTTGGATGAAGAACCAATTACTAACACCTTGGTCCTTAAGGAATATAAGTACAATAATGCCTACGGAAGATCCAAGATCACAAAGGCTTGGATCCCTTATCCAAATTAATCGGTGTTACCATGAGCAGGACCAGACCAATAAATCACAGGCAAGTCAATGGGTTGTAGATAACGGCTGCTCAAGTCACATGACAAGGATAAACACTTGTTAGAAGAATAAAAAGGCATGATGGATGACTAGTTGCTTTTGGAAGCACTGAAGGTCACATATCAGCTCAAGGTGATGTGAAAAATGGTATGGTAAGTTTTGACAAAGTAAACTTTGTGGATGTCTTGAATTGTAACCTTCTTAGTGACTCCAAATGTGTAATAAGAAGTTGAATGTGTTGTTTAATGAGAATGAAGCTATTGTACTAAAACCTGGTCTAGTAATTCGTGATGAAATAATTTTGCTAAAATCACCTAGACATGAGAGTTTGTACATTTTAGATATGGCTAATGCATCTTCTAAGGGAGGTATTGCATGTTTTGTATCTAAAGCTTAATTCAAATGGTAAATCTGATTTATGGAATAGAAGACTAGGGCATGTGAACTAAAAAATATGAATAAGCTGGTAAAACTTGGGTTGGTTAAAGGTTTACCTAACAAACAGTTCATAGGTGTTGAATACTATGTTCCTTGCTTAATGGGCAAACATCGCAAGTCTTCTTTTAAGCCCATAGTGGAAAGCTCAATTTCTTAACCCTTGCAATTATTACATATGGATCTATTGGGACCATCTTAGGGAAAAGTTCTTCTTGTTTTGTAATTATTGATGATTTTACAAGATACACATGGGTTTTCTTCCTTAGAACCAAGGATGAAACTACTGAGATTTTAAAAACATTAATTGTCAGTCTTGAAAATCAATCAAAACACAAGGTCTAAACAGTTAGAAGTGACACTATATGGAGCTGAGTTTATAAACTATGTCATAAAATCATTTTATGAAGAAAAGGGAATCAACAGACAATTTAGTGCTCCTAGAACTCCTCAGCAAAATGGTGTTGCTGAGAGAAGAAATAGGACATTGATTGAAGCTGCTAGGTATATGTTGGCTGAGTCAAAATTACCTGTAACTTTTTGGGCAGAAGCTGTAAACACTGTATGTTATGTTCAAAACAGGATTTTGATTGTCAAAGGTCATGATAAAACACAATACGAATTATGGAGAATACGAAAACCAAATGTTTACTTTTTCAAATATTTTGGGTGTTTTGTTACAATTTTGATAACCAATGAGCTCTTGCCAAAGTTTGCTGAAAAGGCAGATGATGGATATTTTGTTGGATACTCTAGTGTATCTAAGGCATACAGGGTGGGGTATACAACAAGAGAACTAAACTGTTGAGTGAACTTTAAATGTGATTTCAATGAAAAATCCAGAAAAAGTTTAGTTCTCATCCCAACTGGTTATTTGATATTCATGCACTTACCTCTGCTTTCGACATAACTGTTGAGAAGCCTATGAGTATTCCACTGCAGGAACATGTTCTTAATTCAGCTGAAGAACATTGGAGAGGAAATATGAAAGTATCAAGTGCAGATCCTCCATTCTTATCTTCAGTTAGTGTGAAGCCCTTGAAGCCAACTGTTGTCAATAACTCAAATCTAATAACTGAATATGAACTGGATATTACTACATTGGTTGAAATTGATCCTGAGAAGTTCAGCCGGATCATCTTTATCCGGGTCCTATTACTTCAATAAGTGAATATATGGTTCAAGTTCAACCGAAAAATGAACACTCAGGTTCATATGAGATTTCAGGCTCATAATTCACAGAAAGTGGTTTAGATGATCATACTGGCCCCATCTCTGATGGTTTAACCAGTCCTAAACCCAATTCTAATGATATAATCTCTGATTCAAATTTGAATGTGTATGAATTACAACAACCTGGTCCCACTTCACAAATTGGTGACATTCAGCTTGATGTTGTATTTCCTCCACTTAACATTTCATCAAATGGTCAAAGTCATGAGTTTCCCATGTTCCAAAACATAAGAATCAACAATAATCATCATGTGCGAATGTAATTGGAAATGTTTTAAGTCCTGTGATAACTAGAAGCAACTCTGTAGATGCCAATACCTGCTTGCATGCTTGTTTTCTATCTCAGGCTGTTCCAAAGAAAGTAACTGAAGCATTAAGGGATAAGAGTTGGATTGAAGCCATGCATGATGAGCTTTTTCAAATCTACAAGCAGAAAGTTTGGGCCCAGATAGATTTGCCAAAGGGGGAAAAGCAAGTAGGAACTAAATACCCCCCAAATGATGTGTTATTAGAAACAAAATGGATGAAAGAGGAATTGTTGTAAAGAACAATGCAAGGTTAGTGGTACAGGGGTATGCTCAAGAAGATGGAATTGATTATTATGAAGTTTTTGCTTCTGTTGCTACACTAGAGGCATAGCATACAAGAACTTTCAAGTGTATCAGATAGATGCAAAAGTGCATTTCAGTATGGGTTATTGAGTGAAGAAGTGTATGTTTGTCAACCACCAGGTTTTGAAGATCCACACCATCCTCACAAGGTGTGTAAGCTAATTAAAGCTTTATATGGTCTTAAACAAGCTCCAAGGACTTGGTATGAAACACTTTCTACCTATCTCCTTGAAAATGGTTATTAAAGAGGAGCAATTGACAAAACACTTTTTCACCAAAACTATTGGTAAAGATATGTTGATGGTGCAAATATATATGGATGACATCATTTTTGGGTCTTCGAACAAAATATTGTACAAGGAGTTGAAGCTCTATGCAAGCTAACCTTGAGATGAGTTCAATGGGGGAACTTCAATTTTTCTTGGGGCTTAAAGTTAAGCAAACTTCTGAAGGTATCTTCCTGAATCAGTCAAAATATATTCGGATATGCTTAAGAGGTTTGAGATGCGGTCAACTTTAATTGTGAAAACTCATATATCAAATTCCCACAAGTTAGTTATGCCTATGGCATAGCATTAGCTTCATTGATGCCTAGCACCTGCACCTAGGTGTTCCACCAAGTGAGTGCAGGTCCTTCAAACGTCGTTGTGGTAAACTTAACCCTACTAGCATCCGGGCAGTTACACACCTCGAACACAGATACCACCTTTTCTATCCACCGGATCAGTCCAACTGCCCCTTTGGTACCCATAAACAGGTGGGGTTTGCAGTCCATGAGGGATTTGAACCCACATGCCCCTTGACCTACACCAAAACCATGGAAGGTTAATTGTAAACATGAATTGAATAGACAAGGAAAAAATTGAATCATTAGGTCAACAGTCATTTACTTTACCTCCTTACCCCTGCACATGGGCTGAGCAGCCAGTGCAACGGCTACATGCTGTTTAATGAGCTCTGCGAATTGAGTCGGGGTCATGTTGACAGGCTGCCCAGACATTATCTTCCATTTTCAAATATCCAAATTGAGAATAAAGATCAACATACATTATATTATCCCAAATATAAAGTACACCACACATAACATTCCAACAAAACATCACATATTAAAATAGTAATTTTTTGATTAAATAAGTTGCAAGCCGTTCATAAAATATTCAAATCCATTCATTAAATTCAAAGATAGATAGTTGGCTGGGAACATCCCTCCCACCTAGGTGAAATAGGTCAAACACTCCCACGTCTAGTGGAGACATCAGACATCTCCTCATCAGGGTTCACCTCCTCTGGGTCTACACATAAAAAGCCTACATCCATTGCGGATTGATCTGGGGCGTCCATCAAGATCATCCAACAGCCAAGATCTATGGTGTTTTCACCTATGGCGTTTTCGGTGGGGAAAAAAACACCATAGGCGGAAACACCATAGATCATGGCTGTTGGATGATCTTGATGGACGCCCCAGATCAATCCGCAATGGATGTAGCGTTTTTGCTTGATGTATTTTACCCTAAACCTATATATATATATATATATATATATATATACATATTTATAAATGTATATCCAAATGTATAAGATGTTTATATCGCAAAATATGACAAAGTATATTATTCGTGTACACGGATTTTACACAAAATATAGAGATTTTCCAAAATATTCATTTTATCCTTAAATACGTATATATTTACGTATTTATATTTATGCCAAAAATTGTAGGGATATGATCATGTAATAGTAAGTGTATGTCCGGAAATTATTTAAGCCTACGGGGTCACACGTCTCGACACCAAATGTATTAATATTAATTAATAGTTAATTAATATTTATCACGAATTATTAAAGAGGAATTAATTAAAAACTAATAGTTAATTGTTAACGGGCCATTAGTTATTAATTAAAGAGAAGGGAATTGGACTAGATTAATTAAGGAACAAGTTGGTGGAGGCCCAAAGGCCTTGTACGAATTCTAGAAATTCGTAAGCCTCATAGGGCTCATTGTGTTGCCCTAATCTTGTTCCCTAAGTTATCTGAACCCTATAAATAGAACCCGTTGGTTAAGGGTTTTCGTGACCATTAAATCCAAGTGATTAGAGAAATCCAAAACCCTAATTCTCTCCTCCTCCTCTCCTCTTCTAAATTTCGGCTAGGGTTTCTAATTCCCTTGAGTTCGAAATTGTGGTTTGACCAAAACTTGAAGAAGAAGGTTCGTGATCAAGTGCTAGCACATAACATTGGTGTGTCGTGTGTGCGATCGTAGAGGGATTTGCATTAAATCCTCCAAGAGATCAAGTCAATCCGAGCTCATAAGGTAAACATGTTCTATCCGGTTAGTTAGGTTAAATCATAGGATCGATCTGCTGCGTACTCGTGAATAATCTGATAAATAGTTATATGAACCAACAAAAATATGCATTTTTATAATCTAACATCGAATCACCAATTAGTATGCTTATATATTTAGTGATGAAAGTTTGTGTTATATAAAATAATGGGATAACAATCAGGATAACTATTCCTACGAGAGTTTAACGGGTCCAAAATATCATGGTGAATGGTAGGTGAATGGTTTTGAGTCAAACATGTCCATAAAAATAATACAGAAACAAACGGAGGTCAACGAGTTAGAACATGTGACCTCTGGTTAACAATGCAGAACCTCAACTACTAGGCTAGAGGCCCGATTTGTTTCTTGGTTCGAAAATATAGGTTTTATGCATTTAGTGACTAAGGTACCGAGTTTTCAGAAGAAAAAAAATTAATAAATTGGTTTGAGGTAGCCGGGTTTCGAACCCACGACCTCTTCGTTACAAATCACAAGCCTTAACCGTTCGGCTAAGACCCAAAGAACGGTTGTTAACAGCAAAATATATAGATAGCTTATAAAGTCGCGTCACCATCTTTTTCACTACAACCCTAAACCCGCCGGACCTGATTTTCGATCGCCGGAAAAATGTAAAAGACGAACATAATACGCAGAAACGCATTAAACAACAGAGGGCAGCAATACATTAATGTCAGAGATGAATTTTGATGCATTTGTGATGACGAAACCGAACCGACTTGAACAAGAACTCGATCAAGATCTTGACAACGGGGTGGAACACTTCGGTAGCTCGATCACGGGGGTCGGTGATCACAAAGTGGGGGTTGAATGGTGGTAGAAATGGTGGTGGTGTGGTCGGACTTCTTTGGTTGCGGTGGTGGTGGTGTGCGTCGTGTAAGGATCAATTTAAACCCTCACGCGATATCTTGACTAGTGAAACCGTGCGGAATCCGGTTATCGCTAGTTGATTCAAGAAACAGTAAAAAGGTAATAATCGAAAAGTAAAATAAACTAGAATAAGACAAACCGATTAGAAGAACACGATTGTATTGATCACTGTGACTGCTTACACCTTAATCGAAATTCTTGGAGAATTTCGATGATCACCAAAAACACCCAAAAGAACAAGCAACCTAAATTGATTACTAGGAGTCCTATTTATAGGAGATGGTGAACTTGGAAAACAAGTTAACCTCCCTACCTAAAATAACTCCTAATTCCCATATTTGAACCCTAAGGCCCATAAAACTCCCACTAAACACTTTCTAAATGAACCCAAACATGCTTAAACTGGCCCAATGACCCAATCTAACCATAACCCAACTATTTTACACCTATTCTATCACATAGGCCTTCAAAATAGTCCGCCAATAGGTGATTTAATACACAAGCCACAAATTATTCCCTTACAATCTTCCCCTTGGCTTGTGATATTAAATATCTTCTACTTTCAATCTTCAATGGGCAACAACAAATGACTTTAGGGAGTGTTCTCTCAATCAGCATTAGCTTGGACTTCAAATGACGAACATGTAATGAGAGGAGGATTCTCAAATACTTGCTCCTTCTTGAAAACTGTTGAGTCCTTGCTGAATCATCAGTAACTGTCTTGACTTGCCATT